>JAYRBT010000093.1:25494361-25517243 GCA_036023395.1 Myiotriccus ornatus
GAGATGAGATGAGATGAGATGAGATGAGATGAGATGAGATGAGATGAGATGAGATGAGATGAGATGAGATGAGATGAAAACTGACATAAAAATATCACAGTCCTGCAGCTTTAGGAGGGATAGAGAGATCCCTCAGAAAGGATCTCATGTAGAGTAAAAACAATGGAGGCCTCATACTCCCTACAAGAGTGTCCAAGCCAGTGTCACATAGAGTGGTACCACAGACTCAGTGCCTCTGCCTTCCCTGAGGCAGGAACTTCAAGGAGCAGAGCTGCCAGGGACTATCAGAGGAGCATAAGACTGATGGCAGTTGAGAAGGTCAGCCAGAGCATAGAGAGTTGGAGATGGACAGGTGGAAGTGAGAGGGCAAGTTACCAAACCTTGAAGAAGCATCCTGGCAAACAAGTCCCAGACTGGTGTTAACAGCTCAGGTCCCAAGTCCCTGAGAGCATGTAAAGAATTCCTGAATAAGGAGTCTTCTGAAGCAGGTAGCCATGATAGCAGCCAACTGCTGAACTAAAGTGCATGCTTTGTTCATAAGCATGGTGGCTATTTAAGCATTTCCTCCCTTTTGCCCTACAGCATCATCACAAATTAGATTTCTTCCCCTGAAACTGCAACAATAAAAGCCTCTGCTTTAAAATGTTATTCCTAAGATGCAGAGAAATGGGTCATGACACCTTCAGCTGCACAGCTAATCCATCATAATGCACCGTAGCTCATACAAATTACTGCCCCTGGTGGATAACGGCAGGCATTTCCAACTGTTCCCAGATGGCTAATATGTGGCAATGGTTTGTAACCTGCATATACTGGACCACCACAGCTGCTCCACAGAGCAATCTTGCTATATTGATGGATGTTCCTTTTGACCTAGAACACTGAACCTGTTTAATAGAGACGTATTGCCACCAAAATCATTCCCTTCCTTTCCTCATCCCCAATTTAAAGGTCAGAAGTAAAATCAAGTTCTATCAAACCTGTCTGGTTTCCTCATTTTTGGAAGAGATATTTGTGCTTTCATCTGACAGCTCAATTGAAATATTCTGTCCTATGCCAGTAGAAAGGATGGTTCTGCCTATTAACAAGCAGTACAGAAGTGAAATGAGTCTCACGCCCTTACCAGAAAGTGTGTATGTTCTCTTTGTGGTTGAGAACACATCTGCTGGCTTTTCTGTCCCCAAACCTAAGATCTAGCTATTCTCTGAAATATGATGACATACTGTTTATTTTTTTAAAGTTGCTTTTAAATTTAATCTTTAAGAAAGCCACAACTGCACAGAAAATAGCCAACCATTAGCATGACACTTGATACTGTGTTGTGCATCTTAATGTCTTTCATGGCTGAGGACAACTACATTTTCAAGTTCTGGCAGATACACCTTCAAAATTATTTATAACAAAACAAACTCACCCTAATTACTTGAATGTGTATGTGTGTTTGTGTGGGTGTGGGTGTGCTTACACATATTATGTATATACTTCTGGTTACATATGAGTGATGGACAGTCTAAGATCCCAGCCCATGGAGTTTTTAAATCTGCAACAATCTTTCATCTGACTCCAGCAGAGGAAGTTGAACCTCTACTTTGTTATTCTTCTCCCCTTTTTAGAAGCCACATTGCCTACTAGTACTGAACTTCCCCCATCTTCTATGTCCCTTTTTATCCCTCCCTCCCATATTACTTGGCATCGTTAACAGCCTGTACTCTCAGTGATCTTTTGCTTACTGTTTCTAAGGCTGAAGGGACTGTTAAATTGTATATTCTGATCTCCTACATGACCCAGTCCAGAAAAACGTTTCACAACGGACACAGTGACTCACGTTTAGCTAAAATATTATCCAATAAGCACTCTGTCATAATCCAAGAACAAGACAGGACAAAGAATTCACCACAGCCTTTCTGTGAGAGTCTCCTTTGGGTGTCAGTATTTTAGAACTGAAAGAGACAATTTATTTCCATTTTGCTCCTTCCTACCTTCACTTTCTGCCAGCACTTCCTGATTTTTCTTCAACATTTTTTCATATTTGTAGCGTATACTTAATCATTTTCTTATATGCAACAATGTGTATTTCAGGAAAACTATGTGTAGTAGGAAAACATAAGACTTTCTGTCTATACTGAAAATTCAAGAAGAAGGCTTCATTATGAGGAAGAGAACACATTCTATGTTACACTGTACTCAGATTATTCTCATACCTTCTCCCAGGGAACAAGATACCAAGGCACCCAGTCATTTTGTAAATAAGTGTAAGACAAAGCAATTAAAGTACAGTTTGAGCCAGGTAGGCACTAACACAACTTCATGAATGGTTGAGCAAGAATAAGTGGACAACTGTTCATTGATTTCCACTAATAAAGACAGCTGAATTTCCAGCTATTGTAATTCAACAGAGCACTGTAACCCTCAGAAAAAAAAAAAAAAAAAAGTCACCCACTCATTCCTGATGGCACACTGATGAAGTTTGACCTCCTATTCCTCCTCAGACATATTTTTATTTCAATGTGTTTATAAAATACTATTACAAAGACACATGAAATACTACACACAGACAGAAATCATCCTCAGAAAAAATAGGAGGAGAAAAGTGTGTAACAGTTCTACAGGAAGAGAGGTCAGGTTTACCGTGAATATATTGAGTATGATTTCATGTATTTCTGTAGGAAAACAAGCATCATACAGGCATTCAGAAGCAGGGCTATGGCCAAGATAGCCTTTGAATGCAACCTTGTCCTCTGGAGTCTGTGTACAGTGTTGCATCACAAGATTTGAATAGAACAGTTTAAAAGAACCCAGAGGAATGCAGTGAGGAAGAAAAGAATGAATTGAGGGTAGTTTCACCTACAGAGGAGGGACGTCGTCTCCAGCAAGGCAAAGATCTATCTCAGAATAAAAACAAATAGCCCGTTCTACAGTTCCACAAAATGGGACAAAAAGTAACAAACTTAAGTTACAGAAGGGAAAAGCCAGACAAGACATTAGTGTAAATCCTGCTGAAGGTGAATTTGGAAAAGCATTGGCACAGATTGCTTGAACATGACACACGTCTCCATCACTGGTGGCTTTAATAGGCCAGACAAACACCTGGCAGAAGTGGCATGGGTGCACTTAACCCTGCCTCAGGCGGAGACGTGGATTGATGACCCCTTTAGTCCTTTCAGCTCTGCTCTATACATAATTGGAATAAAAAATGAGCTAATAAGGAAGAAACTATGCAGTCAACCACACCTACCCTCTCTAGTGCTTGAATACATTTGTTTACTTGTACAGCAAATATCTTTTATCCAGAAAACTTCTAAATCATTTCACATCATGGCACTTTACAGATGTAAATGCAAATACAAGTAATATGTGGAGAAGAATTATAATATAGCCCCAAGGTATCATCTAGAGTCCTATCTGCTTAGCTTATTGAGAAAAGTTGGGCTTCTCTGAATTGTCGTTGAAATGTCTTGTGACCTTAACTGCAGATTAAGGTGTATTCTTTCAATTTGGAAAATCACAGCCAATCATTAAAATTCAAGAGCTGAGGTTTTTATATGATTTTTTTATGGTTCATAGGGCAAACCATCATAGTTGTCTTGCCACTGTGTCACTATTCCTAAGGAAAATTAAAAAATCAATGGAAAGATAAAAGTATGGATAAAAAGGGGGATGAACAAAAAATGCAAAATAGATTTAAGTACTTAGAAAACACAGAAAGAGTGAGAAAAACTCATTACAAGTGGCCAAGCTTATTTCCTCCCAGACTCAGACTAAAAACTGGTTTAGCACGACTGTAAAGTTCAATGTTGGCATACAACATATGAAAATCTGTCTCACTGGATTCACACAAGAAATGTCTTTAGCCTGTTGGTGGTAAGCAGAAGTCGTTCTACAGTGTCATCTCCCAGACAGCTGTACCTAAAAATGTTTCATCAATTTTGCCCTATGTCGGAAAGATGAACTGGTGATGGCCATGCAAGAAAGCAGGGAAAGTCGTACAAAATAGCTGTCAGCATCAGGCAGCGAATCAGCAGGACCAAAGGCAAAGCCACAGGGCTGGTTTTATTGGTCTGAATATATTACTTTCTTGTTTAGTAGCAGCAATGAGAATACTGCTGTGGTTTAGCTGGCAAGCCATTAATTGGCAATTTATGGTAGTCCTCCAACTTCTATTCAAACCTAATCCCAGATGCCAGCAAGCAACGCTGTTAACAGTTCTGCAGGCTTGCTTTTGTGTACACACTAGCACTAGGGAGACCGTATCTATGACATATTGTGCCCACCCATATTGTCCTAAAAACAGTAAAGTAGCATTCATTCCTGTTCTAGATTATATACCCGGTTGCAGGCTCCAAGCAAGTTGATAGTAGTTCAATGACTTGGTGTTGTGCCTTCCCTTGTTACTTGGCATGATTTTATGCATGATAACAGGAACATGCATAATATGTTGGAACACAAGTACTTTATTTAATGTGGAGCATACAGACTAAAAACAACACAGCTAACAATAGAAATTTACCATCAGCACTGAGCAGACGTAAGAAACAAACCTCTGCTCCAAAGACAAACATCAAGGGCATCAAGAGCTACAAGGCTGTTAAATTATCTCAGCAAGAACTGAGTAATACAATGATAACAATAGTATTACTCCCAATAATTGATTCTTAAAAAAACTGAGGCATTTGCAACATCCAAGTTCTAAGTACGAGGGTGTTCACTTAAGTAAATCCTTGCAGGAAAGAAAACACTCCTCCTTTCTGATTTCTGGCAATGGCTTATAGCAGAAAACTGCAAATGAAGAGATTCACTTTTTAATGGGGCATTTATTGTTCCCCAGAAAGGCTCATGCACTTAATAGAAAATCAAATTAAACCCTGGTACGTTACCAAAGTAACTTAATTAATATAATTTATTTCACATGCCAGATAATAAGTGGGATCTCAGGTGTTCCTATTCTATGTTAAACAGTTCAATTTAACCTATTTTACATAAATCACCATTGTAAAAATACTCTAAAAACAAAGATAGATGGAATTTGCATGCTCTCTTTTGTTGTTTTGTTAAAATCTGTAAATATCTCGATTTTCACACCTCGTCATTTATTATCACAAGATAAGAGCATTTTCATCTTCACATTAGAATGTGTTCTAAACTATTTGCCTGGACTTGCCATACATGAAACAATAGTTCCCTCTTCTGGACTGAGGTAATGTTACATTTAGGGTAGAGAAATCTCTGCAGAATGCAATTCTGGTTAATGTTTAGAGGGGTTTTCCCTAACTAAACAACCTTACAGTAACACAAAATGCCTTAGGGTCTATACACAAAGTCAAGCACATTAAGAGAGAGAGGTGAAGAAATCAATGAAATGTTGGATTGTGGGGTTTTACATTTGATTTCAGCTGAAGGCACTGAGAGCTAAAATAGATGTAAGTAAGGATCTGCCACCATTTTGATAGTGAAACATGAATTCTGTGGAATGCATTGATTTCCAAACTCTCAGGGTTTTTAGAAAGTACTACAAATCACTGATCTGGAAGGAGGAGTTTCTTTTAAACAAGTGTTTAATTCAAGGTCTTTGCTTTTGGACCTGAACGTTGATTACACAACCAAAGACCAGCTACAGACCAAATTAAAAGTAACCACCCATTGAAAGAAACACTAGACAGAGAAATAAAGTAGAAAAGTATCAAGGGCCCAAATTCACAGAACAAAATATCTCCTCAAAGATACCAGTCCACAAAAACAAACTTGCAAAGGAGCACAAGCACCTGAAAGTAACTCTGGTTGTCTCCCAAGTTTCAGATTTTTGTTTGTGAAAAGCAGCCCAGAACAGTAAAGTACCTGTATGGAGGAGTCAAAACATCTGGGATACCTGCAGCTGGAGATGAATGGCAGGTACAGAGGCAATCTTGTGGACAGATGGTACCAAACTCTCCTCTGGAACACGTCCAGGGGAATTCACGCTGCAAGCTTTGCTTCGCAGACCTCCATTACTCTTTCCTTGGCTGGCAAGGAGAACCTGGGAAACCTAACAGCCTCCACAGGGGTCTCCTTGTGCCCTGAGGAAAGCCGAAGATGGGAAGGTGTGAGAGGTGCCGCAACAGCTGCCGGGGCAGCCTCACCTCAGCCTTCTTTCCTCTGAGGGGCCACTCAGGGAGAGACTGCCTGGTAGGGCTGCCTCAGTGGAGACGCCAAGCACTTGTACCCCAGGGCAGAGGCTGTCAAGGAGTCCATGGAGTTCAAGGTCAGGTCAGCCCCCAAGGAGGGGACAGCTATCCATCCAGAGTGGGGCAGAATCTCCAGCGGGGCTGGGGGATGAAAGGGCTCTGCTCCCAGAACAGCTCTTCCTCCCTCAGGCGGTGGGCATTGGAGCGGGGGGTGTTCAGGGTGCACACACTTACAGACTGGCCTGCTGAAGTGCCCTGGGGGACACCGTGCCCCTGACCAGCAACACCAGTGAGCCTGCAAGGGACGAGGGGAGTCCATCACGTACCTGTGCACCTCAGGTCTCTCCGTGGCACTGCAGTCGTCCTTCCCCTGCCACACAGACAGTGCCTAAAGGCAGGCTCTGAGCAGGCCCTCGCACCAGCAGGAAAGGCATTGCTAGCCCGCGCCCAGGACTGACAGGACACACAAGCTGTGATGCTATGGCCACGTCCCTGCTCCCTCCACCCGTGTCCACCTGCATGGTAAGGCTCAGCTGCAGGAGAGGGCCTGTATTTGGACCTCAGCAACTGCTAGAGTTGACCAAAATACCCCTAAACAGAAGTTGCTCGAAGCACACCCCTCTCTTTGAAACAAAAGTGCCCCACTGAAAGAGGCAAGGATCTGTGGAGGCTCTGTGGAGCTGGGGAGAAAGCTGTAACTCCCAAGTCCAACTCTAGAGCTGTAATACCACAAATCAGTCTTTCTTAAATATCAGAAAATTTCATTGAACACTCTGTGAACTTTGAGTGTTCCCAATGTATTAGAAAACTTGCCCAGACCCTGGACAGACTCTAGTAAGACCAGCAGCAAAACCAGATATGCTTGACTTCCATTTTTTCTGTGCTCAGTTAATTAAATAAATGACTGCAAAAAAACACAGTGAACTTTACCAGGGAACTGGGTGGTGGCCAGCCTTTCTGCTCTGAGGTCTAAAAGATACTATTACAAAATCAGTAACCCAATGCTTGCTGTTGTGATCTATAATCAAAAACTCCTCTCTACACATACAAAGGAGTCTGGGTCTAAAATGGCACTGTGAGAGGAACATCTGTGGTAACATGGTCACCTTTCCTTAGCTCAAATGGCTCAATAGTCAGGTCCTGCTCCTTTTTGGTGTTGAATTAAAATGAATAGCCAAGCATGTCTGATACATTTGCCTTCCAATGGGTAGAGAAGCACGTTTTAAGTCAGGTGTTTCTTTCTACGTTCTTTTTATACAAGGATCTCAGACTCCTGTTCCATCATTGTAAGATGAACCATGACACAGTAATTTTTCTCCTTTCCAGTCATGAGTGGAACTGAAATTCAGGTTTCTTCACTCTGTATTGCTGAGACTCCCAACTGTCTGCATCCGATTTTCGCAGCGGCTTTGCAATTTTTATAATTTTTTAGCCAGTATTCCTCACTTACAGAGACTCACAGAGCTTCCTAAAGAATCATGACATCCTTCTAGGCACAAGGGTCAGGGCCAAAAGCGCTGTAAGTACCGGGGTATGAACTGCTATGATTCACTTCTGTGACCCTAAAAACATAGGTTCAATCCCCATATGGGCCATTCACTGAAGAGCTGAACTCAGTGATGTTCGTGGGTCCTTTTCAGTTCAGAATATTCTGTGATACAGCAACTATATCCTTGTTCACCACTCTTCTCAGAGGACTCTTTTTCAAGTATTCTCATCTGCCCCTTTTTCAGTGCACTTCACTTCCTTAAATGTGTCTTTATCTTGAGAAGGTTTGCACTATTAATTTCACCACCACCAAAAGCAATTGAGGGGTTTGTGAGCAGACAAAATTTATGAGTGTACAAAACTATGGAACACACCCTAGATCAGAGTGTGACCGCACCTTAAGAACATCAGTACATTCACAGTCCCTCCCTTGAATCTGTTTTCAAATTTCAGCAGCAATAGAAAGTAAAAACAGTTCCTTATTTTGCAGGTCTCTGTAAATGCTGCTACTTCCATCACTTTTCCAACTGGGATAAAGCCATCTTTGCTCAGTGTCCTTCTTCGTGAAAATAGTGCTTGAGAGTAATTTCACTTCAATATTCCCAAAGAAGCTGCCTCACAAATCACACTGGATATAATAAGCATACTTTTTGTTAAAGGCTTGGGTAAACTCACATTAAAAAATTCTGTAGGATCAGCTTTGTGAAAACTCAAAAGAGGAATCTGTCGTCCCAGGCCCTGGCAAAAAAAGATCCCTGAAGTCATCAGTTTGAGTCAGAACTCTCCAGCCTTATGCACACATGCTAGACTTGCTGCTAAAATGTACCTGAACATTTTTCATCACACAGAGATGCACAGAAACTGATATAGAAATTAAGCTTTCCAGGCTCCATTAAGTCAAAGAAGATGATGGGTTCTGTAAAGGCTATCAGAAGGAAGTAAGGTTTCATTCAAAACACACTACCTTCACGTGTAGGTGATTCTACCTACAGATTATCCCACAGGTCTACACACCAGCGTTTTTTGTTCCTTACTCAAGTTTGCTCACATGTTCATCCATGTACCACATCCTGCAGAGATATGGGATTAGCGCAAAGATTTGACTTTGGCATGTAAAACACAAGGACCTGAAGCTGAGCTGAGGTACTGTTGATATGTTCCCACAGACCTTGCAAAAATCTGACCAGATATATCCCTGTGAATCAAGATGGTGAAAGTATAATGCATCAAATTCAACAGAAAGCAGAAGAGCTCTGTAGAAGCTCAGTCACTCACTCTAATATAGAGGGAAGAATATGAAGGAACATTTAAAGCAGATGAAGGCCCAAGCTCTCTTCTGTTACAGGAAATAAAAATTATACTGGTTCAATCCTCTTCTAATGCCCCTCACATATGCCTTCTATATCTGATGGTTAAGCACTGGGAAAGACGAAAAACATGGATAATTCCTTGAGCTGTTAAGGTCTTTCCTCTGAGAATCCTGAGGGTTCTTTATGGTTGGATCAGAAGTTACCAGATGTGCAAATTTCTGCTGAAGAAAAAACATGCATAAACAAGAGGAAGGAAAATCAGAAGAGGAAACAATCTTCACTTATGCATACATTCATTTTAAGAACTCAGATTACTGTGCATAATGGTGCTGAGGCTACCAAGGCTTATCTGGCTCTCTACTATACAGTGCTGCTTCTTCATACACATACCAAAGACACTGCCATGGTGACCTGACAATTACCAGGTGTGACTAGCAGGCTCCAGGGGCACTGCTTAAGAAAAAATTATTAACAAAACCAATCCAAAGCTGCTGAACCTCTTCCTTAGTGACCTGCAGGATGGGACAGAGTGCAGACTCAAGCAAGTTTGCAGAGCACACAGAAGCAGGAAGGGTGGCAGGTGCAGCAGACTTCAGGGGCACCTCAACAGGGGATATGCAGAACTGGGCAAGGAGGAATGTGATGGAGCACAGGAAGGGCAATTGCACAGTCCTGCATTTGAGGAGGAGTAGCTCCATGCACTGGTACGTGCTGGGGACTGGGGCAGCTGGCAAGCAGCTTTGCAGAGAATTTCTTTGAGATCCTGCTGAACAATAAGCTGAGCGTAAGCCAGCAACACTGGCTTGCAGCAACAAACAGTACCCTGGGCTATATTTAAAAGCATGTTGCCAGCAGCTCAGGGGAATTAGTCCTTCCTCTCCCCTTGCTGCTGATGAGGCCACATGTGAGGAATGCCAGGTTCAGTTCTGGGCTGCCCAGCACAAGAAACTTGTGAACAGACTGCAGTGACCCCAGCACAGGCGCTGAGATCCTGCTCTGAAATGGTGCTGCAGCATGTCCAAGAGGCAATTCCTGACACTGAGACGTTTCTGCAGTGCCTCCCTGCAGATTGCAGCCACCTCGTGTCAGGGGCGGATGCTGCCCAGCTCAGCTTCTCACTGCAGTGCAAATGAGGAAGCATCATCTCCATGTTCTCTTCCACTTACAACTCTTGGGCACACCAAGGGTACAGCCTCACAGGATGAGAAACAATTTGAGAATGACAGCTATTGTCTAGGTTCAAGTAGAGTTTATTTTGCAGTTGGCAGCTGGCCTGGAGTAGAGGGTGATGTGATGTGTTATGGCTCTAAATCCAGCAAGCAAGTTAACACCACAGGGCTGTGTTTCCCTTTCTCTTTTTTGGTTTAGTGGTCAGGATGGCAAAGATGCTTGAGGCTCTTCCTCTGCCTCCCACACTGACTGGCCCACTGCTGTCTTTCTCTAGGCCTTGCTCAGAGCAGTGAGCCTGTGATGGCCCCTGAGGAGGGACACAGGGCCTGTCCAGCCACCCTCCCCAGCACAAGGTCCCTTACAAGGCAGGGAGGCCAGGAGGTCACAGTACCCTGATTACATACATGGCTGGTGCACAAAGTTCTCAGCACAGTCTCACTCCAACGATTTCCACCTTTATTTGTTCCTAATGCTGGCTTAATGTTACAAGAAACATCTTGAATGCAGTCATGAACACTTCCATGCCCAAGGCCGTGACTGATCAACAAACTGCTACAGAGGAAGACAGCTCAGAGGACATGGGCACAGGCTGTGGCAGGAGAGCCTAACTCTGATAAGACCTAAAATCCAGTCTATCAACCTTCTGGGGCCAGGGTGCTGTCCTGTTGTTAAAGTATGCTAAGACCATCCTGTTTCACCAGACTTCAGATACACACCCTGCTATTGAAACAGCATGCAACAGATAAGCTGGTCTGCCAGCTTGTAAATCTGTTACTAGCACTTTATACTACAAAAGTCCAGTCTCATCTCATACAATTAGGTTCTTCTGACATAACCCTTCTTGTGTGGAGATTGCTTCCTTGGGCTGGGGATGCCCCCCCAAGGTTACTCCTCGATGTTGATAGAAAGAGATGAGCACTGATATGGGTGAGTAACATCAAATCTCTACTTAATAATTATTCCTTTTTGGTAGCTTCAATATGTTTCAATAATTGCTTCAATATAGTGCACTATCCTATCCTATCTTATACTATACCACTAGCAGTTTCAACTTTTATATTGTGTAGTAAATAATTCTGATTAAGATCTTTTGTCTAATCATTTGCATAAAATAGATTATTAATTTTACATAAATATTCTCATTTCGCCAGTCATTACAGCCTGAGGGACAGAAGTTGTTCAGTCATACCTCTATAACTCCTTAAACTGAAACCACTGATGTAATCCAAGGCTGGGATTGGATTTTACGGCACCTAGACTGCTCTCTGAGAAGGGGTTTAGAAGGCAAGGAGTCCTTTTGGCACCTCATGAGACAAGCAGGGCTTTCTAATAAATTTTGTCTAAACTTTCCACTCCCACCCACAATACAGGCAACGGTTCTTCAGATTCTCACCATGGCTGCCATGCTCATGGGAATCATAACAAAACAAAAACAACAAAGTGGACTTTGAAGAGAGAGCTATGGACTTGAGCTAGCTTCTGCCCAAGTATTTCATTCTGGTGATTGGAGATACTCAGCATTACAGCACTGAGAGAGACAAGTAACGGGAATTCCATTTGCATTGTGATCCAACTGGAGGTTGCAGCTGCTATATTGTGCTTGTATTGTCAGTGCTGCTTCACTCTGCTGAATTAAAATCCTGTCTGACACACAGATTTTTGATGCTCTGTCTTCAAATAAGTAAATTTGGTATTAACACACCATACCCTCCTCATGTGGAAAATCTAAAAGAGCCTGGTCAGAATGCATTGCACAAGAGAAGCACAACAGTTTGAAATGGCCGCCCATTTGTACCATCAAGGGCAGATGGGAAAGACTTAAAAATACAGGCCCATGTGCATAACACTGTGTACAACCTGCCTACTAATGTAAGGCCACTTACATTATTGCTTGATTCAAGCAAAAGAGACAGTAGGTGATACTCCTTTCTGACCTTGATTCAGCCTAAGTTTCAGTCACTTCAACAACACAATAATAAAACAACAACCTTGCATGTATCAAAAAGTAAAGCTCTAAATATATTTATTATTCAGTTATATTTGCTTTTCATTGCACAAATTTGGTTTTTATCCCCATGTTTTACAGTTTTTTACAAAGCTGTCACGAGTTTCAGAAACTGTTAAAATGATCACTTAAGACTATTTAGGCACAGATCATTAACCCATAACTCCATTTCCTCCACTTTTTTTTTCCATGTGAAAGATTTACAGTTGCATTTAAGCTCCAAATTGAAATACATTTGACAGTCCACGCTTTTACAGGCATACTGTCTGAAAAAGAAGTTTTGATTAAACAGTCTCATCAATTGTTTCCAGCAAAGCCTAAAGAAAGCAACTTCTTTTCCAGTAATGCTGAAATCAACACAACCCTAAGATAAGAACCATAGTGGCCAACCATTCTCTATGCTAGTCAGTCACAGAATAACAAAGAAACAGTTCTCAAGAGGATTTTAAAATCCCCTGTAAAATTTACTTTAACATAGAAATAATTTAAATAATTTATTCTGTATGAAAAAAAAAAAAAAACAAGCGAAAAAATGCAGTGAATAAAACACATGTGGTGAAAGGATGTGTCGTATCCCCTGGACTATCGAGGCTGTGTTGAGTGCTCTCCTTTCTGGTAATGATTGCTTGAAAATCAGTGTCATATCCTTGGTGCTACCTTCTATGAAAATGGCTTTGAAGTTTGAAGCTGTCAGGACTGTTCCACACAGCTGAAAAACTGTGAGGTTTTTGATTTCTTAACATAATTCTTCTCTTTGGTGAGAGAGCCTGATCACTTTTGGTGTAAGATTCATACGTGTAGATTAAAGCTCCGTATCTGGGGTAAGCTGCTTGTGAATGTAACTGTATATTGCAGAGTTGTTCCCAGGACACAGGAAAGTCCATTTTAGAGGATGTGAAATGAGCTGAAGTTTCTTTCAGCAATTTTATTATTAACATATTATTTTTTACAAAAAGAGTAATGTTAAATAAGTGACTGATGCTAATGGACTCTTCCTGAAGAATATGAACAACAACCCCCTCTTCTTAATGCTGCAGAAACAACAATATTTGTAAGTTTTTTAGCACCCACATCTCTTGTTGCTATTTAGAAATGAGTAAAATATTTTTGAAAACCTGGTGAAGAGTTTGCAGCAGAGCAAAAGGGAAAAGTCTTCCTGTGATTTCTACATAAGAGCAATTAGTGCCATGAGACATTGCTGGCTACTCCTTTCAGGGATAACCAGAGGGGCATCTCACGTGAGCACAGGCAGTGCACAGCCTTTAGTCCCTTTGATAAGGAGCCCTGTTCGTGGGTGAAAATGAAGATTTTTTAAATTTTTTTTTCTTTTTTCTTTTTTTTTTTTTTAGATTTTGGGTAATCAGTAAGCCTCAGGGAACTAGCAAGGCATAGTATTCATTTCTATGTGCCACAACAGAGGTGCACAGTTACAGGTTAAACAGTAGTTGCTTGCTCTGCTTGGGTTTAAGACATCTCCGTAAGGTCTAGCAGAGAGCTAGAGAGCTGGTGCTGAAGGGCACATGTCAGTGTGTCTGCAGGGCTTGGGGAGCCAGGGCAGCCTGGGAGGGTGCAGGGGGGCTGCACAACACAGCTGGCAAGAGGGAGGGATCCTGCTGCTGTAGATGGCTGCAAGGATGGGACAAGGTGCTGGCAGCACTTGGGAGCTAAGGAGGCAGCAGCTGCAGGCACAAGGACAAGCAATACTCCAGCAGCCACAGAGGGCTTTTCATGACCAGCCATGGCCCTGTGATCTTCCCATGGTTGACACAACACTTCTAGCACCATTGCTGAAAGGTCTGCAGAGGGTTGGGGGTCCAACTTCCCCCTCATCCTTTTAAGCCCTCTTGGCAAATTCCCCTGCTGCCAACACTGTGCAGCTTTCAATGTTGTCCTCATCTGTCTGATGACCCCCAATTGACTGCAGCTGGTCTTTGGTAGAAGGAGGAAAAGAAAGCCACTGACCCACAGGACACAGAGACCTCTGGGGCTTCTCTGGAAACAACTAGCTCACAACACTACCCTTTAAAGTAGGACCTCCAACACCAACTCTCCTTTACCTATCACAAAAGTGCTAGCCCTTGGCCCCTCCAGTGCAGCCTTGCACTCAGAGCAGGACCATCCCCAGCATGAGGTCAGGGCAGCCACAGCTTTGCCTAGCCACCTGATGCAGGGCCACGCTGTGAGGTGAGAGGTGTGCATGAGGATCACTTTGGAGCTAGACCTGCCCTGGAGTTCGGCTGCAGAGTGGACTCCCAGGGCAAGAGGACAGCAGCCAGAGGAGCCATACTGCTGCATCCCAGTGTGGGAGAACTGGTAGCTGCCTTCAGTCTCCCATACTCCTGTGGAATGGCAGCAAAACAGGTTGCTCCTAGAGCTTAACGTGTAGCTTCTCCAGGACCAGAAGAGCAAGATCTTCCAAAGTCTCTCATTAGCATTAACGCATGAGCTTCTGACGTCAGTGAGCGGGCAAGCAAGGGGAGCCTGAAGAAGTGCAGCAAATCCATCAATAACTGTCTGGTGATGATTAGGGAAATGTGACCACCACAAGCCAGGGAAATCCATGCTGCCTGAAGCATCAATGTTTCCCCCAGTAAAAAAGGAGGAGTTATTGGCAGGAACTGGAAGCTCCTCCAGTTGCCAGGGGTGCAAAGAGCTGCAGGCTAGCACTTTCAGTTACTGCCTGTGTCTGTGCAGAGGTTTCTGATCTCCAGCTCCAGCTGTTTAATTTGGACATCTCTCTGGATTATCAACTCACGTAGTCTACGGATTTCTTCCTGTTGTCGGTAAAACATCTGCAAAAGCTGTAAGAAAAGACACATTTTACTTCCATCACACTAAGAAAACACAGGCTTAGCCTGACAATGCCACCAATCCTGTCACATGACCTGAGAGAAACAGCATCTAAAGATGAGGCCTTCCAACAACAGACTGAACATCAGCAATGCTCCTGTTGTCCACTAGGTGGGCTTAAAAATGCAGGTGTTTCTCAGCACCGTTTAGTAACGCTACATCTCCTTAATTCAATGGAAAAAATCAGGGAAAAACAGCCTTCATACCACTGGTCACTCAAAGAGAGCCTACAGAAAGTATCCGGAGTCTAAATTCCTGAGTCTGCTGTATCTCCTTCTCTGACCCTGGGCAAGTTCTTTTACTTTTCTCCTTCTTTTTCTGATCATGCTCTCTCCTCTCCAGCTGGGACTAGCATGGCCTTTCACTGCGCATGCAGCAGAGCACCCAGTTCTGCAAGGGCTTCTGTAACCTCACGGTGCCAGCTCAGAAACATGTAGGAAAACATCCTTTCTCACATCACAGGGAAATTCAAATGTGGAAATTCCTGCCCTATCAAGCTGCAGAAGCTAAAATCTTGAAGAGATGAAAAGGGGACCTGAGCACAGCTATGGGATGAAAATCCTTCCAGGGTTCCTGAAATCAAACACACTGCATATACTTGAAAATGTCCATGAACTGCCAGTGACGAGAGGCTGGAAAATCACCACAGAGATCTACCATTCTGCCAACTTTGGTTACTAAACAGGGAGGTGGTTGGGCATGGCTGATGACAGATCATGGAGCTGCCACGACATTTTCTGGAGCCTTTCCCAGGCACAGGCTGCAATGAGCAGCCAGCCTCAGTGGCATTGCACTATCAAGTTGTCCCCCAACAGTGAGCTGCTGAGGCAAGGGCAGAATCAGCCCCTTACCCATGTCAGGGTTCACAACAGTTACGCAGTTAAGACTATATGGATGCACCAGAGATTCAGACAGTCCTTCCACAGTGATCCCTGCTGCCTCACCAGGTTCACCGAGTGCAACTCTCACAGAAGGGTTATACTGCATAAAGTCCCTTCTCTTCTCCAGACACCAAAGATCACAAACACCTTCTTGTCCCCAGCCAGCTAACAGGCAGGTCTGTGCCACAAGAATGCCTGAGAACTGTAGAGGTCACTTGGTCTGGTCAGCCTGGCAGAGACTGAGGGGAGACCTCATAGCAGTCTATGATATCCTCCTGAGAGGAAGAGGAGACATTGCTCTGTTCTCTGTGGTGACCAGTGACAGAACCCAAGGGAATGGCCTGAAGTTGTGTCAGGGGCGGTTTAGGTTGGATATTAGCAAAAGATCCTTCACCCAGAGGGTGGCTGGGTGGTGGAACAGGCTCCCCAGGGAAGTGGTCACAGCACCAAGCCTGACGGCGTTCAAGAAGCATTTGGTCAGTGCTCTCAGGCACATGGTGTGACTCTTGGGAGTGGTCCTGTGTGGGGCCAGGAGTCGGACTTGATGATCCTTGTGGGTCCCTTCCAATTCAGCATATTCTGTGATTCTGTGAAAAAGCAAGAATGTTGACTGCTCCCTCCTTTCCAGATTCCCTCAGCTGGGGTGCTGCTGGGCTGTATTTCTGCTTCCTGTGTGGCATGAGGAGCTTCTACCCCCACACAGAAGAGAGCACTGACCCAGGTCTGCAAAATAAAGCCTCCCCAAATTGCCACTTGGTGAATAGCATCCTTTTGGCAGCTGGCTTTGGACTTCCCCCAGAGCCCCAATCCTTCACCCCCCAGATTCACACCTCATTTTCAGTTTTTGGTGGTGGACACTCGAATATGTCAAAGCAATTGGAGAGGCACGTTTGTTCATTTTTTGGTGATTTCTCCTCCACTTTCACTTGTTTTCTGCCATCTTTGATCTCTCTTGGCTTCTGCTTGTCCTCCAGTGGCATCCTTCCTCCCCAGCCCTGCTGCTGGCTCAGATCAGTAGTTTTCATGAGTGGCTCTGGCTCAAGACTTTGTGGTACGGAATTCACAGCTCCAGAGCCTGGTCTCAAGGATACCAAGAGAGGCCCTAAGGAGGGAGGCAGGTGACAAGTTAGCACTCGAAAACCACACTCAGAAATCAGCTCTAAGCAATTCATTCAAACAACTTGTAGGGATAAACATGGAGGCACTTGACTGGAATGGCTTCCAGAGTTCACAGCCAACAAGTTATTTTAGCTTACAGTCATATTTGTTATGTTTCTCCTTTTCCTCTTTCCTCTTTCTCTGGCAGTTAACAGGCCAGAGAGCTGGCAGCAGCTTACCCAAGCCCTGGGGAGCTGAAGGGCTGGGGAGCTCTCCATGTGCTGACCTTTGTTAACTCCGTTCAGCCACTGTTGTGCTGTCAGTGCTGGCTGGGCTGCTGCAGTCAAGGGGTAGATGTCTTCCTGGTAGGATTCCGACTGCAAGCAAACAGAAGTCCAGAGTAACCACATCAGTGAGGTTTTAGTTTAGAGGGGCCATACTGGATTGTGCTGAAGAAATAAGTTTATTCCACCTCAGCACAGGGAGTGTCATGAGTACTCACCAGCATGGACATAAAATATTCTCACCTGCCCTGAACCTCTCTCAGAAGAATTGCACCTGATGGCCTAATTTAATTCCTGATGGTAAGGTCTTTGCACGTCCAGACAACAGACTGGGGAGATTGACAAACACTAACCCAGCTCCCACAAAATCAGTGTTCCCAGGGATGAATCAGTGTGTACAAAGGATGGACACAAGTCACAAATCATCAGCTGATCATCAGCTAACAAAAACTGGCCAAGTAGATAATGTTAGAGGAACATGCCTGATTGGTAGTTGTGGTGAGCATTAGCACTGCTGCCTCTGAATTCAAGAAACCTTCTTCTCATATTCTACTTTCTGAAAGTAGAAGGCACAGTGCTGACATTTCCCACATACTTTTGCTCACACAGTCACATGGAAGCTGCCTTGGCTACAGATTCATGGTCTGTTTCCTTCTTTGAATGACACTAGCTCTGAAACTTACTTCTAAATCACTCTCAGTGCAATGAGCCATGTCTTATATGCTGCAGAACAACTGTCTGTAACACAATTGTACCCACTGGGTGGAGACCTGGGAATCCATCATTCCCATTTTCCCAGAGTAATTCTTCTTTCTTCCAAAAGGAGGTTTTTATGTCACTCAACAGAAACTCCAGCCCCTCTCTCTCTTTTGTCCTTCTGTTAAACAGATGCCACTGAGGAAGTTTACAGCTAGCTAGCAGACCTGGCAGCACACCTTAGAAAGTCTGACATTAAACAGAGACCTAACTCTTGAGTTACCCAGACAGGGTTTGTTGGCAGGGCTGACCCAGAAACTGCCTTGCTATGTCCCTCATGCCAGGGGAGAAAAAATCCCTTGTTCCACCTACTCTCATGCTCCTCCTCACAGAGAGGAGACACTGCCCTCATTTCTCCACTGATATTTGCCCCAGATGTGAACATGACCTGAGGTTGACTTACCCGTCGAGGCACAATCATGGAGATGGGCTCAATCAGGCCTTTAGTTGGAATCAGTTTGTAGAAACGGAAAATCTCACAAGATGACACATCAAGGCCTCTCTTTGGCATCATTCCTGATGGAAGAGCATGAAATAAATGGGGTATAAATCTCCTAGGAAAGTTAATGTCATCTGCCACGGGAAAAGGGTCACCAAATAATGAAAGCATCAGTTCCACATCAGCGTGGTCTGAAATCTGCATCCAAGACTGGCTCAGTGCCACAAATTACAAGACTAAATAATTTGTTTTTCTGTCAGAGCATGGATTTACACACAGGATGTGCAGTTTTCATGCTAAGCCTCCTGTTCCTTATTCATTCTAATGAGCTCCAAATTGACCATAACTGATTAGAACTCGCAGGTGATGCCACAAGATTTGAGTACCAGGATGACGAGGAAGGGATTTCAGGACACCTAAACACCATCTGAATAGCTATGTAATCAGGCTGAAATCCCTTCCATCCCAGTATCCTGCCCCAAAACTGTCTCAAAACAGAATGGAGTATGAGAAGGGTGTGAACACCTATTCTGTCAGACAGCACCGTTTGTGTTTTAGGGACTGGCTAAGCCACACAAGGTCTCCAAGTACCTGATAACCTCAGTGGATTTCTCTCCCATATGCTTGCACAGTCCAAAGCCTATACTGTCAACTCCATTAACATGTCAATTCCCTTAACAAAAGAGATTCCCTATGCTTGTAGACCTTGCCTCATGGTGTTCTACATAACCGTAGTTTTCTACCAATACCCAATGGCTTGAGATTAGCTCAGTTGGTTAGGGCACAGTGCTAAAAATGCCAGGGTTGAGGGTTTGATCCTCATAGGGACCATTCACTTACAAGCTGGACTCGATGATCCTTGTGGGTGCCTTCCCACTCAGAATATTCTGTGACTTCATTAAACAGTAGATTCTGTGTGAAGGACTGTTGCTCTTTACATTAGGCATTCACCTAAATCCTAATCAAAACTCCACTCCTCTACACAGTATTTTGTTTTGCTAGTATTGAGAAAGAAATGTTGTGCAATATCATTAGCAGCATGTTTGATCAGCAGGACAAAGCATGTTAGGGCAGTAGTCTTGATTCATTCAGGCCTTTTAAAAACACTTGTGCACTTCCTTTTCATGGAGTAATTTTTAAAGAGAGTATGACAACAAAAAATCAGGATGTTGTACACTGAAAGGATTGTAAAAGCTGAATAATAGGAGATCCTTCTAGTTAAGTTTTAAATAATTTATTCCTTTTAATTTTTATTTTTTTTTAGAAGGAGACCTGCAGGCACAAAATCCAGTGCTGCCAAATATCTGTACCAATGTTCTGTAAGACCAGGAGCAACCAAGGTAGTGTGGAGGGGTGCCAAATGATCCTAGAAACTTATCGGTCTACAGAAGAATATGACTTAAAGGGCAGACCCAAGAAGGTTCCAGAGAGGGCTAATAGGGTCTGAGGACTGAAAGCAAACTATGTAGAATGAATTAAACAGTGGATAGTATGCAAGGGTCTGCAGTGGAAAAGAGGTGACCTAATCACAGCAGGTCTATTTCTAAGTAGGAAATGTCAGTAAAAAAGCTGGACAAAAAATAAACTGTGATGGCCTTAAGATGTGAAGCATCTGTTACCAGAGAAATCACAGGGTGGGAACAGTGTAAGTATAGTTCAATGCCAAAAATCTTGGAGCAGATTCACAGATGGCAAGGAGCATTCTCCACCTTTAAATCCAGACTATCCTCCCTTCCCCCTTGACCAGGTATGTGAGAGGGGCTGCTACAGTGACTGGTAAAGCTGCCCAGCCCATGCTCTGCTGGTCAGGAGGGACCCCTCCCAGCTCTGACCCTGCAACACCGCCTGCCATATATACGTGAGCTAGGCCAAGCTGACTGTTGTGCACCTCTAAACCTGGCTGGAGGAATCTGACCCATTTTCTTTTTTAAATTTTATTTTGGATAATTCCAGACTCTGTGAGCCTCTAAAATAAAAAAGTCGCAATCTTCTTCTAACATTAGGCATGCTGCCACTCACCAATTCCCTTCTGTGGTAAGTGAGAACGATATTCCATCAGGTAGTTCAGATATGGTTTCTCGGGGCTTATCTCATAGTACCGTATATTTCCATCACCCTAAAGGCAAAGAAAATCAGCATCAGCTGGACTGTGGTGTTCAGCACGAGGGTCTGACAAGTATGGCTGGCCTGAGAAGCCATGCAGGATCAACAATGAACCAAATGTTTACCCTCAAATTCCTATATGGGAAGGTTAGGACTCTGCAGTATACTTAACCACAATAAACATGGTACATCTGTAAACATGGTATACATGGCCTGACACGCAGTACCCTCTGGCCCCATTCCATCTGCCCATATGCTTAGGTTAACATGCTTCAGGAGCATCTTTGACTTCAGCCTGATGCAATGCAGGCTGAGAGCAGAACCAAACAGGCCAGCATTTGCTGACATGGAAAGCACTTACCTTTCCCACCACGTAAAGCATGTGTGTGTCAGAGTCATAGATGGGAAACAGGAGTCCCGAGGAGCCATCCAGATCCTCCTCCAGTAAAGGCACAGAAAGGTCATTCTGGGCAGGACAGAGGAAAAAGAGCTGCAATCATCTGTCAGTCACCTCAGGTCAGGGACACCTCACCTGAGCGCAGTATCTTGTGAGCACAGCTCTGTAATGATCCCCTGCCACGGCCCTGAGCAGCGCGCCGTGCACAGACTTCTTCAGAGCTCTGTGGGTGCACATGTCTAGACTCACAGATCTTCCCACTATGTTCTTAAACTAAGTGTGGCCAGCTCCTCCAGCAGAAGGCATTGAAACCCTGATGTGAGACCCATGATGAGTCACAGCACTGCTCAGTATTGTGGAAAGCCTTCAGACAGCAGCACAGTGCTTTACCTCTCACATATGGCAAAGAAGCTATGTCCAAATGTAGCCAAACAGCAAGTCACAGGCCTGGTCCTCCAGCTTTGTCTGGTACAAAGAGTGACCGCACTATATGATTGTGCTGCATGGTGGCGGATGCAGAGAGACAATGTGAGATGCTGACAAAGTAAAAAACCTCTCACTGCATGTGAGGCAGTATAGGAGAGAGGGGCTTCATTAGGCTAGCAGCCACTGTCACAGGAGATATATCTTGGATGTGATCATTTAAGTGCTACCTCAATACTGTCAGGAATCATCAGAAATTAAAACTACCCCATGTATTTTTCTTCTCTGAGGGCTTCATCTGAGTAGGCTGTGTCTAGAGTTCATTTCTCTTTCCAAGGACCAGTTTGCCAGTAAGACCACTTTAAGTCAGACCTCCAGCAACCAACCAGAGGTCTTTTGAATGATTTCATCCTTTAGAGGGCTGTTGTGGTTTAACCCCAATCTAAGTCTAAGTGCCATACAGCCTCTTGCTCACTTCCCCTTGGTGGGATGAGGAAGAGAATCAGAAAAAGGTAAACCCATATTGAGATAAGAACAGTTCAATGACTGAAAAAAAAGCAAAATATAAAACAATAACAATAATTGTAATGAAAAGAAAGGGGAGAGAGAGGAATTAAACCCAGGAAAAATAAGTGATGCACATCACAACCACTCATCACTCGCTGACCAATGCCCAACCAGTCCCTGAGTAGCAATCTATGACTCCTGGCCAACTCCCCCCCTTTAGTATGACATTCTACGGTAAAGAATATTCCTCTGGCCAGTTCAGATCAGCTGTCCTGGCTATCCTTCCTCCCAGCTTCTCATGCACCTGCACACTGGCAGAGCAGGAGACACTGAAAAGACTTAGGGTAAGCACACTTTAGCAACACCCAAAACATCAGTGTGCTATCAACACTAAATCCAAACATAGCACTGTACCAACCACTAAGAAGAAAATTAACTCTACCCCAGCCAAAATCAAGGCATGGGCACAGCATACTCTTTGTTCTGGAGGATTTCTGTGCTGAAAGTTTCTTTAGAAACTCAGTTAACTCTCACAGCAATGAGACCTATCACCCATTAGGAATATGACAGATCACTTCTAAATTCCTGTTATGGTTCAATTTTTGTGGTTTTGATAGGTGGAAAAGTTAAAGTGACAGCAAAAGAAAGAAAACTGAAGCTGGTATGGTTAAGACTGTTGGTCCCATACTCACTTGATCCCATAAAGCAATTTGCCTATTATTCCACCGAGATGTTCCAGTAGAGAACAGCTTTTTCATGTTTCCAAGGAACAACACTTTATTGACTCTGTGAGACTTGTAGCTGGTTTCCTATAGGAAGAGAAAGAACACTGCATGAGTAAGACAGCACCTGTTGCACAGCTACATTTCATGACAACACTCAGTCATTCACATCTAAAGATCTGCTCAGGCAGATCTAACTAATGATTGATGTACTTGCTGTTGGAGTTGGTTTTTGGGGAATTTCATCCCAGGAACAAAGGAAGAAGATTTGTGGACTAAATGGACACCAGA
>JAYRBT010000093.1:25521936-25532805 GCA_036023395.1 Myiotriccus ornatus
TTAAAAGAGAGGCCAAGGTGGTGCCTTCCTTCCAGAAGTAAACCATGCTGTGCCATGCTGCCTGAGACAGCATGAAAAGCTGGCATAAAATCTTGCCTGTCAGACCAGAAACTGAAAGAAGCCTTCAAAAAACACAGGAGTATCCAAACAAGCAAAGGCAAGTCACAAAACAGAAAAGACAATACAAAAAGCCTAGATTCAAGAGTGACTTTTTGTCAGAACCAAGATGGCAGAGGATGTGAACCAAGCCAGGGCTTGAGGAAATGACAGCAGAAATCTCCCTGATGCTGTGTGACAGAGTGTGAACATACCTAGTGGGAGAAAACACATATGGGATCTCTGGAAAAAAGCATGGTAGTTAGGCAGATGTCCTCAGTACCACAGAAGTCAACATTACACTTTTGACAATATCTCTTGAAAGCGACCTTTCAGTGGATAGATATGGGCTAAACTGTCCCTTACAAACATCAATTGAATGTTTCAATTCCTATGTGTGACTTCATCTTAATCATCCTAAGTTCAGCAAAAGCAGAATTGTATGATGCAGATTCCTGAGTTACACTGCAACTGATCCAGCAGGACTTAACAGAATAACTGAGTGCAGGAATAAGCTCTGCAGGGAATTAATCTGAAACAGGTGTTCCAGATTATGGAACATCTTTTTATTCCAAAGTAAAGACAGAGTTTCATTGCAATGAAACTTGAATAGTCATTCCATTTTAAATTCATATTCTATTTTTCTTATGCAAACACACCAAAACAAGCCCCCTCCCTTATTACACTGATTCGGTGTATCATCTGGAAGGGATCACACAGCTCTGAACTCAAGAGAAAGAAAGGAATCTTACTCTTACCTGATTTTTTTAATGAGTATATATATGCTTTCACATCTCACCCATGGACCTTTTGGTTTGTTTTTAACTTCTTCCCCCAGAAAGCACATTAGCCAGACAGTAACGCAGAGCACAAGGTGGTAAACTTACTGTGCTGTCTTCTGAACATGAAGCTATTACAAAGTCATTGAATGGGTTCCACTTGATGTCCAGAACATTTCCTTTGTGCCCACATACTTTGGGATAATGCGGGTCAAGCTTGCCTGTCTGGGAGAAAAAAATATAATCAAACCTAAGGTGAGCCATGAAATTACCAGACATTTTCAAGGAACGTCCAAGGCAGCTCCGGCAAGAAACTTCTTTCTGCTTGTTACGCTCCAAATACCCTGGGTGCTCTCTGTCTGTTCAGAATGGGGTTTTCTGTCCCTGCTAGTCAAGTCTTGATGATACCATAATAAAGAAAGAGTGCTCAGGCCTTTCTAAGTACATGCTGCTGTCAAGGAACCTCTATGCATGCATACATGCATGTTAGAAAACTTTTAGGTTCAGACACCAAAATAAATCTTGGAGGAGAAACATCTATGAACAGGTTGAACCTTTGACATTTTTCTAAACATCTTGTGAAGGGGAGACAAACAACATCAGAATCTCCTTCAGAAGACATTTCTTATGAGCAGGAAAAAATGCTTTAGGTTTTATTTTTAGCCCCGTATTTGTGACAGAAATTGCAAATGGAGCTTTTTCTTTCAACAAACTGTCTATTTCTCTCTGACGGTGTTCAAATCCAGGCATTCACCAGACCAAATCAGCATTCTGAACTATCAAAAAAAAACAAGAAACAAACAAACGAAAAAAAAAAAACACACACACACCAAAAAAAAAAAAAAACACACACACAAAAAAAAGTGCTCAGGTGGATCTGTACTGGTAAAAATCTTGCTAAGTGCCCTAAGGAGTACTGAGGGCCTTAAGCCACACGGGGGCTGTGTTGCACTGGATAAACTCACACTGCAGGAACGGTCACTGCAACAAAGTCAAGTCTGAATATTTATTTGCTAGGAAGGGTGCTGGGGATTTTTATTAACATTCGAGCACCACTTGTTTCCCCCTGTCAGGAGCAGAAGTATGGGCTGCTCCATGATCCACCTTGCATCTCAGGCATCTGTTCACGAGCAAAAGTTAGTCACCTAAGCAAGAGAGACATGATGGCAAGCCGGTGATGCTTACCTGCTTGCTTCTTCCCACTTGGAAGAATCATAAACCAAAATGATTGCAAATATGTGGTCTTCTAGAAAGCAGACACTTCTGCTGACTCCCTACGTCTCTGCAGAGGTGGGCCTTAGGAGTGCATTGCAGAGGGGAATCACTGCTGGCCCTAACCAGGCTGTGGATAAGATGTAATTTTCCCAGCTTTTGAAAATTTGGGGGTTTTGTAATTTTGAATGCAGAACAGGACATGATGCATAACTATTCTGGCTTCACTGGAAAGTTTGTTGCATAAACTGGGACTAACCTGCTCTAAACTGAGCATCCAGAGGGCTTTGAAATGTAAAAGACTGCTTTTTTAGACTACAGTCTAAAACAATTCTCTTTTATAACAGCGACAATGCAGAGAGATTTGGGAAGGCAGAAGAGAGATAAAAGGCCTTTAATAAGCAACGTTCCCCCACCCACAGTGCCCTTTTGTAGGCTTCAGAGCTTCATTTCAAGCTGACAACTAAAAGGGCTGGACAGCCAGATCGACAGGGATCCCTTGATCCTTAAGAGAACTGTCCCCTCCCAAACCTAGCTCCCTGTCTGCTCCCCACTCCGTTTGGGAGACTCCCAGGCTACCCCAAGCCCATTCTGCCTGACTCATCCTGCAAGGCTCTCCCACTGCTTTATCCTGCAAAGGAAGAGACAGATGCAGCCTCAAACAGCTCTGGTCATCAGAGAAGGAAAAAGGCAGACTGTCTTTCAAAGAAAGGCCACAAAATTCCCGTCTGAGTCAAGATCCTTCTTTGGCATATTCTGCATGCACCTCCCCAGCTCACCTGTGTCAGACACCAATCTACAACCAAGCCACACTGTGGGAAAGCATCTCATTTCCCGGTTACAGTCACTGAATTCGTGTCTCCTCACGACTTGCAAGATTTACAGTCATTCAGTCTGTTCTGGGCACCAGCCACAGCCGCTTCCCTCCCTGGGGAGATGTGCTGCCATTCTATCCAGCTGGCTTCAGTGGAACTTATTCACCAGGACCTACCTGACATATGCTGCCACAGGCCATTTTCAAAGTGATGGCAAATATTCAATTAATTTCTCTTCAGGAGGAATGCAAAGGCCTGCTGAAAGGAGGGTATCTACGGCAAAGAACTCATTCTCTACATAACCTCCGCTGTTCCCAACCCTACCTCACCTCCAAGCTCTCAGAAAGGAAGAATGGTGCAGAAGGCAAGAAGTGGTATTTATTCAAGGAGAGATGAGAGAGCTTGGTATCCATGACTCAGCAGGAGAGCAGCACAACAAACAAGCAATAAGGCACAGTTAAACAGAGCAAAGCTGAGCCTTCATTCAAGCACATCCTTGGGCAGGCAGCCCCTCCAGTAGCAGCACATGCAGAATGAACTATAAAAAGCCTTGCAGGGACAAAAGCAGCTCCCTAAACAGGTTGTTCAACCTTCCCAGAAAGTGCAGCCTTCCCTGTCCTGGCTACCATTTCCTGCTTTGACTAAACGTGTGATGTCCTGGCTCTTGGGATTTTCCTCCACACTATGGCATGCTTGGGATGTGCCTGCTTCCTGTGAATCCAGTCGAAAGTAACTGCAGTCACAGTCAATACTGTCAGAGATGTGTCTCCAGAACAGGCTGGCTCTGGTGTCCTGGCAGCCCAGGGCCCAAGCCAAATGCCTAGGATGCTGTCTGCATGGGTCACGTCGCAGAAGGTGGCACTCACAAAAAGAACCCCACTAGGAGCACAAGTTAAAATTGCTGCTTTGCACCAAATGGCACTAGTTTGGAAGTGTATCAAACAAAAAAAAAAAGTAACTGGTATCATGGGTCCCAACTCAAGGAACCCCTTTCTGTGAGTGGCTGGGGCTGCTTTCCTCCCCAGCATGGGTCAGGAACAGGTTTTGGAATATGGCTGAGTGAAGCACTTAAGTTCCCTGACGCACCACCAAAGGTCAACCCTCAAGGAGCTGACTCCTCTCCATAACTCTGTTTTGAACCCCTTAATTCTTCCAGGCTCAATAACATCCACAGCTGTGAGTTCCACATCTGAACTGCAGCAGCATTTACGTCTGCTGCTAACGGTCTGCTCCCTGGTCTCCAGAATCCCCTTCACCAAACAAATCAAGAAGAATCGCTCCTTAAACTTCCCCAACCTCTTCACAGTTTTATATACCTCCCTTATTTGCCTTTCTTCCCAGACTAATTGAGGCCTAACCTACAAAGTCTTTCCTCACATGAAAGCACTTTCACATTTTCATTGACATAGTTTAATTATCCCTTTCTGTATCTTTTAGTTCTACCATGCCTTTGATTCCTGCATGCAATATTTCAGATCTGGGTGCAGTATTTGAGCAGGTGCAAGAAAAGAAGACTAGCCAAGCTGAGAAGAGGTGAGAAGACAGAAGAATTAATAGCAACCAGTGCAAGCACCTTTGCCAACACTTTGAGGGCTTGGTCCCACCCCACATCCCACGGTCAACAGCTGTCTGCTTATAGATGCATTTCTGTGATAAAGACAAGTTCTTCAGCCTCAACAGACCATGGTTGAGGGGACAGAAGTGACTCAGTCAAGAATAACAGGGTAGTGGTTAATTCTAGGACATCTCAGAACCGCACCAGCATTGAAGGAATGAATAAACAAAGTCCAGAAGGGCTGGGACCTGTGCTAGGTTCTTCAAGCACAGCCATTTCACTTTCATCCTTAGCAAATATATATTGAAAAAGTGGCATTGCAATAACACCATCAATTAACTTTTAATTAAAGGCTGAACTTTTGCCTTTCATCTGTTCTGTCCTCATTCCAGAGAGATCATAATCTCATATTGAAACTAATCCACACTAGTGCATGCTTAATTTTTCTGAAGCAACAAACATCAGATGGCAAACTTCTCCCTCTCATCAGATCGTAAGTCATCAAAACTCACAAAGCTGGGATTTGTTTCTGAAAGGGAAATTTTTACAGCATCAATGCTTGAAGCTTAAGAGCTTCATTGCCTGGTAACTGTGTCTCCATTCTTTTACAAATAAGGCAGTGCAAAACATACCATATTCTCCTCTGGTCACAGCTGAAGCCCTGCCACTAAAGCACCTTTCTGGTTTTGCTCTCTGTATCAACTAAAAACTTTTAAATGTGCAGTTTCTCCCAGGACACAAACATCTAAACAGCACAGTTCCTGTTGATTATACAAGAAAGGCAAATGAGGTATGAAGTGCAGCAAGGTGTCAAAAATCTGCAAGCAGCAATGCAAGACATGTAAGTACACACATCCCAGGAATCACCTGCCAGGGCAACTGCTGCCTCCTCCATCATTCTGCAATTCTGGCAACAGCATCAACTGCACATCCTCTGCAACCTAGCTCCCTAGAAAGCCTGTCCCTCCTGCAGCCTCTTGATGTGCTCTTGAAAGCCAGCTCGCCCTGGCAGAGCTCACCTGCTTGATGGGAATGACGAGGAAGGCACCGCCGCCCACACACTCAGTGACCACGGCTATGAAGTTGGGGTTCACGGCGCAGAAGTGGTTGTCGTGGACGCTGTGGGTGATGGGCACGCAGTCGTAGCACTTCTCCTTGCTGGCGGCTTTGCCATACACGTTGCGGAACTTGGAGCTGCGGTACCGTGGGTGCCACGACATCTGCGAGGGGAGAAACACAGCACCCTGTGACATAAGGACTGGCCAACCCGGCAAGGCTCGCAGACCCCATACTCCCCTCGACCCACCCACAGGCTCACTCTCCACCTTTTGGGGTGCTCACACCAACCTTCAGCCAGCAAGTGGCAGACAAGAGCTTTCTATTCTGGTCTTCGTCCCTTTGGGATACCCTGTCTCTGCACCCTGTTGCACATCTCTGATGGAGAGAGGAGGGCACAGGGAAGAAATGACAGCTCTCACCATCACCAGCCACTGGGCTGTGCACGCCCAGAAGTCCCTATCACTGGAGCAGGGCTGGATGACAGCAAGTTAAAAGGAGATGAATCCTGGTAGCACAGACCTCAGAATGCATGAAAGATACAAGATCTTGCATGAGGAAAGCCTGAAAGACGGTGAGTGAACAAGACTTTGTTTAGCCCTTAGGTGGTTTAGAGCCAAAAATCTGCCTAAATTTTGCTGACACAAACAGAAAAATTAAGTTTGACAGATCATAGAAATAGTTACATTCATCTGCTGATGTTTTTCCCACTGACAATTATGTTCTGCATGTCTGGTTTATAACTGTGCTACACCCCTCCGACAGACAGCATTTTAAATGGTGTTTAGATGAGACACGTGAAGCATGCTAAACACAAGAACCCCTTACCACAGAGAGCAGTGAAGCTTAAAGAAACTAATGTAACTGATCTGATACAATCACAGAATCATGGGTTAGAAGGGACCTTAAATATCATCTAGTTCCATCTCCCTGCCAGGTGCAGGGACACCTCCCACTAGACCAGGTTGCTCAGGAACTTATCCAACCTGGTTTTGAACACTCCAGGGTTGGGGCATCCACGAGCTCCCTGGGTAGCCTGTTCCAGTGCCTCAGCACCCTCATAGTAAAGCATTTCTTCCTTATATCTAAACTAAGTTTCCCCTCTTTCAGTTTGAACCCCTTACTCCTTGTCCTTTCACTACAGTTCCTGACAAGGAATCTCTCTCCAGCAGCTTTCTTGTAGGCCTCCTTCATTTACTGGAAGGCTGTTATAAGGGCTCCATGAAACATCTTCTCAGAGCTGAACAGCCCCAGCTTTCTCAG
The DNA here is from genome assembly GCA_036023395.1 of Myiotriccus ornatus. NCBI lineage: Eukaryota > Metazoa > Chordata > Aves > Passeriformes > Tyrannidae > Myiotriccus > Myiotriccus ornatus. The sequence continues at coordinate 25,528,713 of JAYRBT010000093.1, forward strand.
CCTATCTTCACAGGGGAGGTGCTCTACTCCCCTAATAACTTTGTGGCCCTCCTCTGGACTTGCTCCAATAGTTTCATGTCCTCCTTTTGTTGGGGACACCAGAGCTGTACACAGTATTCCAGGTGGGGTCTCACACGAGTAGAGTAGATGGGGAGAATCACGTCCCTCAACCTGCTATTTTCAAATAGAAAATTACCAGTGTTGGTCAGAAAAGGCAATTAAGACTATTGAATTCTGCTCTTTCCACAAGATTTAGACAGTAAAAGGCACATAGTGAGGATGGTGGTAAGATTCTACTGCTCAAAGGAAAAGAAGTGCAGACCAGGCAAGAAGGTTATGGGTTGAAGAGTGCCCCACACAATCAGCTGGGAGTATGGGCAAAGACTGGGAGAGGGCATGGTTTTGCCCCATATAGATCTCTTTAGTGGACATTAGCTGAATGGTATTATCAGTGATTCTGGATCAGTGACACTCCAGTTTGATACAAGAGAACCCAGCCGAGCAGCTTTTGAGTTACAGCAAGGCTTAGACCACTCGCTCATATGGGCAAGTGGTTGAAGGGAAGCACAAATGCACTCAGTGGCAGGGAGTCAAGTGCATCATCACCTGACAAGCAGAGGTCTAAGCAATTCTAAACCAAAATGTCTTTGTTGCTGGCATGGTCTTGCATCCCCCTGGAATGACTCATAAAGGCTAAGAAAATGTGTTTCTTGAGCTCTACAAGCATCCATCAATACAGAGATAGACAAAGCATACATAGTGTGTCACACTGGAAGATTTGGGTTGTGAACAGTAGTAGGACACAAGTTCTGTCCTATTCCCTGCCTCTTCACAACCACTGATACAGCTCAGAAGCAACTCCACCTTGGACGAAAACAAATGCCTATAAAAAAATCAGTCCTGGCAGATAACCAGTTGCTTTCATAATTATATTTACTGCTCTCTTTCACCTTGGCATGTTTTACCTATGTTAACTCTGCATTTGTCCATATTCTTAGCTGATTAAGTTTCTTCTGCAGAAAACATTAGGTGCAAAGGATCTTTGATACAGTGAGAGGTACCTATCCCAAACCAAGAAATGGAAGTTACTTGAAAAAGAAAGCAGCAATCCTGAAAGCTAATCTTGGAAGAAGGGATCTCCACAGGTAGAAGGAAAGCTGAGATTATACACAACTGGCTAGCTCCCCAAACATCCCCAGGGGTGCAGTGTTCTCACACTTCACACTCCTTACAGCTTTAGAAGTTAGGCTTACTCACACCAGGGGGAAAAAAACACTGGATACAGCAGTAACTTCTTACAGCAAGAATATTATCTTTCTTAAAGGGAATTAATTGCCCGGCTGCATGGAACTTCTAGCTATACTGTTCTTGAGCTGGGAGACCGTGTGAAGTCTGAAGGTTCAAGGCTCTTCTGCAGAAAGGAGTCACCAAGCACACAGAAGCAAGTACTGCAATACCATTCCTAGCGAGAGCAGGAACACACAGCAAGATACTGACATCCCATGCAGAGTACCTGTAAAAGGTTAATGGTGAATCAGGAATAAATGAAATAAAAGGAATTAAATTACCAAGTTTGTGTTTAGGAAAGACAGCTCTCTCCTATCTCAACTTGCAGAATTCAAGTTCAGCTACCACAGGAAAGAACTTCAAGCACCTGCAATACAATTCTGACAGGAGGACAAGATATGACTGGGAATATCATAAAACTGGAAAAAACAGTCACAGCAGAGTAATGTCCCTCTTGATGCTATTGCAGACATAACACAAAGCTCTGTAATAAAAGAGGATAAATATGGTGAAATTAATAAGGTCTTGCAAAAAATATGGTGAAAAACAGCCTGAGTAGGTGCAGCATCAGCTTCTGGTACAGTGGGAGATGATGATCTCAAATAAAGCAGGCATGCAGACATATGAAAAGCTTGTTTGGAAGGAGTGTGGAGGAGGGTTCTACATTAGAGGTTGCTCAAGTGGTCATAAGTCTCCCTCTCTGAAACTCCTTCCATGACTTGGTTAGACAAAGCCACGTCCTCCTTGATCTAACATTCGTAATAGTCATGCTCTGAACAAGAAGCTGAACTAGAGAAAGTCAAGGGCACTGTACCACCAAACCATACTGAAACCCTAGCATTTACAATTGGAAAACCTTCTATCTTCACTAGGTAAAGTAAGCCCCTGTGTGCACTGCCTGCCATGCAGCAGACAAGATGTGGTTCCTCAGCAAGAGACAAACTTCCAGCCGGCTCTTAATAAAAACAGTGTGGCCAGGGCTCTCACAGATCTCAGCTATTAGACAGGGCAAGCTGTGGTGTCTGCAAGAATATCCTTGCAAAGGAAAGAGGCCACCACACCTAGAAGTCCTCCATCAGGGCTTTCAACACATCAAATGTTATGTGTAAATGCATGCCCTGTACAAAATGCATGGGCGGGTGTGTAGGTGCTACAAGAACTACAGTAATACTTATCCCGCAAACAGGGCCTCAGTGTAGTCTGCCTTCATTCAGCTTGCCCAAATCCCCCCTTCCACTGATGTCAGGACAATATAGGGACCAATCACAGGCCACTGGCAGCCCTCTCCCATCAGCAGTCCAGGCCCAGCCTCTTTGCTCAGCCCCTCTGCTTGCACAGTAGGACAAAGGAGGCCTCAAGTCTACAGCTACAAGTCTCTTCCTTATTTTTTCTTAAAGTAGGTTTTCCACTCACTTCTTTTCCTCCTCTTCCCTCTACCTTCCTCTAAGGAAGAGGTTGGCTTATTCATTCCTTATCTGGTACTTCAACAGTCTCGACTATCCTCCACTCTTCGTGGTGGTAGACGAGATGCCATATGTGTACCTGGGAGAAACAATCTGACTGAGCGCCATTGTCCACTCTCCAGGGATGAAGATGGAGGAGGAGAACTGACCAGATAGAAGAGAGGCATCTCTGCTCCTTCCTCTCAACAAGGAGAGCAGAAAGCACCACAAACAGCTTTTTGCAGAGCTGGGCAAAAAATGCTCATGGCCAGGCAAGAGGGGGGAGAATAGTTTTGACAGCATCTCCCATTCAGTGCTCATAGAAGCTGTGCTGGAGCAGCTGGAAAAAAGCAGCTTGTCTCCTTAACACAGGTGTCAGAGAAGGCAGCTCTGAATGCTCTGTGGCCTTCTCAACTTATGAGACCAAGGAAATAGCAGTTTCTGACACATCTCCTGCTCCCAGAAGAAGCTCCAGTGTGGCCCGAAGTGCCATGGCAGGTCTGCAATGCAGAAGTGAAGGATGCCCCTTCCGAACACAGCTGCAGTGAGACACTCGAAGAGCGAAGCAGCAGAGAGAGAAAGTGGGAAGAGCTGCGCTGAACTTCCCCTACAGGGCTGTGCCTGAGTGACTCTGAGTGCTTGTTTCGGAAGAACAGCATAATGTTGTCTGCTGCATTTCTGTACCAGGCAGCGATAACTGGTCTCCCCTCTTATCATCCACTCCTGAAATTGTCAGTGACTCAACGAGCTTCCTCACAGATACAAACCAGTTTCCCAGCAGTGAGCAGACCACCTGCAGCATTTCCCACTGTTCACTCTTGGAGGCAAGCCCACCCTGAAGCATCTCCCATCCTGAGTGAGTCCTGCAGCAGAGTAGCCCCCATCTCCTCCACAAGGGCTTCAGGTTCCCAGATTACCCCCGTGCTCCACTTCAGCTAATTTCACATCAGACTAGCTCATCAAAGCCATGCCACACTGACACATTTCCATGTTCATCTCACCCTTTCCATGCCCCATTCTTGCCTATCAGCCCAGTGTTCAGAAACAGTGTCTCTCACTGCTGGGGGGAGGGGGCAGTGGGAGGACGCAGCATCATCAGAGTTGACTCATATGGACCACATTTTGCTAGCTGCAAAATCCTCCCTAGAACAGGAGGCAGAGGGATAAGAAACATCTGGCATGGCTTGATAGCTGAGACCCAGAATCTGTATATATATGAGGTAATAAAATGACAAGTTAGTTCTGCCTGGACAAAGTCTGTCTCCACTTGGATTCATTTGCCACACTTCATTTCTCGGGGGGGGGGGGTGCGGTTGGTGGGGGAATGGTTTCTTTGGGTGGTTGGTTGGGTGGGTGGGTGGTTT
>JAYRBT010000093.1:25536802-25564908 GCA_036023395.1 Myiotriccus ornatus
GCTGTGTGATTGCACTCAGGATGATCTGCTCCATAACCTTGCCAGGCACTGAGGTCAGGCTGACAGGCCTGGAGTTTTCCAGGTCCTTCTTGCAGGAGGTACCAAGAGCTGCACTGCAAATCAAACTGTTTAGCAATGGCCATCATTTCTACCATTAACTTGACAGAATAGATCTTTTCAAAGATGTCATTGTTCAGGGTTACTATTAGGAGTAGTATAATGGTAGATTAAACCCAAAAGTTTAATTTCAGTTCATTTGTTTAATGCAGAATTTGAGCTGAAACCTTCTCTACTGCATTGTTAAAACAAGTAGGCCCTATTTCCTTTGAATTAAACTCAGCAACTCCATGGGACTGCAAACAGCTTGTGTAGAGGGACAATACCACTCCATCCAGATGCAGGCCTGAAGATGATGGTGAGCAAAAGGGGTGGCACCTTCAAAAGCAGAAACCACGTGACATCATGGGAAAGGAAGGAAATGGATGCACAAAAGCATGCACAGTGACACAAAACACCGTCTGGAGAATTCATAGAAGCTGAACAAGCTCAGTGGGCACAAGAAATTGCTCCTCTTGGCTAGGCCACCTGGAGCTCCCTTAGGAAGGTATCTGAGGTCTCTGGCACCAGAAAGTTTTTCAAGCTAACAAGGCTGGAGATCACCTCCCTGTTTGCAGAAAGAGCTGTTTTTTCTGTGCCCAGGCGACCCCAGCCCCATCTCAACACCCATGTCCTGTAGGACCAGACTCCAGATATGAACTAAACCCTCCTCTCCACCTCCACCTCTTGCACAGTGCATCCAGGGGCCTGGCAGCACCCAGCATGCATCCATCGAGGCAATGTCCTTGACCCTTTCTGTCCCCCACAGCAACACTTACCAGCATTTCACTCATTCAAGGCTGTAGAGAGAGGAGGCTCGCAGCCGACTGCAGTGACAGAAACAGAAATCCTACTTCACCAGCTGTAAGATCACCTTTATTCAAAGACTTTTTGACAAGCTTCATTCAAACTAATCCTTGCAAGTACAAGATCACTGCCTGTAAAGCTTCACATTCCATGAGGGGTCTCTCACAGGACTGTATTACAGTCTTGGCATGGAAGCAGGGCACATAAAAGCTGCAAAAGTATCATTCAATTAAACCAATGAGAATTTATAGGCCAAGTAAGCTTATAAGTTCTAACAGAAAGCTCTCCAGCTCTGTCTGCTTTCAGGTAAGCAAGGGGGTGACAGACTGCCTGTCTCTGGTCCTGATCTCAGGACTACTGCAGTGACAGAAGGAGAGACAGAGCTCTTCCGGAGAGCAGAATCTGGCACAGCATCTCCTGAGGAGACAAACCTGCATCCTTTCGCCATCCAAACACAAGATGAAATGCCCACAACTCCTCAGAACGCTCCATGCCTGGGCTGAGAGCCTTCCAGTTCATAGTGTACAAGGGTGCATTGCACACTTCCACTGTGTGGATGTCCATGCCCCTTGTCAAACAACTGTTCTCTGTTTTCTTCTGCTGCATACCTCTGAGCAGGGTAAAAACACATGCCAACGAATTAATAATAGTTATGTTTGCTTCACGCTCCCCCCAGTTTTGTGCATGAAGCCTCCCTTCTCTTCAAGACCTGTTCTCCACAAGGCCTGTGTTGCATTCCTGTGAAAAAGCTGCCCTGGCATCAGGAGACATAGGCTGAAATCCTGCCATACCCCTGAAGACCTCGTGCCAGTGCACTCCAGGGGAAAGCACGTAACATGATAGCCTGCCAAAACACATTTATAGTGTTTTCTATTGTTCACGGGCAGGTTTTGAAACTCTGCCTGTACCTCTCACCTGTGACCCTGAAAAGCACTTCATCTGTTCAGGTGATCCTAACAAGTTGGGACTCTCTTCCTCCTGTATCCCTACTGCCAGGGAATCAAGAGAATTTACAGTTTTGAAGAACTCTCTGAGGTTTCAATCTCTTGAAAGTTAGCGATAATTTGAAAAGCAGAGGGACAAACAGAGGAAAAATACACTTACTGTTCACTCCTTCTATTGCATGCAGGGTCAAAAAAGACAAAAGGAAGGAAGGCAAATGCTAATAAGGGGGATTTTGAAAGTTACAATGAACATTTCAATCTGAAATGCCATTAAAACTTTCCATTTCCCTTTTTGCTTTCTCTTTTGGGATGCTAAACTTGTATTGCATAGGTAATGCCTTTTTCCTTTCAACCTTATCATTGTTAAGTGATGTTTCTATGGCCAAAAAACCCATAGGGCAGCCTTGCAAGTCTCTTGAGAACACTGTTTGCAAGTATCCAAGGAGAGTGCCACAAGAGATTCAAACTTCAAACCCCACGTAGAAAAGCAGACGGAAAGTGGCACAGGATGCACAACTAGAAAGCTCCTCAGAAGACACACATCCTCTTCTCAGTCATTTATCAGCAACCCATGAAATAAAACCTTTACATGAACTCAGCTCCAAGTAACAAAAACAAACCAAAGTAAGAATCAGTGTCCTTCCCGAAATCTGCCTAGATCCATTATTTCTTTTGGTCCCTTACCTCCTACTGTCTTGAAATCAGTTTCATTCATCTTATCCTTCTCCTGTCCTCCTAAAATCTCCTTCCTTTCCTTCACTTTTCTTCCACACCACTTATTCTTTCAAAATTCATCCCTCTCCCATCCAAAAGTGAATAATATAACCTGATGCCAAAAAGTAAGAAGATACATTCTGAGAGACCCAAAAAGCATTTTAGCTGTCTTGTCTCTGCTAATGGCAATTAGATAATGCTTAGATCCAGAAGCTGACATACATGAAGTCAGCTTCACTACTGCCTTCCACTGAACACCAAGCTGTGTACTGGAAACAGAGGATACATTCCCATTCCCAGTACTCCAGGACTTGTACAAAGGAAACAGTTAAAGACATGATTTTAAATAAGGCAGCTAATGTATCATGAAATACTGCTGGTTTTCTGCCTGAGAACCAGCTACGTGCACTGTAAACTTCATGACATGGCTCCACACAGAGCAGGCTGTACAAGAGAGCTCCATAAAAAAGTACTTCCCCTCTCCTCACTCGGATGTTCCCACAATAGATTTATGTTGAAGCAGGAATACCTCTGCTGCCTGCTCCCAAACCAGGCTTGTGCATTCTTCACACAGGCTCGGGGTCTTGGTTTCAGTGTCTCTGCTTTAAGGAGACTGTTGGCCTCTCTTCTGATCAGAGAGGTGTGACTCTTTGCTGCATCTTGCTTCCTGATGAATCTCCACAGCAGAACATCTGCTAAGCAGGCTGCTCCAAAGCTTTCTGCTCTTACCTTGTCAGCACCAAGGCACAGCTGGGAAGCAATGCAGTACATACACCAGGCCAACAAGGTTAATGTTTCTTACACCCCTTGCAGAGGACATCCATCACCTGGATGTGACACACCAGCAAGACCCACATACAAGCCCCTTCACTGGGAAACGGCTGCTTTTAGCAGTTGACTAATCAGCCAGGCCAACTAAATCCCAGATCCACACAGCTAGACTGGGACAGTTTTGGCAAACACAAATACATAACATTACTCTATTTACACTGAATAATGCCACTAATGCTTCTTCCACAGGGCAAAGATCTCTCTACCTGAGACCTGGTATTGCAAGTCTGCTCCTGAGGTTAAGCAAGAGCATTCAAAGAGACAGTCATTATAAAAACAGCATGCACAGGAACTCCTTGCTTCCAGACAGCTTTAAAACTTTCAATCTCACACAGCTCCAAACTCATTTCTCACCCTTTCTTCCTACCTTGTGCAGAGAAAAGGCTGTTGGCTGCAACCCTAATAGGAGCACGATGATCACAAAGCAAGCCAGCAGCAAGAAAAGTGTCTACTTACCATGCTAGTCTGCAGGTGCCACTTTTTAGTACAAGCAACAGTGCTGGGTTTCAGTTTCCTATCCCATGTGTCCTTGTTTGCCACCAGCTTTCAAGGTAATGAAAAGGGCTTCATTAGAAATGGCAGAGTGGGCAAACGTCCCTCTTGCTGCAGTAAGACATAGTTTTCTGCAAGTAACACACACTCATATTCCAAAAGGAAGACAGGACAGGCTCATGCTACTATGGACCAGGCTCAGGCATGAGCTGTCAGCCCATTGGAGCACAGTCATTTGTTCTACCCCACATCGTTTGTTCTACCCCACACAAATATTCCCGGTGATGTCACCACACCTCATCCTGTTCCCACTCTTCTCTTTTCCCTTTCATCTGAAGCAGCAGTAAGTCACAGTTTTATCACATATGCTACTGAACAACTCTCTGGCTCAGAAAAAGTGACATATCAGTATGGCTGCAGCCCTCTCCAGCTGTACCTTGTAAACCTCCAGGAGGCAGACTCCCTCTTTCCCCTGCTACCCTGTACCCCCCTCTTTAGGTTGACCTGTCCCCAGAGATTTCTGCCCACGGTCTCCATGCATGGCCTGGAGAACCAGCAGAACAGGGAGTACTTTCAGAGACAGCTGCCTTTTGCTTCCAGAGAGGACTCACCAGCAGCCAGAGGGAAGCCAGCAGGGTTGGGCTTGCAAGTCTCTTAATGACAGAGTCACTAATTATATGGGCATATTCATAAATAATGATTTCTATGCACCACCAGGCAGATGGAGAGGCAGCCCCTGGTTTTCAACCTGCAAGGAAACTAGAGGGGACCCCTCAAAACACCAAGGGAATTACTGTGCTGCCAGACTGTTGGAGGAGTAGGTGGAGGCTTTACCAAGATACCCTTTTGCTCCACTGGTCTGGGACCACCTTCATCCCATCCTATCAGCAGCTCTTGCTTCCCCATGAGGAAAGTCTCTATCATAAAGGCAAATGCTCCTCTCTCCTGTCCTCCCCTGTGTGGTGACACCTCATTTATAACAAGATCTTCCCAAGAGAATGTACCTCAATAAATCAAAGCCAAACCCTCAATACAGCCATCTAAGCTTTGTGTTGAAAGGGTCAGGCTATTCTTTTTCATTTTAAGCACTCCTTGCCTTGGGTTGTGAAAGCTTTTGCGTAAGGCTGTATAAAATACACTGCTGTCTCTATGGAGGAAATATTGCTAAGAACTGATCTTGAAGATGAGCATTTAACAGGTTATCTGTCCCCAGCAACCACCAACATCTGGCCGTGGTAGTGCATGGGCAACCTTCCTATCTTCTGGTACCTAGGAGGCTGCTTGCTGGTGCACCAGGAAGATGCAGAACACAACAGATCTCAACCATTTCAGCTCCTTTCTCAAAGGAAATGTAAACCTTTAATTCTACTCAGAGAAAGCAGAAAGCCTAAATATTAACTGCAGCTCTGTTTTTTCTCAGAAAGAAGTTGCAAGCACAAACGAGGAAGTTTCCTTGCAAAGAAGCAATAGAAGAACTAGCAAGGATTGCAGACGTGGTGAGAAAGGACACTGGAAAGACTGAGCCATGGAATGCCTTCTTCACCTCAGTCTTTACAGCTAAGATCAGCCTTCAGGGACTCTGGGACCCTGAGAGATCTAGAAAGTCCAATGCAAGGAAGACTTACCCTTGGTGGAGGAGGATCAGGTCAGGGAACATTTAAACAGACTGTGGACATGCACAGAGGCCTGATGGGATGGACCCACAGGAAGGGGAAGATGACCCATGTTGTTGCAGCGTCATTCTTGGTTTTCTTGGAAAACTCATGGCAATGAGGCAATGTTCCTGAGGACTGTATGAATGCAAATGTCACCCTTATCTTCAAAAAGGGCAAGACAGAGGATCTGGGGAACCACAGGCCCATCAGCCTGAGCTTAGTCAGGCACTTAACTGTAAGAAGGAACTTTTAGGCTGTGAGGGTGCTCAAACATTTTGCCTCTGTCAGGCATAGTTTGCTGAGAGAGGGTGTGGAGTCTCTATCCTTAGAGTTACTCAAAACCCAACCAGACAAGGCCTTGGACTTGCTTTGAGCAGCTGGACTAGGTGGTCTCCAGAGGTGCCTTCACCCTCTGCCATGCTGAGCCTGTGAAATCTGCACAGTGATCTCTAGAGAGAGCATCCTGAGCAGATACAGTGAAAGTAGAACAGAACTTTGTGTGTACATTCAGTGTGAAGAAGATGGGAGATGTCTCCATTGCACGACACTGCCTTCCAGGGATTCGTCAGACAGGCCACGCTCAGGGGAAGCAAAATAAGCAGCAACTCAGCCAGGTGACTTAAAGCAACAAAAACAGCTGGACCCCAGTGTGAACTCCCTCAATCAAAACCAGCTGAGGACCGGACAGTTTAGAGGGTTTTCGGGGGAGGCTGGGAAAAACATGACATCAAAGCAGTAAAAAGTGGAACGTAGTACATACACAGGTAAAAGTGAGAAAGATGGAGGGTCAGCACAGCTTTTGTAAACTCTTACCAGGCCTCGCAAGCCAAACTGCACTAACAAAACCCAAAATCACTGTGAGATGGTGCACTCAGATTCCAGTACTATGATGGTTCCTCACCACAGTGATAAGGCAGCACGAGTTTAGCAAGAAGGTCCTCAAGTGGGTAAGTGGTTTGTGAAAAATGGGAAATACCTACACTTGACTGCTGCAGGCTTAAGTTCAAAATAGACTCTCACTACCCAATTTACATGCCCACAGTCTCCCAAGAAGCAGAAGCAGATCACCACAGGTCTTGGGAGTCCATCCTTTTTGCTGTTCTTCTATTTCTCTACATTCTACCCTAAGGATGTTTTTCCTACAGTTCTCATGTAATGAAGAGACCACCATATTCCTGCTAAACTTATCCCAGCTCTCAGCTGCCTTTAAAATTATGCAGCTTTTCGCTGCTGTCAAAATTAAATCTCCTTTTGTGCAATGAGTGTCCCTTGCTTCTTACTCTATTTAGCCAGATCCCAGACAAAGTCTATACCCAGTTTTTCAGTTTTCCCCAGTTTTTACTTCATTCTCCTCCTGTCAGCCCTGTTATCTAAACAGCTGATGAATTTGTTCTCCTTGCTTCTGCACTCTTTGGCTCATCTGCATTTTACCAGAGCAGCTGCACCTAAAACTGGCATACATCTATTTCAGTAACACAGATGAACAGATGCTTCCTTTATAATTTACCAGATACTCTCCTGTTCCTATTTATCATTCGCTTGCTACAGCATGTCAGTGAGTCGTGTTCAGCCTGGAATGAACTGCAGCTCTGGACACTTCTCTGCAGAACTGCACTGGGTCTGATGGTACTGCATCATCTGAAGACCTGAACCTCTCACTGCTAAACTGCATCCTAATTTTTGCCAGTACTTCAGTTCTTCAAGGCAGTTTCAAAACAGAGACCTGTCATTCTGCAAGCGTCCTGCTCCTCCTGGTTTCCTGCTTATTTATTCATTTGTCCTAATTGCTAATAAAAATACCAAAAAGCAACAGATGTCAGGAAGAACCTTGCAAAACTCTCCTCAGTAAATTCTCACATTCTGATAATTAACTGTCACATGAGTTCTTCTCTATAATTCTCTCACCAAATTTACGTGTAACTCACCATAGACAAGATGCATCCAGTGCACACTCCCTTATCTTACTTGTGTGGGACAACAATGAACATTTTTCTAAAGTCAAGATAAAGGATCCCACATCCACTGGGCTCACCACCCTCTGTAACATGAAATCAGTGTGTTGACATGGTTGGTTTTGCCATGCTTGCGCTGCCTCTTTCATCTCATTATTTCTCCCATGTGTTCCACTTGTTCTGACATACCCTTACAGAGAAGCTCAAGCTTCCCTCTGTCTAGAGCTCAGAAATCTCCTCCATCCTCTGAAGAGTCCTCAAAGAGAACGTGTTAATTGCTCTGAGACAGTTCACGCATCCTGCAGCCCACACTAACTCCTCACACATCTGCCATGAGCAATGCCTAACGCAAATTGCTCCGCTGTAGTCCAAATTACCATTCATCTGTTCTTGCTGTTGCCGAAGAATTTAACCAGGTTTGGGAAGGGCTCTGCATTTGTCCCTCCAAGAACCCAGTGTGGATAGAAGCTGTGACCCCCACCAGGCAGGACTGCACTGCTGAGCTGATCACAGAGTGTGCCAAGCCAGTTAAGTGTCAACTCACCAGCTAAGCAACCAGTATCCCGTTACCCACTGGGGTCCCCAGACCAGACTGCATGAGGAACAGAAGACTCCTTGTTCATAACAGCCTGCCAGGGGTACAAGTTCTTCAGGATCACCAAGCTTTTGTTCTCCTGGGGCTTTGGGAGCAGGTTTTTCCAATGCACGAGACTAAGCTCCAGGTCCAGCACACCAAATATCTGTATCACTAGCAGATCACTCACAGAAAGTCCTGCTGCAGCAAGAGGAGGCCTCCTGTCTCACTTGTGGCTGGATGTCTGGAACAACACCCAGGAGCCCAAACTCAAAATCAGTGAGCCAGAGCACCTCTTGTCACGGCCTACCTTCTCGGGCTGCACAAAATCTTGCTGCTCCTACTGTGGAAAGTCAGGCCTGCAGCACTGTGCAGCCTGGCAGCTCTCTGCAGCACAGGCTGTCCACACTGGGTTTTGCTCTGCACACTAACAAATGGCCCTGTGGTTCCCTACAGGCAAGATGGGATGAAGAACACCTTCATCTTTTCCCCTGTGAGAAGCAACCCTTTTGAATTATTTTCTGTATGCCAAGGGAGACCAGCAATACCAGTGTGATTGTATTAATATAATTACAGGCTTTAGCTTCAACTGAAAATGTATTCCCACATTAACAGGCCTGGAAAACCCAGTGGCAGTAACAGGGTAAGTAAAGGTGTCTGTGCTTTGCAGTACATGAAAAGCAACAGATCTAGAAATCCAGAGAGCAATTACAGCTCACACTTTACAGCTTGGCAGATAACTCTATCAATGCCATTTTCATTTCTCCTTCCTCTTATTCCAGCCATAGCTCTTTAATTTCAAAACAGAAATTGCCTTTTCCTGCACAGGAAAGGGACAGGGAATAGCTCCCAGAGAATGCTTTCTTTGGAGCATTTATGCACTCCTGCCATTTTGATTACTTTTGCAAGTAATGTGTCACACCCCTCTAAAGTCCAGCATGTCTGACTGTTGCCCTTGGCCAGTTGTTTGCCTGCACCCATCAGTGTATGGGCATATGCACACAGCAGCTACCTCATACGGCCCTGCTGCTCTACACCAGGCATTTTGCTTGCCCCAGTGTGTCCATTTGCCACAGCCATATTACAGGCCAGCTTGCTGGCTCCGACCCTCATCCAGGCAACATTTTTCGCTAATTTGATGCTCTAGGGTTTACGCTTTTGAATTTGCACTTTTTTCAAAAATCCACCCACGTGCTTCCATCTCCAAAGTTTCAAAATGTAATATGAGTAGGCCCTCAAAAAGGCAACCCTGAAGGCAAACAAGGAATGTCAATGTCATCTACAGTTTGTAAGACACACACTTACTGAACAATCTCCCGTCTTTTACAGATGTCTTACCATGGTTTGTGTTGAGCTACTGCTTCAAGATCAAATCGGGAGCCCTCAGAACTTCATCACCAGACACCAGTCTCCTGAGTCAGATGCCAGATTAGCACCGACCATTTTGTTACTGGTCTAGCTTCTCTCAAACCTACCACACCAAATGGTCTGTGAGGGTTATTGCTTAAATTAGGCTCCCCTCCAAGTCATGGACATTCTCCAAGGCATATCTGCAAGAGAGTAGGTCACACACCCCCGGACGCACCTTGCCATCCAAATTCCACTTCTGTGTTATAACACTATCAAGGAGAAATTATCAGCAATAAATTCCTTTGGATCCAAAGTCAAGAGACAACGTGATTATGTTGCCTCATAAAGCTCATAAAGCTCACAACCCAGAGCTTTAAATACCATCTACACATGTGATCTCAAACAATACTACAGCTCAGAGGCTACAGGTTTATTGTTATGAGAGTAATAAAAAATACGGATATGGTGTCTTTCACCTCTCCATTCACGGCTTGGTTCCACCTAATGCAGGGTGGGTGGAGCCTGCATTGAGAGTATGTCTCTTCCACAGCTCTGGTCAGAGAAGCAAACTTCTTCCTGCAAAGATGTTGCCTTGGAGGTGAGGTTTATGAGTTCAGAGTTCTCAGAAAGACAACCCAACCACTAGACCACAGTCTTGACCATGGCACTTGACAGACAGCTGCTAACAGAGAGTGAAGGGAGCTACAGAGAGAGGCATGTTCCCAGGCTGGCTTTTTATGCACTCAGTCCCCAGACTAGTGCCGACTAGGCAGTCCCCACATCTAGGTAACTGCCTGTAGTTAGTTTAGGAAACAAGGTCTGCCTTGCTGAGTCCAGCAAGATCTCCCCACCAGATGTGATGCAGCGCTAATAGAGAATCCAAAATGGACAGTTACTGCAGACAGCTGAGCCTTGACAGGGAAGCAGTTTAAGTTGCTGCTACATGAAAACTGAGTTACTGGTGAAGTCCTGCAAACAGGACCAGCCTAGCAAGCACTTCGGTATGAATAATGCACTAAAAAAAAAAAAAAAAAAAAAAAAGAAAAGAAAGCTGGGCGTCATTTGTAAACAATAAAGGAGGTGGCGAGCCATTAACTAAGTGATCTGCATTCCTCGATTTGCTTTATCAATCTCAGTATTCAAAAAAAAAAAGCTTAAGAGCAGTCCAGACTCTCTAGTGAATCAACAAAATCACACAAAGGACTGTACCACTCCTCTCAGCCTCCAGGCTGTGCATTAGCTTTTAGCTACGGTATCTACCACATGAATAATGTAGCACGTCTTCCAGAGCATCTGTACTCCAATCAATCCACAGCAGCAAATAAAAACCTTTCAGCACGCCTTTCTATCAGGCAGCAGGACCTTTTTACAGCTGCTCAAAGGCATATCCTTCGAAAAACAACCCTATCTGCGACCAGAGCTGGAAGCCTTTTAAATCGGCCAGCTGGGAACCAGGCTTTTAAATCTGCCATCCTGCGATGGGCCTCGATTTTATCAATTGCCTTTCTTTGTCTTTTGTTTCATAAGGATCCACACCCACCCGTTCCGGGGCTCAGATTAAGGGAGCTCAGACTAAGATTTCAGTTGGTTTTGGGAAACAGACAAGTGCCAGTCCCCAAAATCAGCAGCTCACAGCCTGCCCTTCCCAGGATGGACAAGGTGGCCTCACCAGCCACACCGCACACACTACCCATCCTTCTCCTGTGCTATAAAACAGCCTCTACCATTCCCTAGTGTGGGAGTGTGGGTAAAGAGCCTTCACCAAACCAAGCATCAGTCATATGCTCAAATCTCTGTATTTTCAGAGGCAGAGCAGGTGATGGTAAGAGGCACTTTGTCCCTCACTAATCCTAGTTTGAGTATTGGTCCTCAGCAAAAGCACAAAGGTCCCTTCTCCTTGGCAGCCCACCTGGAGCTGCTTCTGTCACCTCATTTGAGCAGCACAATGTGAAGGCTACTGGCTACCTGAGGAAGGACATGCTGCTGGTCCAAGTGGAATAGGATTTGCAGAGGTGGTGGAGGACAAACTGACAACAGTGAACAAGATCTCAAAGAACATATTTTAGAGGTATGTTATCTTTCATCAGAAAACCCAGCTCTAAAAAATAGTCTAAAACATTTGCAGTTCTCTGACACAGCAAGGATACTTAAATATGGTGCCCTGGAAGGCTGGCTGTGAAAAAACAGCTCTGCCTGTAGTATAAACATTGCACAATACAGAGAGCATGGAATAGGAAGGTGAAGGAGTCACTCAAGATTAAAATAATTAGTTGATTTCCTCATGCTCCAAACAGCAAGGTCAATACCTTTCTCTGAGCAGCCACAGCAGCCCCTCTTGTCCCTTATTTTTGGTGCACGATGGCCAGAGCAGGACATGAGGTCTCACACATGCCCCTGGAAGGAGACATGTCAGACCTTCCCCCATGCTAGCAGTAGCTCAGATCTCACACAGAAAGGTGGGCACAGCCTCAGGAGAGGTGAGACAGTGGTTCCTCCACTGATATAGGCATCTTCTGCTTAGACCAGAAGCAGAAGGAGATTCCAGTACTTTTGCCTCCCCCACTTATTGGCTGGGGCCAGGGAAGGCAAACATTGCATAGAGACTTAGCCTGTATGAACAGCAAGACTCCAGAAACCCACTGCAGCCTTGCACTCCACAAACAGCTGGTACCACGTTGTCTGTCTCAGAGCATCTTTCTTGTGAGGGACCCCAAGGCAGCTGACGAAGGGCCAAAGACATACCAAAGCCCCCAGCTTGGCAAAATGCACACGGTGCAAATTTTGTTCATATTAGAGGATACACCAAGTGTTGTGGACCTCAAAATAATTTTAAGCACGTATGGCCAGGGGCAGACAAGGGCTGCCAGAAGTGAGTGAAACAAGGCCACTCTCCGCAAGATGAGGTTGAGACAGCAGAAATCCAGCGGCCATCCTGGATGAGCTTTCTAACTGCCTTTGTATTCAGTCACAATCTGAAACCACAGTGCACTCCCTAAGGCAGGCAGCAATGCCAAATGGGTTCCAGCATAATAACTCCCTGATGGTGACACCCGTTCATGCTATTGCCACATCCCCACCAACTGGTATTTCTCCATGGGTTTGCTCTTCTGTCGTGCTGGTGCAGCAGAGATATGGATAAGGGAGCACATGTGCCTCACAAAAATAGCTCAGACGGGTTATTTTTAACTGGGTCATCCCAGCACAGCCAGCAGCAATGGCGAGGAGCAGTGAAGAAAGCAGAGAAAACTGGCAGAGACCACAGCTTTAGGCAGCTTCCAAGAGGCTCATCCCCGCCTGTCACCTATCTGGTGAAGAATCCAAGACTGTATTTTGGGTAGGATCCCCCAGAACATTGTGAAGTGCACTTCATGAAGTACTGGCTGAATCGTCACTTGTTCTTTATTTTATTGCTGTGGTTACTTCCAAACCTGACACCAAATGTGTGCTTGAGCCTCCCATGGGACAAGTAAAAGAAGCAAAGAGAAACTACAACAACAAAACACATGGAATCACATGAACAAATCAGGCCAGAAGGCACATCTGGAGGTCCTGAGTTCTGTCCTCAGGCCCCAGCAAAGCTCACGACAAGAGCAGGTCATGTTGCTCAGGCTGACAAGCTGAGTTTGGAAGACCGAGGGGAATGGAGATCTCACTGGCCTCCTTGGGAAACCTGCCTGCCTAGAGTCTTGTGGAGAAGCCCAGGCCGCAGTTGGCCTGCAGGGTTACCCAGATGACTCTGGTCAAACTTGCTGCCCACCAGGACCCTCAGAGCCTCCACTGAAGAGCTGCTCTCTTCACTGCAGGGAGCTGCTATACACATCAGGGGCAGAAGTTGACATTCATCCTTTCTCCTGGGCCTGTTTACCCCTCATGATAGGCACAAAGCACCCTGTGAGCCTCCAGATTGCTTAGGAAGCTCAAGGGCTGTGAAGCGTCTGTGCAGGGTCTGTTGCCAAACTTTGGACTTCCCTGCAGAGGCCAGGAAAGCATCGCTCTTCCCATGAGCAACTTTGCTTCACCCTGGAGCAAGGGAGCCTGAGGCACCTGTGGCACCATCGCTGTCACTCCGCTGCCAAGGGTGCCTGGAGCTCTGCTTCCTGAAGATTCACATCTCTCACTCAGGCACAGGCACTGAAACATCAGAATCGCCCCCAGTCACAGAAGTGTCTTCATTAATATTTTGTAGCCAGCATCAGCTAGAAATCAAGCTGAAGTGCACGGCCCACCCTTCAGTGAGTGTGAAGACGCTTGTGCTCAATCAGTGCAAAGTCAATTTGTGCATCTCAGGGGAGACAAGAGAATACTCCAGGGATGATCCTGTACTTGGTGGCAACACCTTTTTCTGGCAGTTCAACCTCTCCTTTCACCTGACCCTTGCCTGCTTCATACCGCAGAGCACGTGCCCATACTCTGCAAGCTCTACCAGAAAGAAACATGGTGAGTTGAGGACACAAATAGCTTCAGTCAACACGGCCTTTACAAAATACCGCAGTGGGTTAGGGTGTATGAAAGATTAGAAAAACCCAAAATGACCCCAAAACTCAGTTCAGTTTCATTAGGCTTATCAGAGCTCCCAGGAAGGGCCAGAGGCAGTATGACTGAAGCAGAGGATGGGGCCACCCCACCCTCTTTGGAGAGTAAGCCCCTCCTTCCTCTGGTTCACCTCCAGCTTTCCAAGATAGCCTGTGTACAGAAAGATAAAGCCAACTTGCCTGCATTCTCCAGAGACAATACCCTCTTTCACTCTGCTGGTTACCTGGGCAGCAAAGAAAATATTATTGCTTATCAACTTCCTTGTAAGTACTAATGTGCTTCTGAATTCAACGAGAGGGCAAATTCCACCTTACAGAGCTTTTATACGCTGGCAAGATCCTGCTTCGTTACAAAAGAAAAGCAAATACAACAACCCTGGTTCAAAGACCAATAAAAAATGGAAGCCTAATCTGCCACCCCCAACCTGCAAAAACTTGGTCTAAAAAGCACATTGCCACATTTATTGTCAGAAAGACAGCCTTGAAAAACTCGTCATCAGACACTCCACAAGCTCAGCAGTTTCTTCTGAAACTAGAACACCATTCATTCACTCCCCTATTTCACAGAAAGAAGCTTTCTGCTATCCAAGACCAAGCTGGCTTCTGAGTTTCAGGAACCAAAGTTCAGCTCCCTGTTGAAAAGATGCAGATGGGTCTCAGTAACCTGCCGTGTTGTTTGGGAAGACCACAACTCCTGGTCCCGCTGCTCTTCACTGTGAGGCTTAAGCATGCCTGCAGACATCAGGCAGAGCAGGTGTCTCTTCAAAAGGCTACTGTACAAAAGGGTTTCCTTGCAGCAAAGCTGAGTATCACTCATTCAAGGAGACTGTCCACCTTCAGGGAATCCCAGGATCTTGGTTACTTGTCCAAGGAGTCAAAGTGGGATCCAGTGGGCTAGCCAGATTTCTCTTCAAATCTCTTCTGCCTACCTGAGGAGTTGTGATCATCACCAGAACACACATATGTTAGGAAATCTGAAGTGGCCAGCAGGATGGTGAGGAAATGGAAATAAATACACCAAGTGCAGATTTTTCTCCTGAGTTCTGTGAAGGTTTGGAAGTTACAGACCGCACCTGAATGTCTCGAGATATAGCTCTCGTGATGTAGTGTAACTGCACTCCCCCATGACGGAAGCTTTGTGCACTAACCTGCCCACAGTCTAGAACACCTGCAGGACGTGATGAGACCCTGGCCAGGTAGACTAAGCCTGGATCTCATCTCTGAAGCTGCCTAAGAAAACTGAGGAAGATAACCAAGTGAAAATGGAAATCGCTGAACAGATGGGAGGCACTAACCACGCTCTGCCTTGTCTGGACAGGAAAGCACAAGCACAGACACAAGGGACCCTTGTAAAAGACCCCTCCTCTGGTGGTCTCCAGTCCAGCCTCACAGTCAGCCTGACCATAGATCTAAGTCAGGGCAGATGTGGAGCCTTCAAAATCCCCAAGGATGATGGCCTCCAGCTGCCTGGTCCCAGGGATGTACAGCCCTCTTGGGGATGCAGCTTTCTCTAATGTCTGACCTACTTCCCTCCAGCTGCAGCTTGCGCTCTTTTCTCCTCATTACACTGTCTGTGCCAAGGAGAGTATGGCTCTGTAGTTGTCCTCCAGGAGTTGTATCCAGATGTTAGTAACTGGGTTTGGCATCAAAAGACAGAAGTACCTACTACCGTAGACCAGAGAAGAACCAGCTGTGAGTTTCCCAGTCGTGAGCCAGAATTAAAGAGAAATGGTTCCTGTCCTTCTGGGAGCAAGACTTTGTTCATTGAGAGGCTGTGGGGACAGCATCAGAGGTATTCTCTGAAGCCCATAACTACAGAGTTCTTCCACCTCCCTTGCAGCATCGCCTGCATGCAAAAAAACATTTAGGGGCCCACACAAAAGAGAAGTGTGGGAAACTCTCCCACACCCATTCAGTGTTGAATTGGTTTATGATTCCAGTTGAGGCTTTTTTCTTTGACTGGCTGATTAAATCAGAATTGACATCTCTCTGTTCTCCAGAAAACTCCTAACACAGTTTTGAGCTCTATAACAGCAGGTGCCACTTATGTGACACATGAGAAGCCAGAAAGAGAGTCTGGCAGGTGTTACAGACGGAACAGCCAACGTTTTCTTCCATCTTGTCAGAGAATCACAGAATATGCTGACTTGGAAGGGACCGACAAGGACCATCAAGTCCAATTCCTGGCCCTGCATAGGACACCCCAAGAATCACACCATGTGCCTGAGAGTGTTGTCCAAATGCTTCCTGAATGCTGTCAGGTTTGGTGCCATGACCACTTCCCTGGGGAGCCTGCCTGTTCCAGTGCCCAAACACCCACTGGATGAAAAACTTTTTCCTGATATTCAGCCTAAACCTCCCCCAAATCGGCTTCATGCTGTTTCCTCAAGCTCTGTCACTGGTTCTGAGAGTGCCCCTCCTCTTCCCCTCATGACGAAGCTGTAGACTGCAATGAGGTCTCCTCTCAGTCTCCTCCAGGCTGAACAGTCCAAGTGACCTCAAGCACTCCTCATAAGACCCTTCACTACCCTCCAGACCCTTCATCATCTTCATTGCCCTCCTTTGGATGCTCTCTAATACCTTAATGTCTTTTTTATACCACGGTGCCCAAACTGCACACAGCAGGTAACGACATGACATGCAAGCTGAGGCCGCCCCAGGTCACAGCAGAGTGGGACAATCCCCTCCCTGGACCAGCTGGTGATGCTTTGCCTGATGCCCCCCAGGACAGGGTTGTCCCTCCTGGCTGCCAGGGCACTGCTGACTCACATTCAACCTGCCATCGACCAGGACCCCCAGGGCCCTTTCTGCAGCGCTGCTCTCTAGCTTCTCATTCCCCAGTCTGTGTGAATATCCAGGGCTGCCCTGTCCCAGCTTCAGAATCCGGTACTTCCCCTTGTTAAACTTCCTATGGTTGGTGATTGCCCAGTCCTAATTTATCAAAGTCTCTCTGCAGGGCCTCCCGGCCCTCGAGGGAGTTCCTCCCAGTTTAGTATCATCAGAAAATTTACTTAGTATCCCTTCCAGTCCTGCATCCAAGTCGTTAATGAAGACGTTGAGGAGCACAAGGCCTAGGATGGAGCCCTGTGGAACCCCACTAGCGACAGGTCACTGGCCTGATGTTACCCCATTGTGATGCAGGGTACCCCATACATCGCAAGTTTTTAAAATCAATTCACTATTTAGAGCAGAGTTCAGTTTTACTCTTTTTGGTTTACAATCTGGCTTTGATTGATGCTGAGTAAGTGGGAGGACTACACATGATTTCCCTGGCAGGGAAATGAGGTTCTGTGCCCATTCATTCACCCGCTGGGCTTGGCAAATGCAGCTTCTGAGAAACCAGTGCCATCCCTCTGAAACAAATTCATTAGTGCAAGCGCAGAAGTAAAGTTTGGTTCAGACTGGGAGCACAGGTTTGGGGCAAATCTCCTTTTTGCTGCCATTCACCACACTCCAGTTTGCACTCCGAAGTCATCTTAGAGCATGCAAACAGGATTCCTTCCAGATGAAATTAAAATCATTCCAGTATCAGAACCCAGTGCTAATGGGACCAGCTGAGTCAAATTAAAACATCCAAAATGCCTGTGGATATGAAAAGTCCTGGTACCACCTCTTTCACTCCACAGATCTACTTTTCTTGCACTCTACTTTTCTTGGTGTTATAGTTAACAGAGAGGTGAGGTCTATCACTGCCCACTTTTCCATAGATATTACTCTCTGTTTGACTTTCAGCCTTGCTTGTTATTGTATACACTATTTTCTTTGCCTCCTCTCCTCCAAGTATTGCACTCTTACACTCTTTCTAGGTGTTTCTCAATCTGTGGTCATTCCATTCAGCACCACTGCTCTTCTCTGTGACCAGTGTCACTCCTCACACCTCTCCATCTTCACACCCTGTAGCAATGAAGATCAGCCTCTCTCCTCCCATGTAGTAGTAGTTCATTTACTACATACTTCATTCCTGCCAGCCTTTTTACACATCTTCAGTACAAGTTTTCATCATCTTCCAGCTTTGTTCCACTTCACCAGCCTCCCTTTAACCCTTCCAGGTAGGGTACACCCCTGACAATACCTTCACATCCCAGCAGAGCTCACTGCTACAGGCTCTCTCTCCACCAATGCTACTTTCCATGCCAGCCTATTTCTTCAGCATAGCTGATTCCACACTGAGAAACTGAGTTTTTCTATGCCTTTGAGTCAGCTCTGGGCATCTGTGCCTCACAGACTTTTTGAGCCAAAGGCTTATCTGTCTGTTTAGCCAGCCCTAATGGATTTTCCGCCTGCAGATTCATCTAATGGCTTTTCTTGAACCACATCCCCAACATCCTGTGTCAATGAGTTCCACTGTTTATCTGCATCCTGTAGTTCCTGGGCAATGATAAACAGAGGAATAATCACTCCCTATCTGAACTCTCCATCCCTTCATACTACCATATGTCAAAAGCCATATGTCATATCCCTTTTCAGGCATCTACCAGGTCCTCAATGAGCTGCAGAAACTGGCATTGCATGAGACATTAAAGACACAGTTGCACTGTAGATATATCCAGACAGTATTTGATCTTTCCACAGTGCCACAGAAAGGAGGGGGGAGAAAAAAAAGAAAAAAAAAAAAAAAAAGGAAAGGTAGAGCAGCCCTTGAAGTCTGGCCATGAATTAAAGTAGCATTTTGAACTCCTGACATAATGTAGGCCAGGCAGTTTGGGATGCTATTTCCAAGCCTTAGGCAGTAAAATCAAGGACTGTGTGAAGAAGAGTGAGAAGAAAAGCACTGGGTAAGACAACCAAGGCCTCACTGCAGCTGACTGAATATGCAGTTTTCTCTGGACATCTTATATGCATTCATTAAATTACATGTGCATCTGGGGCTTTCCAGTACCAGAGAGTCTTCAGGTTCCAGGAAGCTTCTGAAGACTGCTCAGGGCCAGAGGAGAGCCAGCACCATGCTCTGAGCTCAGCCAGAGAGGGCAGCAGGTGGGAAGAGTCCCACAGCAGGCTGGAGGGCTGCAGGTGAGTGCAACCACTGCCCTCCATGACACAGTTATGCCAGGGAACTCCAGGACAGCAGGTAATGACACAGGCAGATATGGAAGTAAAGAAAGGGGAAGTTTTTTATAAAGATCTCAAAATAAAGATCTGAATTTCCTGGGGAAGACTTGCTTTTCTGTAGGAGTTGAAGACACTTGGGGATTTCAGACTTACAGACTAACACACAGTGCAGTCATCTGCCTGTGCTGGCACTGGCCAGTGGTACCAGTGGAAGCAGAACCCTACAACAACGAAAGGTGTATGAATCACTTCTAGTGCCATGAATGGTATCTTCCAAACCCACATAACAGGCAGAAATTAAAGTATAACTACTGCTGCTTTTTTTTTTTTTTTAACCTAAGACGAGCCGCCAAGAAGTCACGGAGGAGTTCATGTTGCAAGTCATGCTGTCAGGGAAGGAGGAATAGGTAAGACACTGTAAAGCTCTTCTGAAATACACAAAACCGTACACAAGATAATGACTGGTTTCTCTGGTTTCTCAAAATTGAAAGAGAAATCATCACTTCAATTCCCTCTTTACACATCAAACAACCATTCTCAATTAAGCTCAAGAAGTCCTGTTCTACTAACAGCCCGTAGAGGGTTGGACACCAAAACAAAGCTCCCAACACAAAGACTCCCCAAGCTAAAAGCAAGATGAGCTTTATTGAAATGAGGTTTTTTGAAACCTCAAGGATGACCACAATATACTCAAGGACATCCTTTGATATTTTGCCTCAGTTCATTGAATGAACCCATAAAGCAGATATGTGTGCTGCAGCAGAAAGTTAAGGATTCTTACCACTCATCCAAGTTTCACATTCATCATGAGTGTTGGGAAAGAGAAATGGGACACAGGGGACAAGGCAGACTTTCCAGGTGGACTTTAGCTAAGGGTTTCCTTGGTTTAATTCCTTGAAATTTTAATTCCTAGTATCATTAACAGGTTTTTGCTTCCAATACCATGACAGAACCACAGGCAAATTTAGGCTGGAAGGAGCCTCTGAGGGTCAGTGGTACAAACTTCCTGTCAAAGCAGGGTCAGCCTCCAAGTCAGGCTGTTTCTCGGGGCCTTGCCCATGCGAATTCTGAAAATCTCCAAAGAGGGAGGTACTACTACAGGCAAGCAAATCATCCTGCTAAGCCTCCGTCTGGCTAATAATTGTGACCACAGTCAGTCAACACACAAGCCACAACAGCAGGTACTGGTTCTACACAGTTCTCTGCCTCCATAAGGATGAGTCACATACCCCTCCCTCTCCAAACCTCCAGACAACACAGCAGGCGAAGGTCTTTTCCACTTACAGACAACATCCACGGTGGCTCAGAGGACCCCTGCTTCCAGCTGTCATCTCTACAGCGACCATAAAATGAAACTCAGGAAAGAAAGTGAGCTATTGCTTTAGGGAACAAGAATATCACCTTGGGGCTCTAAAGGCAAAGCCCAGCAGAACACGCTGAGAGCATGGAGAAAGAAGTGCATGCTCTCCACTATGAAGAGATGGGATGCTCTAGGGGTGACAAGCTGGGGAAAGAAATTTCTGCAGGATGCCAGGTAGCTGCTGTTGTTTTGGTGCCTGCTAATGGCAGGCTGAGAGGTGTAACCTACTTCCAGGGAACACTGCTGTCTGCACTCAGGACACTGGCCATTCAGTGAAGAGCTGGACTCGGTGATCCTTGTTGGTCCCCTCCAGCTCAGAATATTCTGTGATTCTGTGATTTAGAAGATCACACTGTTCAGGTTTCTACCAATGCATTATCCTGGGAAGCTCTTCCCACGATTCCTCCTCTTTGCTGCTAAAAACACAACTGCCTTATTATTTTGCCAAGTAATAATTTCTGCTTCCAGCTACTGACTCTCATTCTGGCTTGTCAGCCAGACTGAAGAATCTATTATCTTTAGAGGATTCTGGTCTTTCCAACTCCACGGGAACCAAAGGAGTTCACCAAAATACAACCTGGGCACTAAGAAAGACAGAAGTGTGAACTTTCCACATGAGCTTTTAACTATAAAAATCTCACTGAGGTTTGGGTTTTTCTGCTCCAAGACTTGGTTTGCCTGGCAGGGTGCATCACACCCACAGCTACTGCACAGGGGAGTAATGTATGGCAGGGGGCATGAGCCTCAAAGAGGTGCAAGGGGACATGAAGTCAAGCCCTTCAATCCCTCTTAAGCCTTTAAAAGAGTGCCATGATTTTTAAATCTGTGAGACACTGAACTCCTATTGATTTCTGTGGAAGCTGTTGAATGCCAGGCTATCATTAGCAAAATCAATCTTTTCAATTAAGACCCAGGCATCACTTACTGACATCAAGACCTTTTCAAATTCAAAGAGAAACATGAACCAGAGCCATGATCACAGGCAGGAGGGGTCAGAAGAGAGACTCTGATCCTCCCTGACTGTAAGGAAAAGAGTCTCTGTACCCAGAAAGAGCTGAATATTACAAGAGCAGGAACTTGGAGCAATGCTATTCTGATTTTGTTTTTGTTCCTCTATGTGTGCGTTTTGGTATTCAAATTAAATTAGAGAAAATGGCAGGGAAAAATAATGTGAACTAATTACATATAAGTAGATGTTAGCAAGACAACCTTTGACTTTTTCTATTTGTCTCTTGCAATTAAAGAGCTGCCTGGGTTCTCTGTGCCTATTACTCTGCAATTTTGTTGCCAGCACAGGCTCATTTTAGAGGGGAAATAGAATGGAAGAAACCAGAGGATGATGAAGATTGGTCCATCCTGGTTATCCCTCATTCACGTTACAGTCAGTATTCCTAACAACATCAGTGTGAGCTTTCTTAGAAAGGAACACTGCAACTGTGCCAGCAATTCAGGCAAAATAGCAGCTACACTTTTCTAAGGTGATATAAGTCTTATATTTTTCAAGATTTATGTATTCTTGCTCAGGGAAAACACTGTGAAACACTGGTTTAAATAACTGGTTTTAAACACCCTCACCTGTAACCATGTGGAAGGTGCCTGAGAGTTGAACAGCACTGGCAGAGCCAAACTTTATGCAGCCTGGAAAGCAAAACTCCACAGACACCCGATGGGAGAAGAGCTATGGTGCTACATGATTCAGCACAAATCAATGGTGTGACAATGACACTCAGTGGCATTCAGGGGCAGCACCACTTCGAGGGTCCTTCTGTCAGATTAGCAAATTCCTATGTGCAAACACTCCCTGGCTAAACAATATCCAAGTGAGGCTGGAGTAGGACAGGCAGAGTCAGAAGAGATCCACTGCTCCCAGTCCTGAGCTTGCACGTGCTCCCTTTTGCCTGCTGTGTCAGTCCATATCCCAGCCCCAAGAGAAAGCCATGTCTGAGAAAACGGCACTTGTCCACCAAGCACTACTCATGCTCCCTGACAATGATTCTCAGAAAGCCTGGGGTGGGATCCAGAGCTTTCCAGCTCTCCCAAGGAGTATTTCAGCCCTCCACACAGGCGCTCTGCAAGGCAAGCGTAAATCACATTATCTGTAGAGCAAGGACTGATTGATTTCTGCTCTTGGGAGTAAGCCCAGTACTTGCCTTGGCTCCTCCTTGCCCCTTTTTTTTCTGACTGTCCCTGCTCTACTCTATGTACAAGCTGGAGCCAAGAGGCTCATATTTCCTTTACTAGTGCAACCCTGCCATGGGCAGCCTTGCCCAAGTCACCTTTTCCTGGGTGGAGCTCTCCCCCAGCGTTGCCTCCCCTCCTGTTTAAGCACAGCTCCAAGAACTGCAGGAGGAAGAACAAGACGGAGTTTGGCCTCTCCTGCCTTCCTGCAAGCTATCTAATCAGTTTCTATGGACTTTGTTTTAATCTCAGTGATAAAAATGCCACAATTGCTGGGAGTTTCTGCTGCTTTGTCTTCCTTATTATTTTCCTAGGTGACTTTGTCCCACAGAGGGAGAGAGGCAAAGCAGAGTCATCTGTTGCTGAAGGCCTCCTCTCTGCAGATAAGAATCCATGTTTCCTGGCATACAGCAAAAGAGCACAGCGATTCACTGGACTGGAAAAAAACTCCTGCACAAACCAGAGCTGTGAAGGATGCTTGGAAGAAAGAGGAAAAGAGAGGCCAAACTTTGGGCACTGCTCTGGAAAATCTGAAGTGGTGTGAAACAGAGCACAGGGAGAGTCAACAGTCAACAGGGGAAGAGAGAACAGGGCTTGGAGCTGCACACTGTCATTGGTCCTACCATTGGCAGCAGTATGTCTCCAAGCTTTATAAAGGGTTTTGCTTGGCTGAGGGTCAGAAAGTCCTCTTTGTGAATTTTAAAGTGTTTTGGAAATAGTAAGCATCAGCATTACCCTAATAGAGCCCTGCAGGGTGTATTTTCAACACGGGGAATTGCTGGCAAGCCTGTAATACCGCAGAGGGGAAATCCCTGGAAATACTAGGCCAGTCTGGCTTCTACTTACCAGCCAATATAACCCTGTGAGTGTCAAATCCCCTCAGCCCATATACAGCCTCCTGGATGATCTAAAGGTCTTTCCTGTTCCTCCTGCGGAGAGGCAGAAGGCGCGTCAGCGTAAATGGTATGTGCTGCAGGCAGTTTGCCTCAGTCAGCTCTCTGCAGCCAGAGCAGCTTAACGTGCACTTACAGAAAGCCAGATAATGACTACATGTGAAACAACTCACTGCTTTATCGCTCTGGTGTCTTCTTGCCACGGGAGCAAGAGACCAGACTGTCTGTGTTCCTGTTGTGCATCAAGAGGTGGGCAGAGCCAGCTGTTTCAAAGGACAGCCACTGTCCAGCCTCACCGGGGATGGATCCACAGGTCCCCTTGGCTCTGAGCAGGAGGTTTAGTCGCAAGGTCCTAAGCAACCACCCACCCAGACATCAGCCCCCTGGCCAACTGTAACACTGACTAACATTTTATTGCCAAAAAAGACAGGTGATGTTTATAATTGGCAGAAGGGAATATTCAGATAAGGTGGGGGGAGGGGTGCCATTTTTTTCTTGAAGAAAGCACTTTGAGCAAACTTTCTTGGAGCAGATTTATTTATGAGAGTGAAGAACACTCTCAGATCCTTGCCCTTAAGGATCTGCTGAGTTCCCTTGGACGAACCAAGAGTGGACGCTGGAAAATCATCTGGGACATTCTCCCTTCACCCTGTTTCTTCACAGAAAGGCTCTGTCATACCCTGTGACAACCCATGCCCCAACAGTTTCCCCATCAAAATCCCTGCCATGGAAATCAGGACCCAAACAGATTGGGATGAAGACTTCATGTTATGCACCCACTGTGGGTCAAGGAATACAAAAATATCAGAGGAAGCAAACTAACCACAATTTATGAGGAGGTACAAGGTCATGCATAAAATCTACCTTAGCTTGCCCCCAAGGCAGAGTCACTCCAAAGCATCACCTTTGCTTCTGGGATTTGCCAAAGTTTTCAGTTCTCTCCCTAAGTCTCTGTAACACTGAAGCACCTGGGCATCTGCAGTTCACAGCACAGGGACCTGTTCTGTACTAAACTATTCATCCCCAAAACACAGCCCACACAGCATTCAAGCATCTGGCAGTCCAGACAGCCCACAGGCAAGGGAGAACTGGCCTTGCAATGGGACCACAAACCTGCTCCAAAGACAGCAGCCTGCCCAGTGCCAACCAAACTAGAAAAAGACTCACAGAAATCTGCCACAGAGTCAGGCAACAGAAAATCCATTCATTATCCAGCTGCCAAAAAATGTAGCAGACACAGAAACATTAAAAATATTATCCATTACTAACATTTGCAGAGCAAGAAAACTGCTCAGAGGGGACAAACCAACATACCGGAGAGACAGGCAGAAATTACGCAGAAAAAGAGAATATGAAACACACCATATCTAGAGATATCATGACCTGCTGCCAGGAAATCCACCTGCTGCACCAACTCAGCCAGCAACCAGCTGGATCAATGGGATGAACAATGCTGCTGGCCAGGCAGGTGCAGCTGCCACACAGAGGGCAGTGCTCTCCCTCACCCCCTGGTCTTGCAAAGCAGACACGCTCATGCAGAGCTATTTTGCCTCAGAGGAAGAGAGGTCAGGAGGAGCTTAGGGCAGAGCTGGGGTACAGGCAGGAGAATTTGCAGAATCACAGAATATTCTGAGTTGGTAGGGACCCACAAGGATCACTGAATCCAACCCTTAAGTGAATGGCCCGTTGTCCGGCTCTTTGTCCAAACATCACCAGTGCCTGGGTCTCATGTTTTTCCCAGGTCTATGGCAGCTCTACAGAGATAATTGCCTTTGATACGTTGCTACAGACTAATAGATCGAATGAATTTGAAATACCTCTTATCTAAGCAATAATAATAGCTGTCATAATGTTAATTCACCAAACAACATCAGCACAGATGAAAACACCTCCTTTTTCCCTTGCCTTTAAGAAGCAACCAGATCTCCCCTATCCTGCCTCCCAAAGCTCTAGAGTTTCCTGAAATGCTCACAACCAAAACATGAACTCCCTCGTGCCTCCATCAGTCACTCCCTGTCTCTGATGAAACCAGGAGAGATCAGAGCTCTCCAGAGAGGGCATAGCCAGTGGGAGAACAAAGGGAACAGCAGGGCTACACAGACTGCTCCTTTGTTAAACCACTGGGGAGCCTGCATTGAGAGGCTTAAAAGGCAACCAACAGCCAACCTTCTCCCAAATGTTCTCTGAATCCTCTGCAGAAATCACTTCTCTTGAGCATTCAAGGGGCCAGAAGAGGCTAAGCCTGTCCAGGCCAATTCTCTTTAGAGGACTGCAACAAACACCGGCTTCTTAGAAGGTGAAAGTGAACGGGGCTGTGGCGGGGTGGGGTGGGAATCAGGAACAGTCAAGACACTCCAAAGCGAGACAAGGAGGGCACCACTCCCTGCAGAGCGAACAGTGATGTTCATCAAGACACTACACACAGCTGACCTTCCCAGGCCATCAGTGACTTGCCTTCAAAGTGCTGTCGTTGTTACCTATCCCTTTGCAACAGCCTGCCTTAGTCCATGACAGAGCTGCGGCATGGAAGCAGTCTTCCAAAGCTGTGTCGCCCGAAAATAAGACCCCTTCATGGGTTTTCCCTGAACGGGGAACTGGCACCAGGAGATCCTGCTGCCAGAGAATCGTTACGTGGTTGTCATCACGCTCAATGCAAGATGTGACCTGCCCTGACAACAAGCGCCCAAATTCCCCATGACTACAGCACAAAAAGGCCAAATTCAACCCCTCACGCACAGTGCCACATATAAGGCTTCTCTATATACAATAAGCAAAGTTGTACAGATGCCAAGCCGTGCCACCCGTGGCCCCGGCTGGCAGGAGGAGGAGCAGCCCTCCCGGGCGGGCAGAGGAATGCCCCGGCTCGGCACGAAGCCCTGTTGCTCCGCGCACCGGCGGCATCTCGGACCGGGCCGGGGCGGGCCGGCCGCAGACCCCCGGGCCGGCTGCCGGTCCACCACGCTCCGCGCAGAAAATCCCACCGGCAGCTCCCTGCAGGAACAGCCCGCGGGCAGGGCGCTTCTGGGAGCGACAATCCTGCCCGCCGAGGGCAGCACCGGCTGTCCCGACTGCGGCCAGCGGGAACGCCCCGCTCCCAACCCCGCTCCCGCTCTCCCTCCCGCCGCACACACCGGGGGATGCCCGAGGCCCGTGGCACCGGGCGGCCGCCGCATCTCCCGCCCGTCGGTGCCCCCGCGGCTGCGGGCGGCGTCCCCAGCTCTGCACAAAGCAGGGTGGGGCCGGCGGGGGCTGCGGCACCCCCGGCGCACAGCGGGCAGGGCAGGCGCCCCCCGCTCCCCGGCGCTGCCGGAC
Source organism: Myiotriccus ornatus (assembly GCA_036023395.1). Taxonomy (NCBI): domain Eukaryota; kingdom Metazoa; phylum Chordata; class Aves; order Passeriformes; family Tyrannidae; genus Myiotriccus; species Myiotriccus ornatus. Next base: position 25,563,542 of record JAYRBT010000093.1, read on the forward strand.
TCCGCAGGCCCCGGGCTGCGGCAGGTGCCCCGGCCCCACGCCACCCACGGCCCCCGATCTCGTACCTTGCCGCTGCCGGCGGGGGTCTGCCCGTGCGCTCAGAGCCACGCCAGCCCGGCCCGGCCCGCCCGCGGTCCCCGCCCCGGCCCGCCCCCCGCGCCGCGCCCCGCGGCCGGGAGGTGCCGGAGGGACCGGGGGCTGCCCGCCGCCCCTGGCTCCGCAGGGCTCCGGAGAGCCTTCCCGGGCAGCGCCGATCTGCGGTCGTGCCCGGCCCCCGGGCGCAGCCTGTCGTGGGCGGCGTGGGGTTTGCGCTGGCGATGCCGCGGAGAGAGCCCCTCCGCAACCACTGCAAGGTGCGCGGGCGGCTCTCCCTGCCCCGGCCTTGCGAGCCAGCCCGCCCGGGCCGACGGGCGCCATTCACCGTCACCATCCCCGTTGCAGGGAGGGCCCCCGAGTCTGTGGCCGGAGGCACATGGTGAGGGCTGGGTGCGTGTTCCTCCTACAAGATCGTCCTGACAGCATCATGACTTTGCTGTCACCTGCAGAGAGGCCTTACACTGGCTCCGGGAGCTTCTAAGGAGATGGGCACACTGTGCCGTGTCCTCAGTGCAACCACCAGGTCCTGCATATCCTGAACACTGCACACACCCCTACAACACGTATCAGTGTGCCAACCTTAGATGGCAGCCTCTGGCAGACCTTGGCAGATGGAGAGACATTTGCCCAAAGCTGCAGGGCCTTCACTCTGGTGACAATCCTCCTCAGAAACCTTCTCATGCCTTCAGAGCTCACACTCAGACTTTTGGGTTAGCTGGTATCTTGGTAGCACTACAAAGCTCCCTGGTACCCTGAGTGAGTAAATCGGCAAGTAGGCAGCAATGCCCAAAAGGGCAGAGGAGATTTCCTTGGCCAGGTCACCCTCTCAGCTAACACCACTCTGGTCCTGTCCAGTCAACAAAGCCTGGGACAGCTAGCTCATCTCCACGCTTTAGTCCCGCCAGCTGTGGGTAGCAGAAGCAGCTCTGGGCTGAGCCAGCAGCTGTGACAAGATTGTGACACTCAGTGTCCTCCATGAATGAAATGCTGCAGATCAGTATAACGGATCAAGCAGAATATCAAACATGCCCAAATGTAGCTGAGATGCTGTTACCAGTTTGTAACTCCTCAAGACAAAGGACTATTTACCAAGGAGCTGTGTATCAACCTGAGACAGACTTAGGCAAAGACAGAGGGGGTGTCTCAAACACTGTGAACCAATGCAACTAAGGAAACAACAGGCAAGATAATGGGGATTGAAATCAGCAGAGCAGTAAGACCTACTGACAGTGCCAAAAGAAGGAGGCAAGAACTGTCTTTAGCCAAGAGGT
>JAYRBT010000093.1:25565501-25585146 GCA_036023395.1 Myiotriccus ornatus
CCCCAAGAGTAATCTTCATGCCTTGCTGCCAGGTGCCAGGCTGGGACATCCCAGGAGACCAAGGCACTTGCACATATACACCAGCAGACAGCTGCTGAGAAACAATGTCCATGGATGGAGGACAGGAAGTAATCCAGCTATGGGTATGATACACAAGAAAAGAAATTTGTAAAAACCATGAGATGCTCTTCCCTTCTGATTTCAATTAAAAATTATTGTCAGAATTCCCCATCAGGGACAACACCTTGGTTCTTATGTCTACTTCAGAGAAGTTTATTTTTTAACAGGTCATTATACACCACATAGACCAAAGTATATTATATACCATAGAGATACATTCAGCTATGGTTTGGTCTGATAATACATTTTTCAAATTCTTTTTTTAATAAACATAAGGGCAAGTCAGGAGAAAATATTTTTAAGCTGTTGCAGAAAGGGCTAGGAAAAAAAAATTTAAGTGAACTTTTAATTTTCATGGCCTTGATTTAAAAGATAATGTCTGTAGCAGTAGCAAAAATCTGTATTTGTGCACACCCACACACATAACAATATAAGTAAATTAGATTAGCAATATCATCTGTGAGGAAAAACCTTTTAGGCTTCCTTAGCTAGGTGGCGTAAGTGCAATCTTTGAGATGTTGTAAGATTCCAGTAACATTTCCTTCTCATCCCACACTTTCAATGTATGCAGCTCTCAGTGACATGCAGGGATCTTACCCACTCTTCCCAAAACCTCATTTCCACTTTGATTGCTTCCGTACTGCATGGCTGGCCTCCACAGCTCTCCCCCAGTCTTCTACAACTCACTGAAGCTGGCTGACTTGTCCAGTTGTGTCTAAGGCAGAGCTGAGGCAGACCACGCATCTCAAGTGAATAGAGGCTGGTGCTGTTTCCACCAGAGTCTGTGGCATCAGGCTGAGAACACTACGGGCTATGAATGCCTCTTTTCCCTTCCTCTGCAAGCACTGGCAGCTTGAAGGGTTGGGTTGTCAACCACAAGATGTCTAAAGGAGGCATAATCCACTTGGCTTCAAGGTCAGTGCAAAAATGTAGAGCAGAGCCCCCATTACAGCAGGGTCTGCTGCATGCTGTCAGTGCCAGCACTGCAGGCACACCTGGAATAAAGCACCACTCAGCAGGAAAGTGGGGTTGCAGGATCTGGCATTGTGTTAGGGAAAAGAAGTTGTATTTATCTAAAGCACTTGTCTGCTCCTGCGTCTGTGGAGGACTGAGCTGCACAGGCAGGGCATCCAGCCCAGCAGATGGGCGAGCCTGGGAGGCAAGGGAAAAGGCTATCAGACCCCATTCCCAAAGGCAGACACGGCATCTCTGTGTACTAGACCTGGGTTCAGGGAAAAATAATGATTTTTCTAAAGAATATCAGGACAACTTTTGTGACCTAGTCCCTGTGGTTTGCAGGTTCACTCCCAGAATGCCATAAGCCATGGGTAAAACACCTTCAATATTGAAAAATCCTACAGAAAAGACCATGTCCCTCCATTATGAATAGGAGTCAGAGACAGGGATATCAGCACAGGAAAACCCTAACTGCGGGGCAGAGAGAGATGGCCACACACTCATCCTGGCCAAGTGTGAGGCCATCGGAAGATCCAGTCATCCCCAGTAAAATTCTCTGTAACATTAGGCCCTGCCTGAAGCCAGGCTGTGCTTGGTTTCACACCAAGATGAGAGTTCCTCTACAGAGCAAACTCACCTCCGGAAGGCAGACTGCTGGCAGGATCAGGCCAATCCATAGATGGCTCTGCTCAAAGCTAAACAAAGAAGAGAGAGAGCTCCCAGCATTTCCCAGCCAGACAGGGAGACACATCTTGTGCTCCCATGGATTTCCATGGGAACCAAACTGGAGACAACTCCACTCTCCCACAGTCCATTTCCCATCTCTGAGCCTGAATCCCATGGGGTGATGTACTCCAGCTTCCAGGACTTCCTCAGACCCAACACTTATCTGGACACTGTCTTGACTTGAGTAACTGCAGTGTTAAACACACACTGATGGCAGGCTAGCCACTGAAGGTACCATGTCTTCAAAGAGCGGGTTTTCTTCCTAACCAATTCAAAAGCTTTAGGTACCAATGAGGGAGGGTTCTCGATTCATTATTTCCAGGGATTTTACTTGTACATAAAGATCTCACTCAAGCCTCCATTGGAAAAATGTAGAAAAGCCCTGCCTGGTTGGGTCTTTTGCACCATGTCAATTCCAGTCATGGTACAACTGATATTTCCTATGCACCATCAGCTGTAATCCTGAACTGTACTGGACAGGGTAGGCTGAATGGGGAGAAGTACAGAAGAGAATAAAACTCCTCTGACACCTTCCAATCCATTACAAAGTCTGACTTTGTCCCCAGATGGTCATGTAACTACAGCCTTGCTTCCTGGGGCAGAGGAGCTCCTGCTGTGACCACCCTCCCCCTCTGGTCCATCTCTTACAGACAGTTGCTACTGATGCCCTTCTGCAAGACGGAAGGGAAGTGATGACCAACTCCATTTTTGCTAAATCTCTTCTTCCTCTTCACTAGCAACCTCCTTCGGGTCCTGAGGCCCTTGCTCTGCTCTCTCTTTTACATAGGCTGCCTTGATCTGCTCCAGTTCACACAGCTCTGCCTCCAGCTCTTCCCTGTGCATTGACCGACGGTTCCTCAGCAGTTTCATGGGGAAGGGGTTTAAGTCGTTGAAGGCAATGTTCATCAGCTTCCTATGATAGAAAACACAGGTCTGGTCAACCGATTTACTGGCTGGTAACACATGGTGACAGATACACCAAGGGCATCCCAGGATAGGCAAAGAGTAAGGCCTCAGAATTCAGTTCTCGGGGCTCAAAAGTCACCAAGTAGCAGGGGCTTAAAGGAATCACAGGCAATTTCTTCTCACACCAACCCAAGCAATACTTTAAACACACCTATACCACACCACCTTTTAAGGTACCAGTGTGCAGCCACCAGTCAAAAGACAGTGGATTAGATGCCAATTTTAATGGCCTCTCAGGAAGGAATATTCCTGATGCTGAGCACTTCCGAACACGGAAATCTTGACCTCAGACACATTGCCATTAAAGGTTGTGAGTTGTGCTGTGTACCCAAACACCCCAACCACAGCCGAGTGAAACGCAGCAAGCAGTAGCACAGGTTCCATTTGCTACAGAAAGGAGGCTGACACAGAATTTGTGGCTTGCTCTGCTGTAGCACGCCTTTGCCCAGGCCAAAAATATTGTAAGTAATGCGAGGAAGGGAAAGTCAAAAAGAGACAAATGGTCCATGTTCCATGGACCTCTCAATGTATCGGGTTTAACAGATCAGTCACAATTCTTGTTCGGCTGACCTAACAGGCAAGGAAGTACAAATGGAAGGTGTCTACAGCTCACAGTCCTACCTGCCATCCACGATCATTCTCGTGAAAAAGCGTAGGTACTGGTAGATCTCCACGCTGTCATGAATTCTCAGGATTTCCTCCTCGTTGTACTTAAAAATCGCAAGAGCATAGCGGAAAATGACCTGGAGGGTTGGAATGTATTTGAGTTGACAAGTTTTAAGCAGCTGAGGGACCAGGCCTTGCTGGCATGAAAGGCGGGGTCAGGCACACAGCACTGCAGTACAGGCTTGACCCTAGGGTACTCCTGCTCTCAACACGCTGTGCAAGGGCAGGCCTAAAGAAGTACAGAGCAAATGTCAGGAGAATGACCCTCTGTAAGCTAATTTACAGGCCCAGAGAATACCAGAACCTACAAAAGGACACCAGAGGGATTTCACAAGGGTTCTCCAATTCTCCCTATGCACAGGGGTAACACAGGACTCGCATTTTCAGATACTAACTACCTGTCTTATGCTCCCTGTATCTGTCATACTACTAGTTGTGTCCAGGTCACAGAACAGGAGATGCCATGGCCTATCAGAGAGCTGTTTGGTAGCAGAACTACCAGCTAAAAAGGGCCAAGGATACTCTGCACAGTATCAGGGATTAGGTCTGCCTCCTGGCAGGAAGTACACAGACAACACATGAGACTGAGAGACATCAAGGCGTGGCGCCAAACAGGCAGGATAGGACAAGGGGTTCAACCTCACATCTCTTTGACACATGTGTACATATGTACATCCATCGTCCTGCCATCATGTCACAGACGTAGTGCAGATGTGAGGGAGGCCTAGACTGAGAGTTGTACCTTAGTTCCCTCGTACAAGAAGGCATCCCACACTCGCAGAAGGATGTCGCTGACCAGGCTGTCCACAAATGCCACCAGAAACCAGTTGAAGGTGATGAGTGACACATCAATCTGATAGTGCTCAAAATGAGCCATGAGGCGAGGCAGCTTCTCGGACAGGAAGTCTTTGAAGACTCTCTGATCTACCTAAAATTGACAAAAAAGAAAACAACTAAGCCCTAGTCAAGAGCAGTCCTAGTACTGAAGGAGGAGCGGTGCAACAGGACAGTGGGCTTTGTATGCTGGGGTCATCTCCGGTGCTGTCTTCTAGCGAACCGCACCCCAGGAACAGCAAAGCATCCTTTGTCTCCCAACCCTTCAAAATTACTGAACAGTGTACCTGTACACTGCACCCAGGGCAAGGTGTGGAGCTGAAAAAGGGCTAAGATACAAGCAGAGATACGTGCATTCTTCTCACTCAAAAGGGTTGTATTCCTTCCTAATCTCAAAGTCTAGAGGGAAAATGCTGCCACATATTCCCGCACCAGTCTTCCTGGGATTCTCTGTGATATCATGAACATCCAGCTGAACGACAGGGATTAAAACGTGCCCAAAGATTGAAACCTGCCCAGGTCTGAATGACTGCACATGGCCCAACAAAATGAAGACCTAGAATGCCTTTGACTTTACAAGCAGGACCTGAACTCAATTAGCATCTCTTTGTGGTCCAAGTACTGTCTGTGCTCTGCTTCTGGCTGCATGAGCTGAAACACAGAATGTACTTGGTGAGATCCTTGATACAGGTTTATAAAGGCTTCATGTCAGCAGAGACGTGGTTTCTTGAGGGTAAGTGCTAAAGAGTAGGACCATGGTTAGGTCTTTCCCTATGCCATATTGTACTACTGTCCCAGCTGTGTCAGCCCACTTGACTATGGCACTGTGGTACAAACCAGATGAGGTAATATGCTTTGTCTTTAAAATTCGCAAGAACCTTAAGTTTTGCAGCCAACTCAAAGCTGGAACAAGCCAATCCACAAGGTATCACCCTAGACCTTCCTCTTTACATGGGTCTTGGCTACTCTTTCAGAGACAAACCATGAGTTCAGGAAGTCTTTCTAAAAAAGACTCTCTCAAATGGCCAGTGGGCATTCTGATCTGCAGGGAGCCCCAAAGCAAGAACACACACTGTCTCTGACTATGAACTGAGGCAAGTAGAGTGAATATAAAAATCTCAATATTTTCATCCACCTGCACATGGCACTCTAAAGATAGAATGCCGTTTCAAGAAAGATATCTGAAGGGCTGCAGATTGGTGCCTTCTCCACATCAAAGTTTGCCGCTTCACCTCTACTAAGCCCTCCTTAAAATAAGTAACTGTGCAATTAATGGGCACCTTCCTTCTGACTAAGTTGACCTTCAGGGAGTAGTACCCAATTTCCCAGTGCTGGGGATCAATTTTGCTAGCACTTTTGTACTCTCAAGTCTACAACACCTCTGCAACAGAAAGGACTGCAAAGTGGTGTCACTATCCCATGAGAAATCAAACACGCTGCAAGTTGACTGTTCGTTTTTAAACCTTTACTGTACGAGAGTCCAAGCAAACGTGAGGGTGCACAGCTCACCTGTGATGTTATCAGTGTGTCACTGTAATAGTCTGCTGGCATTAGGTTCTCCACAATATGGACTAGACACCAGAAAGCACTTTCCTCGTCTTCCAGGACCAGGAGAGCAACAGCTGCCAACCTGTGATGGACAAGACACGGTGAAGCAATACAGCACTAGAGGAGGTGTCATCAGCCAGCACATGAACTGAAGAATACAAGACTCCTTTTGGCATGTGTTCAGTCCATCAGTGTCCAAAATATCCAATGTGACAGGACAGATGGACAGAGAGACAAGTGAGCTGTTCTGCATGTTTCTGAAGAAACTATAGGGCCATTATTTTCTTTCCCGTGTGTCTCTGTCCAAAAATATGGAATTAGTGTGACAAAGCTACATTTCCCACCCAGTGGAATTTTCCGTAAGTCTGCTGAAGTTAGTAATTTGTTGATTTTGCTTATTTCAGTACAGGAGAGAGCTCACTCAGAGGTACTCCATATGTGATGTAGTTCACCTTCCTATACATTCTCTTACAGCCCTTACCTCCTTTAGCTCTGATTTACCCCTTTCAGACAGATTGGAAAGATGACATCTAATTTCAAGGGTTCTCTGAGTGGAAAAAGTCTTTCTGAAGACCACAGAAAGAACAACAGAAACAGCGTACACAGACATTCCTCATGTGAAAAGCTCCAACTAGAGATTCCCTTCTTGAAGCTTGTATCTGATCCCTTTTTTACTGGGTAGCACAGTTCTAAGAAGTCTGTGTTTTTCTTTCCCATAGTGTTCTTTGGGAAGGGGAAGAAGCTTTTAGGTTCCCTGAACTTTCTCTTCTTCAGAAAGAACCACCTCCATTTCCTCAGCCTCTCCTTGAGTCATTTCCTGCAATTCCCTTGTATCTTAACACTTCACAACATTTCCTTCAACTCCTCTCAGTTAACAGAGGAATCACCAAGGTGTTCTGCTGAGTACATTACAACTTAAAAATTCAGTCCCGGCCTCATGCTGTTATTCTGGGACTGCCTCACCCTACTTCCTACAGCTGTTCCTTCCTATTCTGTATCTGCAGAGATGCTAAACAAGTGCATCCTGCTGCTTGCTGGATCCCAGCAACAACACTGGATGAAAAAGAGACACCAAATACAGAATTCTGCAGGAAAATACCTAGAGCCAGGACAGAACTCCAGAGAAGCAAGAATCACAGCCTAGAGTATGTGTCTACACCTTTTCAGTGCTATTCCATGAAGAAGCAGCATACCTGGCCTCTCACCTGTTCAGTCCTTGGCAGTATCCAATGGCAGGATTGTGCCAGGAGAACGCCAACAATACCCTCCGGAGCTTGGGAATGAGCTGGGAGGTGGGAGAGGAAAAATGCTTGTTGTTGGTGAGCGTGCGGGGCAGGTCGAGCTCGATCTGGCGGCAGGCAGGGTGCTCAGTGCTCCTGCTCTGCTGCAGCAGCCGCTGGTAGTGGTCAGGCAGGCGGCTGCAGTGCCGGCTGACAATCCACCTCCACACCCGCTGCCGATGCTCCACCGGAATGCCGCTGCGGATCAGGCTCTTCAACTCTGCAGAGGGGTTCAGCTCTCCAAGGCTGTTCCACCTGTCACGGAGGGGCTTCTCCACAATTTCCTGGCTCCGCAGTTTGTTGGACTTTATCTCCAGGGCTTGGATTTTGGCCAGAAGCTTCCAGTCCTCAATTTCATAGTCAGGTACAGTCATAAACCCATACTCATCATACTCGCTGGAGGAACACAAGGCAGTGGTTAGTTCAAATGACGGTGCTAGTACCTGTGTCAAGGACACTGCTTGGGGTCATGACAGCTACAGCCTGCTGCCAGGTTCTCATCACCCATGCACAGGTACTCCTCCTTCACTTCCCTGGCAGCAGCATGTGACAGCCTGCCATGCCCACTGTCTCAGCCTTGAGGACGACTGGGAGCCTGCAGCAATGGCATACACACTTAGACTCAGCTGTAACTTGGCTCTGAGCTGCGGCCCAGCCTCATCAGACATCTCTCCCCAGCTCCCCAGCCCCTAAGGGAGTATCTAGCTCACCCTGCATACCTTCTCCCTAGCACGCCCTAGGGCAGAGACAGTTCTATAAGGAAGGGACTGTAAAGGCTTTGGGGCATCAGATCCAAGAACAGAGATCCACAGTCCTTTCTGATGTCTCCTGGTACACAACGAAAATCTTTTACCGATTGGAACACACCAGGAGTGCTGATAGTACAGCTCGTTGAGGGTTTGTGCACCATCTGTCCACAGTGTGGGATACTTGTAAGGTATCATCATATTCTTGGCAGAGAGACCAAGTCTGGCCTAGGGGTCTCATCTCCAAAGCTACCTGGAGAACTTGTGAGACTGACCAAACAGATAAAACGGACACTGCTACAGAACAGGGGCAATGAGTGGGAAGGACGGCATAAACATGCGTAGGGACCCCAGCAGTGCTGGTGGCAAGGCTCTCTGGAGGTTTCTAGTGCAGCCCACCTTCACTGCAAGGCTGTCCCCAGGATTAGCACAGGGCAATGCTGGCTTTGTATGGCTGAGTAGAAAACCCCTAAGGACAGAGATGCCCCAACTACCAGGTGGCCTCCCCTCCTACAGAGAAAGTTCATCCTCATGTCCACCATTTACCTCCCAGGCAATCCATGGCTGTCATCACTTGCCATACTATCTGCCACTGCCAAGAAAAGTTTAGCTCTATCATCTTTAACTTCCCCTACCTACGGTGCTATCAGATATTCATGGTCTCCACACCACCAAACCAAATCAGCTTCCTCAGCTTCCTCTGCTATGTTGTGGCTCCAAGTCCCTGCTATAAAAATGTTCCCAGATCTCTCCTGCCTGCACATTCCCCTTCATAGACAGGCTTCTACAAGGGTGCTCTTGACTCTTACCTGACAGGGTTCAAGTTGAAACCTTCTTCTGCTTCTTCCTTCACATCCCACTGGAGCGATTCCTGGATGAGATTCTTCACCAACTCAGCATGGGAGCTGGGCAGGCCAGGCACAGCCTCCTGCAGCTTCCGCAAGACTGTCAGGTATTTGCTCTCCATCTGGCAGTTTCTTGCTTGCAGGCAGGCACACTGATGGGGAAACAAGAAGGAAAGAGATGGTTCAGTGGCAGTTCTTCCTGCATTGCCACTGCTCTCTTACTGGCCTGGTCTGCACATAAAGCAAAGACTGCTGAACAGTAAAGCCCCAGAAAGCACATTAAGTAGTTTTCTACAGTCAGTGGAATTGCAGATGTGAATGAGTCACCTTGGTCTATCAACAAGCACATGCTGCAGGATTAGCATGCAACAGAAGTTGCTTATTGAGTGGGAGACCTACTTCATCATCACCTACTTTAGCTACTGCATTACATCAGTGGGTGGCCATATTCCAGCCAGCTCGACTCACAACACAATCCAAGAGCAACCACTGTATCTGAATTCTCTGCAGTCTTTTTCCCTGCCCCTCATACAAGTTCAGTACACCACACTGAGCTGTGTCCTGACAAAACACACCGCTCCTGAGACTGAGTTATAAGCATACCATTTTCAGGACACATGGCAGCACCACAGACCACGTGCCACATGCCCCTCAGCATCCCCAGTCCCATGGCACTGGTACACATCATTTCACAAGGACAGGAAGCCCAGATGAGTTCAAACACCAGGACAGTACCTGCCACCACCAGACTTCTGGGCAAACAAAGCAGAAAAAATGAATGATGACTGTTAGCCCACTCCACAAATGGGGGACTGAGGCCACAAAGGTGACAAGACTCACCCAGTGTCTCAAAGGAAGCTCAGTGAAGACTCCTGTTCAATGGGAAGCAGCAGTTGAAAACAAGAACGAAACAGAAACCATACAGAGAATTAGGTTGCATATAGAGGGGACAGGAAGGAGCATAGGAGACTTTCATACTACTACTTTAATCAGCATGTTGCCTCATACTGAGCATGCTGGGCTGCTCTGATTACTTCCTTTCTGAAGGTTACGGTCATTTCAGGATCAGAGAGGGCAGTAAGTTAGGAGGCAGGGAGGGTTTCTAAGAACTAGAATGCAAACAGATATAAAAATGGCAATAACACTTCAGAAGCAGCTTTTTTTTCCCTGTTTTAGAATCCACAACTGTGGAGACATACCTGTGGTGGTACATCCCCCACCTCAGGCCACACTATGATCTCAGAAATGCTCATTAGGCTTCAGGACCTGGGCTAACCACCTCTTGAGCTTATCAGAAACACTCTCTGCTCCCAGGAATTTCTGCTGTATAACGAACTCCTGGTTTTTAACAAACAGCATTGGAAGCTTATTTTTCTTGCAAACCCAAGTGGAACAACCCAAGTGGAATAACACTTTTGTTACCAAACTTTCAAAGAAAGTTACCAGCCCAAATTGCAGCTACGATGGAAAATTACTATGACTAAAGCCCACTCTCTTGCGACCCTACATGAGACCCTTTGAGCTCTCCCCGACCACAGTGGCCTGTGACCAGCAACCTCCCTCTGAGTGCAACACCTCTCAGAGTCAGAGAACTCTCAAGTTCACTATACTTGGAGGACCACCACCAAACAATGACCACGGATGCTGGGCTGATGCCCCCACTCCTTGAGGTTCCACTCTTTGCCTGTTGAGAAGATGCAAAGTTATCCAACGTGAGTAGTTCCCTGAACTCAAGGGGAAATTTTCACAGGTATATACCTTGTACATATTCCACAGGTCTGTGTGTGTGCAAGTGGGAATATGCTACAACACATGCACCATGAATGTTGCTCTCCTAGATTCTTAAGTACCATAGATTTGTAAGTAAGTTAGGCCTACAAGTGGGTTACTGTTCTGCTACAGTAAATTCCATAGGAATCTTTTGTTAAACAGGTTAAACTAAACTATTGATTAAGTGCTACTAAGCTTAGTGCTATTAAACCTTTAGGCCTAAACTGTTAGTCAAGTTCAGGGCTCAGTTTGGCAAGGGGTCCATGCTGAACATCGTGACTCAGTGGGAGGGTCCCCCTTATTCCTTTTATCCTTACCCTTTCCCATCCTCACGCTTTTCCATCTCCAGCCTCCACGCAGATCATTTTTGATTGATTTTAGTTTTAGATTTATCATTTTTATGTTTTAGTACTATTTCTCCTCTGTGTGCTTTAACCATCCAGTAAGTAGTAGAGCAAGCCTTGTCAACAAACTTTGTCAAGCTTTCACTTTAATATTAAACCTGCTTTAGCTGATAACTTTGCCAGTGATTGTTTAAACCTAAAACACTCATTCATGACAATGCCTTAAAACCCAAGTAAAACCTCGGCAAAACCTACAGAACAAATGCCAGCACACACCACCAGCCCTGGAATTGGTTCAGAACCAGAAGGCAGGATTAGACAAGTGTGAGAGTAACCACGTTATGCACACTTACAAGGTTAGAAATAAAAATAAAACTTAAGAAAAACATAAAAACTCTGATCCAACTATAGGACCTGAAGACTGCTGCCACATGGCATTGCCAGGTCTAGCAGAAAAACCATGATTAGATGGAGCCAGGACCTGTCAGCTTCTCAGGAATCTCTTCTGATTGCCTACACAGTGTTGCTTTTTTATTTGCATCCAAAAGCATAGCTGAAATGCAGAAACCTGGGTTAAGTTTCAGCACTCTTAAGACTGAACTTTGCAGGCATTTTACTCCTATTGAAGAATAAAAATGATCATGTCTAATTTGGGAACAACACAAAGCAGAAAAAAGGTCACACTAAAAAAAGACACTGGGAAGAAAGCTTACTCCTGGTGGATCAAAATCCATTCCAATTTTGAAAATAAATTAGTAATAGTTCACACCAAAGGAAAAAGGTCATTTTGCCTTACCTTCATCAGAAGAGCTTTTTCATTCTCAGCAACACTTGTCCAGAGTCGAGTAACCTGGTGGATCTCCGAATTGAGAAACTGGTTCTGGGTTTTGTACGCATCTATATCATCCTGCCATGAAGCAAAACAGTCACACAAGGAGAGTTCTTGGCAGGCTTAAAATCCCTCCCACTTCAGGGACATCAGATTATGTTAAGGACAATAAGGTATCTCAAAAATTTTGTGTTCTGGGGAGTAGACAGGATTCCCCAGGACAAATATTGCCTACAAGGGAAACCAAGGCACAACATTAAATTGGAATGTCATGCATGGTCAAGACACTTGAAAATGCTAAACGCACGTACATGCTTAAAAAACACAGAGACATCCAGGTCATATAAAGCTAGAGAAGCATCTAAATAAGATGAAAAATATATGTGCTTTTTTTGGATTTCACATGGTTGGTTGATTTGGTTTTGGGTTTTGTTTTTCTTTTTTTTTAAAGGAAACAAATCTCCATGGCAGTCAGCAAAAACACTCCCACAACACAGCCAGCAAGTGGCTCTTTGGGCAATTCTCCACCTCATGCTAACTGGTCATTATAACTCTGCACATACAACAGGATGGATCTGAAAGAACCAGGATGTATCAGGAAACTGTTTTCAAGAAGGAAACATGGAGGAACAGGTTAGTGAAAGCAGCAAGTGAGACTGCATCCCTGAAACAAAAGAAAGCAAATAAAGAAGCAAGCACTGAATGATGATGCCAAGTCAAACAAAACAGGCTCTGAGCTGAAGCTGAAACCGACCCAGATGCTTTTTCAGCACCCTACTGGCATCAGATGAGCCCCTTCCAGCCTCCCTCCTTTGGAGGCAGAGGGAACAACTAGCAGAAGCATATTCTGTGCTTCCCACAAGAAAGACCCTCCCACTGAACCTGAGAGCACAGAAATGGGAGCCCCAAAAGACCTGTGCCATCTCACACACCTTGAGGTGCTCAATCTCCTCCTGCTGCTTATACAATGTCTCTGCAGTGACCGTGTTGTCTTCTTGCAGGGGGTCAGAGAGCTCTCGGGCCATCTGTTCCGTCAAGGCCATGATGACTTCCTGTTTGGCGTGGTTCTTCTCCATCAGAAGCTGCACATGTTCCTGGAGTTCCTGGATGTGGCTGTCTCTCAAAGTCAGTATCTGCTCCAGTTCCTTCTTTTCTTCTTCAAGAGCTTCCAGTCGACTAGTCAGATCTGCGATTTGTCTCACTTTGTGGCGCACCAGCTCCAGCCTGTCCTTATCTTCTGCTGCAGTGAGATACATGCTAGATACTCGCTTCTCCTGCTGAGCTGCCTCCAGAGCTTTGTGGAGAAGTTTAACCAGCTCCTGGAAAGGGAATGCAAAGTCATCACATCACAGTGCTGCCCAGGGCAATGGCAGCACAGACAGCACAGACCCAACAGTGAAAGGTCCTCAAGATGTTGAAATTGACTCCTTTCAGAAGAAAAACTGAATGCAGAAATCTTAAAGCCACATTGACACCATAGGAGAGAAGTTCTGCTCACAGAGTTGGGCCTGAAAGGTCTCTGCAGCAGGTCACAGATAACTTGATTTTAAGTGGATTGTATCATAGAAGGTACTGCTCACACTGTCTGAATTCTGGCTTTCCTACAATCGTTCTTGGGAGGCCCAACAAAGAACCTGAAGATCTGGTCAGCAGTGTAGTAAAATGGGAAGGCAATAATGCAGTCTGCATCCTCCTGTGCTACCAGGAGGTAACTGCAATATCCCTCTTAATCTTCCCTCTGCCAGAGTCCTCCCTCACTCCATCCTACCTGAAGGCATGAAACCTTGCCCCAGCAACACGTTGCTGATTCAGGCCTTGCCATCTCAGAAACTTTAAAAAGTAAATCAAGGATGCAATTGACTGCCCAGCATGGGACCTGGCTCTCCTGTCTCTTCTGCTAGAATTGGTATCAACATCATTAGTGGAGAACCTGGCACTGGCAACCCTGCTTGTGAAGAACAGTATCATTCATGAGAGACAGCCCTTGCAGTGACTCATGTCTTGACTTCTCTAGTCAAATCACATCTTAATGGTGGATCACTGTTCAAAAAGAATGACTTGTTGTTAACAGCATGACTCCACCTGACAGTTCTTGCCACAGTACCTATTCAGGACTACACTTCATATATTCAGTGAGCAATAAAGATGCACGAGTAAGACACCAGCAGAGCACACTTAGATTTGTTTTACCTCCCTCTTCTAGCTGGCTGCACTTCCTAGTAATGGCTGAAGGCCTTCTCTTGTCCTGGGTACAATCATACAAAGTGGTAACACCAGGAGCTTCAAGTGGTCCCATTAGTGCCTGCTGAGCACTTCTCAGCCTAACACCAACGTACAGGGAGTCCCTGCAAACAGCCTCAGCCCTGCCCTTAGAAGCAGCAGTCTCTTCACCACACTTACCTTCTGTGACTTGACTTCCTCTGTCAGCGTCAGGATCTGTTGCTGTAGAACACTCATTTTATCCATTGGGTTCCTCTCCCTGGACAGTTCTTCATGTGAGCCTGGGAAGCCACTGTTCCTCCACCTGGCTTTCCTAATCCAGTTCAGCCTGGGCTCCATCCTCCCATCCTCCAGGGTCCCTTCCTTAACTGAAGGGAGATAGGCTTAATCTACACAGAATTGCTTTGTGTACTCCCAAGTCTTGCTGTGGGGGGACTCACAACAGCTTCGCAGAGAAGGCTGACACACAGGACAAGGAAAATTGACCTGCTGGGATCCACAGGATTGAAGCTGAAACAGTGGGGATCAGACACAGGTACGCCCAGAATAAATGAAGCTGTGCAGTTTTATGGTACCTGCTAATCCACTTTGCATCCTGCTTATGTATCTTGCCCACAGCAAATGCAAATTGTCACCATGGAGAGGCAAACATGCAGTGGAGCTGCTACACTTAGCCTCTGCCTGTGCAGGGATTCTCAAAGAACTAAGCTGGCACATGGGTTTTGGGGTTTTTTTGCCTCTGCAGAAGGTTGCAGAGGTAGAAGATATAGACAGATGCAACCTGAAGCAGAGCCAGAAAAGTCAGTCTTGTGGTAAGACAGGAAGAGACTTGAGACAATGTGATAAGAGTTTTCATATCCCTTGACAACTTGCCACCCTCTCCTTCCCATTCCTGCTAAGTCCTGATTCCTACTAAAAGGCATCATGCTCAGACCAGCTCACACAGCTCAGTAACAATCACCTGCACACCCTGCCTCCACTTCCGCCTCTTGTTCCTCATCCAGGCTCGCAGGATGCTCTTGGAATTCATCGAAACTGAAGACGTTCTCATTGTTCCCCCAGAGCTGCCTGGAGCCACAGATATTGTAGACAGTGTTTCTGAAAAAAGAAGAGATCAAGACAGCCTAGTGAACAGGAGAAGTCATGATCACTGCAGTCAGTGCACATTCAAACTATTCAATGCCTCTATCTCCCCTTAATTCCCACTCCGCCTCCCAACACCTATCTCCTTCATGTGCTGAGAAAATGAACTCTTCACAGCATTGGTGGATCTGAGGGGAGCAAGGCTTAAACTGCTGTAAATCAGGAAGATGCCACAAAATCAGTACCAGCAAAGCAATGTAAAATCAGATGATCTTTCCCCACGTGCTTGAGCCCTACACATAACAGATGAAATGGAGGGATCAAAGATAACAGTAGACCAACAGCATCTCTCCCTCCACTCTCTCCTTCCCTCTCTTCTTCCCTCCCTCTCTACGTTCCTTCCCTTAGCACAGGGCAGAAATCCCAAGATGCCAAGAAAAGCTCAGCTACCTACAGCACAGCCAAAACTGGGACAATCACATCTGAAGCAGGCATGGGTTCTGTGCTCCAAGCCACATTTAATAAATAACTTTGCCACAACCAAGTCAATAGACTAAATGTAATAGAGAGATTCAGGAACAAATTTGCAGTTAGACACAGAAACAGTTTGTTTCAGCTGCTGTTAACAGATACAGCCAAAAGCACTAAGAGATACCTTCACAGCACCATACAGAACCACAAATGTACAAGTATTTTCTGTAAAGCCTATGCAAAAAGGTATGCATACAGGTCTTGTCCCTTCTCTTCGTGTGTTGCCCATCAGCTAAAACAAATTAAGCCCCTTTTGAGGTCTGCAAAAGACTCAGTGTCTGCTACTTTTCTAACTGTAAATGAAGCTACCACTTAGACAGTGTTCTCCTTTACCTTGCTACTGGCTCCAGAGCAGAACATACATTACTGACCTCAGAGAACATACTGGTACGTAAGATCAGCAGACCTTTGATCCCTCTTGTCTGCAGTTAGTCCTCATCTAATGTAATTTTCCTGCTTTTCTCTACCTCATGCTGCACTTTGTTTTTCCCCTCAGACTGCAGGAGCTCATGGATCCAGATGTGTTACACTCATGAAGACCCAGCCTGACAGTGAGAAAGAGCCTGGAAAAAGGTTTACAGAACCAGGGGAGCAATACAATTTGAAGCTGAAAAGCAGCAATCGCTACTCAAGCTCACAAAAGCAAGCCTGGGGAGTTAGGGGTGTGGGGAGGGAGAAGTGTTTGCATTACTTTTAATCAAAAATTACTCAGTAGGAGAAAATGCATAGCCTGAAAAATAGTACAGCTGACTTTCATAGTCTCTGGTCTCATGGGGGATCTTTCCTCCTATGACCATCAGATTATAGTCACAGCAGTGGTGGTAAAAAACAACAGGCAACCTCCCAGTCAAAAATATTTGGCCGGTGGCTGGCTACCTACCACACCTGTGGCCAGTTACAAATTTTTGGTTATAGGTAAATAAGTGATTAGGAAATACCTACTGAGATATTGATGGGGTTGTTCTTGTGCCACTGTACGTGCCTAAAGCTTGTAACTTGAAATCCAAGGAGGAGGAGTAGCAAGCTGTGCAGTTGTGCTTCAGCCTGTAATATGGCTCCTTTTCCTTGGAGCTCCTGCTTTAGAGAATGCACTACATTCAAGGTCCTTTGAAACAACCGGAAAGTGCTAATGGGCTTCTATCACTACCTACTGAGTCCAGCTCAACCTGACCGCGTGTCCACCGGTGCTGTGCAGATGCATCATAGGCATGCCAAGCACTGCTTACACTGAAGAGAGCTTAACCAAGTCCTAGGTCTGCCACCAGGATCTTTGCTAAGAGAGACAGATGATGGGAAATGCATCAGAACTGGGGTATGTGAAAGACCCTCTGGCAGGAAGTTTACTTTAGCCTGGAATATCCTTAAAAAGCTGATTCACAGTTCTTCCACCTAGGCAGGAGTCCTGTTTCAAACGAGACATGACAGGCAAGGAAGGCACACAGTGGCAGACAAGCAGGTCAGCTGCACTCCAGTTCTCTTCATTCACTTACTGTATCTCTGTCCAAGGGTGCTTAAGGGAGATGTTCTGCAAAGCAGTAGATGTTTGGGGTGCAGGCAAGGATGCTGCCTTTAAACCCACTGCTTCTGTTGGTGTTTTCACCAATGGCAGAAAGTCTTCATTGTCAACTACATCTATGTAAAAATAAAACAGAACACAAAAGCAAATGAGCAAGATAGAATTCCATTGGACTTTTGGCTCCTTCATGTAACCTGAGAGCCACAACATTTTACTACAGGTATACATTCAATGTTCAAATGGTCAGGTGGAACTAGGATAGCAGAGCAGTCTTCCTTAGTTTTCCATCAAATTACAGAAGTTTCCATGTAAAAATACAATAATTTGAGGACAATCAAGTGATTTCAACCACATATATGAGAATGAGTAACCCTAAACAACTAAACTTTTTAACTGCCTAAAGAAATAAGTAAGAGAGATTTTGCCATTCTCTCTTTCCACATCCCAAATCATGTTTCATAGTTTTAATGTGTAGGTAACTCTCCACAGTTTGTTACCAAATTTTTGCCTGCTGTACCAAAATGCCAAGGTACCCAGAACATTTCACAGCACACACTTACTAGGTAGGGGATTATTTGTCTCAAACAGTGTGCATCTAGTCATAACTAAACAGGTGGACACCCTGTTTGTGCCCTCCCCTGATCCACCCATCTGTGTTCCTTCTAGGAATGGACATCCTCATCCCACTGCTGAAAATAAACTTGCTCACTCTTAATTTCACAGGCCTAGCAAGAGGAAGGGGATATACCAAATGTGCACACTTCACATGTGTGAGGAAAATCAAGATGGAATTCGTGATCGTAAGATAATACCTGAACATCTCCAAACACATGCTGTGGATTTGGAGGCAGCTTATTCACTTTCATGAATAATAAGGCAGAAGTTCCAAACATTGACCAAGCATTGATAGTTGGCACCTGCATTTAAAAATCTGGCCAAAACCTCTGCCCACTTACAGATGAGGAACACCATCCATGGAGGGGGCGCTGAAAGCAACAGAAAAGCTGACATACGCGACACCTACTTGTTCTGCCAGCTAGAGGTTCATTCACAAGCTGGGAGCTGCCCACAGGAAATCTGCTCTTAGTGTTGCAAAATTCCCAACGTCTCATTTGCAGCTGCTGCAGCCAGTACATCATTGCCTGCTTGCTGATTGCCTAACATAACAAAAAACAGGAAAAGGAAGGGAATAATCTCATCAGCATGAGACATATCCTGAGGGGATGACCACCACTTTGCTACACAAGTCAGCAGAAATAAAGGCCAGCTGTATTTGTATCCTCTGGTCCTAACCTCGATTTAGGAGGACAGAGTATATCTTTAGTACAGCCTTAAGAACCAGAATCTCAGTGGACCGCTGACCTAATTTTAAACGTGTTCTGGTTTACTATGCTTCAAGGCTAAGAAGAAATGTCACAATTATTTTAGACAGGAATCACCCACAGAGCTTCTTAACAGCAGCTTTCATGGAGATAAAAATCTAGCAAAGATTCCTGCTGGAACAATCATTTTAGACAGGGGAGTTCATTTCCGTTCAGAACATTACATGTAAACTGCAGGACTCCCCAACTCTTTAATTCAGCACATCGTTCGTGTTTTATTGCCATTCCGTTAAACAACAACCGTCTCACACATACTGCAGCCCCACCCTTGCCAAATCAAGCAAGTAATTCAGGTCCGAATGGTAACAATCCAAGCTGGGAGGACTAAAGTGAAATACAAGCTAAGAGATACCTAAATAGAGATCTGTCTGTCCTGACTGGGAATGTTTAATCACAAGAAGATGCTGCCCCTTACCTTCAAAGTAAAAGCTCTGCTTGGTGTTCTGATCTCAAAAATCCCTTCTCCATTTTCCATTTTGCAGTCAAAGCTGGCGCTGGAGAGCTCGATAGACCCCAAAGGGTTAATGTCCTGGGCAGTTCTGTAGTATAGTAAGTGACATTTGTTTTCATCATAAAAGAACCAGCGAGACTTCCAGGTCTTGATCGGCCCCTTGATGCCCAGTTTATTTAAATAGCCACAGAGTTTTTTTCTGGATGTTTCTTTGCTAGGTTTCAGCTGTATGTTTTCCAGTTCTCCAGGAGAGAAAAGCACATCTTTGTCTTTCGCTGAGGCTCCATTTCTGCTGTTATCATCTGGATTCGACTCCACTAAATTTCCTACGGCTGCAGAGGGACACGCTCTGCTTTCTGGCCCTTTCTCCATCTCTTTCAGGAAATAGATCAAAACAGGAAATTCTTTAGGTAAATAAGTAACAGCAGATCCTGATTATATCATCGTTATAGAACCTGAAGCAAATAAAAAAGAAGGAATAAGCTCACGTCTGGCATACAACAAAAAAACATATCCTAGCTTTCAAACTACCCAGCCAAGGTCTCCAACCCTACTTGTGGTCGTTGCTCTCTGCCTTCCTTTGCTCAGATGACCTCTACATACCTGCTTTCTTCTTTTTTGATTCCTAAATTAGCCTGGACTAGCAACTAAGAAACAGTAATAAAAAATAATCTTTTGAGTGAAAAATAAGTACAGCCTGTGAGCATACAAAATCGATAGCAATAACAAGGCCATTCAGGACTCAAAATGTTAAGGAATGGTTGCAGAAAACATGGCAAGATAAAAAGTTCTGGGGGTAGGCACGTACTTAGATCAAGGGATTGGAGGTAA
>JAYRBT010000093.1:25603097-25618023 GCA_036023395.1 Myiotriccus ornatus
CCCTCTTCAGATAGTGTAGCTTATTCCCATCTCTGATTTTCTTGTGCCATGTGGTTTTAATGTTTGAATTTTTGATGGCTGGAAAACAGTTTGATCTTCCTTTCTTCTCAGAGGCTTCTACTCCAGTCCTTGAGCCCTGGAGGACGAGCAGTGGCTCTGCTGTTCAGTTCCCCTATCCTTGTGTGCAGACTTCTATCATGAGGATCAGTGGTGAAGTAAGTGAGACTGTGAGCAGATTAAATTTCCTACTCGGTTGTTCTCTGTGTCAAAAGTGCACCATGATCCCCTGCACAGGGTCCAGTGATACTTCTTTATGGCATTTCTCATAAGGCCCTGTGCAGACCTGAGAGCATATCTTTCCTTGCCTTCCAAAGCATTTCTCCAGTGCCAATCACCCCAATCTATGACTATAATGAATAATATAATTAAAAAGCGAGAAATTTCAGATTGAAAATTTCCAGCAGTCACAAAGTCACTGCCGTGCCCTTTTTGAAAGGAGTATTTTGCTCTGTTTTATATGAACTTAACCTGTTAGTAAATATGGTTGCACTGAGTTCCTCAGATGTCCTGCTGCTGGTGTTTCCTATTGGTGATGGTTTCTTGATAGCTGCAACAGCTTTAAGTTTTGCTGGTAGTTTTAGGGTTTCTTTACTTCAGCGTGCGTCCCAGTGAATGCTGTATGAAGCTGCTTTGCCATACTCTGCTGTGTTTCCTCTGGTAATTTTGGACCCAAGTGTTGCTGAATAGAAAAACCTACATTTCTGGTGTGGTTTCTGCTTCTGTTTTATGACTGCACAGTTATAGGGTAGGCCAATCTGGATTTCCAGCCAAAACATCTGTTTAAAGATGTTTGAGCCCTCCTGGAATAGAGGTTGCATGAATTCCTGTGCAGCTTCTCTAAGTAATCCACAAGGCACTCATTACCTAATTATAAGGTACTTCAATCCAGTGCTTGTCAGTGTTGTAAAATACTGGACGTTGTGATGCTGATAGGTCATAATTGTCATCCTTTTTATTTGCAGGAGGTGATCCTGGGCCTCACAGATCGATGCCGGTTTTTTGTTAATGATGTTGAGGTACCAACGTTTTTATTCCTTGTTGCATCCCCTTTTCCTCTGCCAAAGGCAGCTTTTCTGTTCTGGTCTATACAGTGATAAACTTCACTTTTTTTCTACAGGTTGCTTCCAACATCACCTCATTCACAACATACAATGAGTTTTTGTTGGTGACAACCAACTCCCACACCTGTCAGTGCTTCTGCTTAAAGAACTTATCAGTGAAAGGTAAATGTCAGCACTGTTTGCCTGCTGCTGGTAGCTCATGGCCACTGTCTAGGAAGACATTTCCATTTTTCACATCCAAACCTGCTGTATTTGGGAGCCTCAAAGGAACCGCTTAAGAGACTAGAGTAAGAGAGTTGCTTTCAGAAATCTATCAGAGAGCAAGAAGCGCAGGCAACTGACTTTGTATATCACATGCTTCTCACAAGGAGCAGTATTTGTCCTGTAGTTGTTGTCCCTTCACTGTTTTCAAAAACTTAGCCCTGCGTTTGCTCCCTCCCCTCCATGTCGGAAAAAAGAACAGTCTGTGTGCTACCTGTGGGTGTGTGGTAGAGACGGGATTATGGCAGAAAGAGTTTCTGGTGATACCTGGCTGAGATATGAGAAGTATGATGACCTTGGTAAAGGCAGGATGACAACTTAATAATGCTTTACACCTTTCTGTGCTTCTCTCATCTGCTCTGTTGAGCTTTGTGATCCTGTTGTATAGAGGACATAGCTCTGCTTTGTGTACAGGTGCAGCAGGGATTGGCACTGAGAGGTTCTCATCCTGTCAGGAATTGTTGATCACTGGTGTATTGTTGACTCAGTCAGTCCAGTACAAACTCATTGGGCTACACAGCAGGGCCGTACTGGGGCGCCGTGCTGCAGTGTGCCATGTGTGCTGATAAATATGTTGTCTCAGCCCTTCAGGCTGGCCTGAGCAGTGCTGCTGCACCCAACAGTGAGACCCTGCGCAAGGTGGAGCGAGGGTCACGCATCGTCACCGTCGTTCCCCAGGACACAAAGGTTGTGCTGCAGGTCAGTGTTCTGCCCGTGCCTGCTGAGGTGTGCTGTCAGGGTGTGTAGGGAGCCATCTTAGTGGGCAGCACCTGGCCATCATGCAAACAGCCCCGTAGTGCTGCAGCACTGGGAGCTGGGTATGAACAGAAGTGGGAAGGATAATTCAAATCCAGAATGGCTAAGGGAGTGTAGCACTGCATATTGTGGCTTCTCACCATGAATCTCAGACTCACTTCCTAGGACTTGCTAGCAGCCCTCCATTAGCCTTGGCACTAAGGTTGTCTGAAGTGCTGAGCTCACTCTTCAGAACCAGCAGAGATTTACAGAATGAAGAAAGATGTCATTTGAGAGGCACCACTGGAGGTGTGGAGCCCAACATCCTCCCCAGAGCAGGGCTAACCTGAATAACCTGATCAGATTGCTCTGGGTCTTGCCTGTCTGAGAGGAGTCTAGCCTCCTGAGGAAGGAATGTTTCTAAACTGAGAAAAATTCAGATATTTTTCCACAGTCACTGAAATTGCATATCCTTTGAAGTGAACAAACAGGCCGATGCATCTGCAAGTAGCAGACAGGCCTAGAAAATTGGCCAGTCCTCACTTTACCTACAGTGTAGGCAGAGTAAGTACAAACAAGTAATTGTGTGGTTCTTGTGTTACAGATGCCAAGAGGAAATCTGGAGACTGTTCACCACCGAGCTCTGGTTCTTGCCCAGATTCGGAAGTGGCTAGACAGGTAAATGGCACTGCTGTATTCGGGTCTTCTCTCCCCCCAGTCTGCGTTGTTAGAGGCTGACTGACCTGGAAAAGAGAGGGAGGCTAAATTCAGGGGAATTGACCTTGTTAGAGGGAAAGAAGCTGTTTCTGGGGCTACCAGCTACAAGTCCATCTTTCAGCAGTGCTACGTCCTTCTGTCTTCACCACTGAAGATCTTATTACATGTGCTGAGATAGTGTGGGTGGGAGAAATCTTCATCTGCTTCATTCTCCAGACTTCTCAATCACTTCACGATGAAGCTGGCTGTTTTCCATTTTTTACTTAATTCATTTTCTGAAAGGGAAATTGATCCATGAAGTTAAAATGTAGCACTCTCTTTTTATGAGGACAAAATAATGCGAGTTCTGTATTGCTTCATCGACCTGGCATGCTGGTGTGTCCCAGTGCAAGGGCTGGCAATGAACTGTGGTGACCTTGCACATTTTTTCAGGAGGGCAATCTACACAACTTATTGCATGGGCTGTTCTCTTCTCACTGGTTCTGTGCTTAGCTCTAGTCAGTTGCCTTTATTTGCGAATATTGCATCTTATCCACTGTGTAAACTGTCCAACTTGACTCATTCCTCCAGGCTTATGTTCAGGGAAGCTTTTCAGTGTATGAGGAAGCTGCGAATCAACCTCAATCTTCTCTATGACCACAATCCCAAGGCAAGTATGCCCAGTTCTGTTGTGGTGTTTGCCACGCTAATCTGCCCTGGAATCCATCACTGTTGAACACAGGGTTCAAAAGAGTAGGTGGCGCTTTCAGCAGAGATGGCTGCTCTGCACTGCTCTGCATCATCCTGCAGGCAGATTAGATTCAGCATTTCCTTCACCCTGTACTTTCAGAGAAAGTCTCTGAATTTGTTCTTGTACTTAATGTGCCAAGAATATTCAGAGTAACAGTGGTAATACTCTTGTTCGTTTCAGGTATTTCTGGAAAACACAGAAACCTTTATCAGGCAAATAGATTCTGTGAATTATATCAACTTATTTTTCACAGAACTGAAGTGAGTATAATTCTGCAAATGGAACATGCATGTAGTCAGCGGTGGTACATAATTTTGTCAAAATACTGGCAGGTCTTCAGTGTGGGTGCAGAGAGTCAGAAATCTGGCATGTTGAGTCATAAAGGCCCAAGTAAACTCTGTCGTTTCAGAGACAGTCTGTCTTGTTGGGAATTCCAGCTTGCAGGCAGCCATTAGATTTTTGCAGCAAGGAATTAATACACTGCACGACTCCTTTGACTTGTCTTCTGGTTTGCTGTACATCAGTAAATGACAACAGAGAAAGTTTTGTTCCCACATAAAGAGGAGCAAGATGGCACTGTTTATCTAGAGCCTGAGGCCAAGATGCTTGCTTGAATTCCCAAATCAGGTCCCCTGACTTTTTCTTAAAGGCTGAGTGATGAAAACTCTTAAGGCATTGGTAGCTTCAGGACTTCTGAAGCTTGCTGAAGTAAGTAATTGTTTAGGAGCTGGAGATATCACTTCACTGTTCTGTTTTATTTTCAGTTTTGACCTGACCAGAAATAATAGCAAATGTCTTATTTTTCAGAAGTGCTCAGTGGATAAATCCATACTGGATTTAGTACAAGACAGCTGTATCTTGTAAACTTTGCCTTCTGTTTTTTGGGATTTTTTTCATGCAACTGAAGTAGTTTTCTGACCATTTGTTGGGGTTTTATTATACCTCTCTTGGCTGACAAACAACTGGGACTGATAGGAGATTTTGGAGAGCTTTCTGGTAGCATGGCTGGCTGTGTGTCAGTACAGCATGACATAGCTATTTTGTTGAGTAGTAATTTGCTACATGCATTTGTGTTTCTTAATGTTATTGTCTTTGTTCTCAGCTGTCTGATGGACACTGCTGCTATTCATGTCATCTGTTTTTATTTAGAGAAGAAGATTTCACAAAGAGCATGTACCCATCTCTGAATGGTAGCAGTAATACCCAACCACACCAGCATTCTGATCAGAAGAAAGTTAACCTCATATGTGATGTGATGAGGGTTGCCATGGAACACATTGACCCTCAAAAGTGAGCACTTTCTTCTTGTGGGTGAAGGGAACCATTAGGGAGATTTCTATTAAGTCACTGGCAGAAAGCAAAGCTGTCTTTGACATCAGTTATTTTGCTTCAGGTTGTCTGAGATGAGCTTGTGCTCCACAAAACAAAGGTATACCATACCTTCCTTCTGCAGAGGATGCTGTCCTGGAAACCACAACATCTGATAATTCCACAGATAGCAAAGCAGCATTTTACTACCAGAATTAAAATAATAGATGCAGGATGCTTATAAGGGTTCAAGAAGTAGAATCTATTTATGATCAGTGTGGTATGGGGATGGAGAGACACGAGCAAGATTGTCACATCAGTGCGTTGCTGACTGTTAGAAGCAGCTGGCCCTTTGCAAAGATCTCAGCTGTTCCATTTGAGACTGAATTGTTTTGTAGATCATCAGCTTCACATTTCTGAATTATTAGCTTTTTGGTAGCCATCCTCCTTGGATGAATCAACACCAGACAAGGATAAAGGGTGGGAAAATGGGATAATAACAGTGTTCAGTGAAACGGTGTTAAGCTATGGGCAGCTTACATGTTAAACAGTGGATAGAGGAGCAACAGGTGGTGAGTTGCTGCTGAGCCCTGAGAATTTAGACACTTTTCAGCAAACTGTTTCAGAAAACAAAGGATCTCCTTAGCTGGAAAGCTGTTTTGAAATAGTAACTCTGAAATGTATGAAGGTAAAAATAACATCCTAGAAAGCTTTCATTTTATAAAAAAAGGCTATTTTCATGCCAAATTTCCTTTTGAAAATTGTGTTCAGCTATGTGAACTTTCAGAGAGAGGTGTGTTCTCTTCCTTATGCTGGCTGGCATGGTAAGGAAGTTCATTCTACTCAAAACAGATCTCTAGCATTGTGACGTGTGAGGAGTCATGCTGAGTAGAAAAAGCTCTCTGGTATATTCTGTTCCCACATTTCCTACTTTCCTTTAGAAAGAGCAAAATGCCTGAGAAGTTTCTTTTCATTGGCTTTTTTTTTTTACTAAAATGTAAATTAGAACGTGCAAAAACCGTGCTAAAAAAAAAACAAACAGTGTTTGCCTTCTCACTTTTTCATTCACTGCTTCCCTTTTTTTCAGATACTGCCTATCAATACTGACAGCACATGTAAAGAAAAGTCCTCCAGAACTGGAAATTGCTCTCCAAAAGGTTCATGATCTTCGAGGTATTGTATCAAGAACTCAAAAGTTTTGAAAATGGGTGGTTTGCAGCAGTTTTCTATTAAGGAAATTTCTCTATCCAACCATCCAAGCACCCCTCTGGCAGTCACACTCGTACTGAAGCCCCTTCGCAGCTACACATCCCACACACAGTCAGACCAGGTTTCCTTACCAGCTCAACCCCAGGTGTCCCACGGCAGAGTCTCAGATCCTTAAAATAATTTAATCTTGGTGCAATAGATAAATAACAAAGTAACAGCTCAAGCTGGTGTGTCTGAGAAGGGACGCTGAACAAAGGACCCCCTGGCCTACAAGAGCTTTTATACCCTCACAGTCTGCCTCCACAAAAGTTTAGTGGTCCTCAGCTCCTGCTGTGTCTCCAAGTGTCCGATCTCGTGGCTGGGCCACAGGTCCCCGGGCCCAAAGGGTTGGCAGTTCATGGCCCCCAGAGCTGCAGCTCCCACTGAAGCTGCCACTGAGCTGTCTGCACTGAATGTATTCCTCAATTCAATTGAGGAATGTAAGCATATTCACTTTCACTTGTTAATGTGGCTCACCCAGGAAATTATTTTCAGGTGACTGTTTATGGAGTCAGCCAGAAAACAAAGGTACTTGAAACTTCTGTGTGTTTAGGTACAGCAGCATATCAGCTAAGATATGCTCCTTTACGGGCCTTCAGCTCATCCTTTTATCTGGGTTTGTCAGCAGATACTCGAGTCGGACCTGTTCTTGGTTTCCAGTTGGAACTCCAGTTCTCCAAGCATGGTATAGGGAATTCCTATTCTGGGTCCTAGTGTCTCAAGCTGGCAAACCTTTATTTTACGGTGATGCTTCTAACTTGTCACAGTTGCACACTTAAGAATTTACTGTGCTTGGGATGTTCTTGAACTTGCCCAGGAAAGGCAGAGTAACCCCTTCCGCAAGACAGAACAAGCTGTTAGTTTAAGGGTCCCTGTCTGAGGTCAGGGTTGTGCTTGAGGATGCATCCTTCCCTCACATGAGGGTTCCACTGCTGGTGGTGTAACAGATCATATCATAGCTTCTTTATCTTGTTACAGAAAGCTTTACTCCAGATATCAAAGCTGTGAGTGCAGAAGAAGCACTGAAGTACCTGCTTTTCCTTGTGGATGTCAACGAATTGTATGAGTATTCCTTGGGGACATATGACTTTGATTTAGTCATCATGGTGGCAGAGAAGTCTCAAAAGGTCTTTGCTTATAGTTCCAGCCAAGGAACTATTTTTTTGCTTTCTCAAAGGTTCTTTGGAGTCTGCGGATGAGACTGCATATTCTTTTAGTAATGGCTCTCTACCCAGGCAGGATTCCAGTTGCTCAGAAGTCCTGTGTGAGCTTGGGATGGTGCTGGGAAGGTGTCACATCTCTGCATCCCTTAGTACTTCTTGAGCACAGCTTTGGAAACTTGCTTGTGCTCAAGGTGAAATGGTATTGTTCTAAAACAGTGGGGCAAAATACCTCTGAAGAAGGAAGGGACTGGTGTCTGAAGTGTTGTGA
The DNA here is from genome assembly GCA_036023395.1 of Myiotriccus ornatus. Lineage (NCBI taxonomy): Eukaryota > Metazoa > Chordata > Aves > Passeriformes > Tyrannidae > Myiotriccus > Myiotriccus ornatus. The sequence goes on from JAYRBT010000093.1 coordinate 25,610,649, forward strand.
CTGCAGGCCTTCCATTCCCAGCTCTGTACTCTTGCCATTCTTGCTTATTTAGTGGTGCTTATGATAGCAGTGTGTATCTTTACGCAGGTTTAATGTGAAATTTCTGAGTGGAAATGCCCATCAGGATCTTCAGAGTTTCCTAATGGTGCAATAAAGCCTGCTGTCCATCAGTTAGAACACCCTATTCATGTTAATGGGTTTCATGACCTTTGGTGTGGGGGACATTGATCAGCTTTATGGCTGCAAATTTATACATGATAATATCTAATAGAAACTAATATCTGAAATGACATAACAGCCTTGAAATTTAAATGTCACCAGCCTTTAGATACTGCCAAAGTCTATGTGGGAGCCAGGTAATTTAAGTTAATCATTCCCGGCAAGAGTACATATACACAATTGATCTCTGAAATTACTTACATTTGGAAAGAAAAAAAAAAAAAAAGCCTTTTTAGTGTATTAAGTATTTTCAAATATGGGACTCCCTCTTGGTGAAGATGGGGGCAAATAAGGAGTTTAGCAAATTAGCTCAACTGCAGTTTTTACTATTCTTTGCAGGACCCAAAAGAATATTTGCCCTTCTTAAATACCCTCCGGAAAATGGAAACCAATTATCAGCGATATACAATAGACAGACACTTGAAGAGATACACAAAAGCTCTTGGGCACCTCAGCAAATGTGGTAGGTGTCCTAAGGAGATTTTCTGCAGTGTAACATTTTAATTTTGTAGAGCCTTTTGGGTAAAATAGCTGAAGAAAGAGAAGGATTGCACAAGGTCATCTTCCCTCCTGGTAATGCATGGTGAACTTCTACTGCATGCTTTTTTGAAGGGTAGCTTGGCGCAGGGAGTGATCATGAAGCACAAGTTTTGTTTTGTTCTTGCTTAAGTGACTTGTGCCCAGTTGGTATCTCTGGCAAAAGTGGAGCAAACCTCAAGGAAGCGAACGCCCTGATTTTACAGTAGTAGAACAGGTGCTTTTTTTTGCTCTTCCACCCAAGCACCTCTAGTTGCTTCTTGATGTGATGAACCCAGACTGTCTGGGAGCTGTGAGATCTGTGTGCTTTCTCTTTCATTTTTATGAAAAGTACATTATTTCTGCAGGTCCTGAACACTTCTCTGAATTTCTGAACCTGGTGAAGGATCAGAATCTGTATGGTGAGGCGTTGAAGCTGTATCCCTCTAGCACTCAGGAGTACAAGGTGTGTAAGGATGTGACACTGCAGTGTCCAAGCTTGTCAGTCTCTTATTCAGGTGTTTGCATGTCCTCAGCACTTTGCATGAGGGCAGGAATGAAGCAGCAGCTGCTTGTGTTCAGGTTCTGTGGGTCATTGCTGTCTGAGTTGTCTGAGACACTCCTCTGAGATGACAGCAGGAGTGACTATTAGGACTAACCCTATGGGGCCTGGTCATTGAAGGACTGGCTGTTATTTCTTTGGTCTCGTGACCCAGAGGGCACCTGGAATCCCTGTTTCTTGTGCTGCACTATCTTGTAGTGCGCTGACAGATTTCCATAACCACAGAAAGACTTCTCCCTATCTTGACCTCTGTCTGGCTTGCAGATTGTGTGGAGACACTTTGTTATCCTTAAACTATTCTGAAAAGTGTTGTAGAGCTTGGGACACTTGCAGTTGTGCTGTTTCCTTCTATGCAGTGTCCCTTGTTGGTTTCAATATTGAAGAACTTTAGCTTGCCCAAGGCTGAGATAAAATGAAAATGCATTTAATATAATTTAATTTAGATATGGTAAAAACACAATACACAAGCCTTTGTAAAAGGAGTAGATTGAATAAGAGGGAAAATAGAGAAACTTGGTCTATTTGCAACACAGTGAAAGCAGAAAGGATTCTTTACTCATGAGGGAGGTCTGTTCCTGAATGATTCACTGGGAATATTCTATTATTACTCTCATAGCCTTCCAGTCAAATCTGCCTGTCCTTTCTTCATGGAGGTAGTGAGTTTCAAATAGCCTGTGCCTAGAACTGCAGGGCTTGCTTGTTGCCTTGTGCCAGTGTGTACCTCCTGAAGTAAGTTGGTTCAGAGAGACATTCTAACAAAAACTGCTCGTGTGAGTGGGGAAGAAGGGTCTGATTTCTTGCAGTATCAGTTTACCTAGCCTTTGGTTTCGAAAATTAGGTACCTCCCCATGTCGCTTGCTTTGGCCCTGTGAAATGTCCGCATGTGCTGGTCATCAGCCTTTGGCTTGATAAGAAGTTTGAAATGGGGTAGAAACATTGTGCCTGGAAGCCCCTCGGAGGAGAGGGTAGTAGGCTTTTGTTGCTGGGCCCTTAATATTTACTAATGGAGGACTGCTACTGGCTTTACAGCTAACTTTTTATTTTTCTTCTTGCAGGATATCAGTGATGCATATGGGGAGTACTTGATTCAGAAGCAGCTGTGTGAACAGGCTGCACTGATATTTGCTCGTGCTGGCATCTTTGCAAAAGCACTCGATGCTTTTCAGAGCAGTGGCAGCTGGCAGCAGGCCCTGTGCATGGCATCACGGCTTGGTTACACAAAGGATAAGCTGTCCGGTCTGGCACGGAGCATGGCAGGTAGGCCTTGAGGAGATGGAAGTGTGCAGAGCAGAAGTGGCTGTTGTTATTTATGGTTCATTTCAGTTTTTTCTAAAATTCAATGAATTTGAGTATGCAGTATTCAGCAGCATTTTTCTTAAATGAGAACAAAGATCCCATGCTTTCCAAGGGTTTGTGCAATCACCTTTTGTTTCCCAAAGGAACCAAAATGTGTTGGAGCTGTGTTGGTAGGCACCCAGGAGTTGCCAAGCTCGCTGTGGCCTTGGCTGCCCCATGCTGACTTCTTGCGTTGTTTCCTTACAACTGGTTGCTAAACTGCTCTTCCATATTGCCTCATGCTTAACCTCGGGGAATAGACATGCTCTGAAGTGTCTGACATTACTGAGGCCTCTGGACATCATTGATGCAAGTCTTGTGCCTAATCACAGCTCTTGAAAGCTACTGCATAATTCAGAGCTGCATTTTAATGTTTTCCCCTTAAAGCCTGCTAGCAGTTAGGACCACCTGGTACATGTAAAGCTGTGTGCTGACCTGATGGAGGAGAAAAAGGTAGCTGGTCTCAGAATATGTGCTCACTAGTGCATCTCAGACTGCATGTGTGAGATGTGTTGTGGACCTGGCATATATTGCAGCGAGAGAAATGGAGCATTGTCCTGGCTTCAGCCTTACCCAGAGGGCCAGTCTATGAAAGGCCCGCTTAACACAGTGGGAATATGGATTCTGGGAGTGTAGTCTTCCATACTTGGATACTGCCGTATTTGGTTTTTCTGAATCCTTCGTGTCTTGCCTTTCATACCTTTTTTCTGGTGCCCTTCTTAAATTACAGCTGTATTTTAGCAACTGAGTGTGTGTGTGAGCAGATAGGAAGTGCTTCACTGAGTGGGATTTTCCTCTACTTTGTAGTTTTGTGGCACAAAACAGTGCGCTTGTAGCAAGCGTGGTTAGAGCCCTTCTCAAATCTTTGTTCGCGAAGCCTAGCCATGATGATGATGATGATGATGAGTTTTGTGGCACAAAATCCAGCCCTGAAAAGCTGAAACTCTCACCTTGTCTTGTAGGAAAACTAGTTGAACAGAGAAGGCATGCAGAGGCAGCTATACTCCTGGAACAGTACTCTCAGGTAACATACCACCCTCGTGTCTGTGCCCCAGTAATACCCTCTGTCAGGTAGATACACCATCTGTGTTTTGTCTGTTCTCCTGCACCATATGTGGCTCCATGCATGCTGACAGCAAAACAGTCTGTGCCATGGGCTCCCCTGGGGAGGGCAGAGCAGGACCAGGTGATGCCGTAAGCAGGGTGGGGATAAACGCTGTGTCCCTGAGTTTTTCCACTCACGAAGCTGCCCATGCTTTGGTATGGAAACCTTTTGTCTCAAGGAGCTGAAGCATGAGGGCTGGAGTAAGGAAGACAGAGTTCTAGAGGGTTTTCCCCCTATTGTGGTAGAAGTAACATAGTTTTGGTGGGTTTGTGGTTTTTGTTTGTTTATTTGGCTTTTTTATATCAACTCTTCAAAGTACCTGGCACACTAGCGTTTTCCTGTCTTGGCTGTGATACTGCTGCACAGAAATATGCATCTGAATAGCTGCTACCTGAATGTGTATTACTAGCATCAGTAGCACCCCATGGTTGCTCTTTCCTTCTAGGACTATGAAGAGGCTGTTCTTCTGCTCTTAGAAGGGGCTCTTTGGGAAGATGCTTTAAGGCTGGTAAGACATTTCAGAGCACAAGAACAAGAATTCTTGTGGAAATGAAGTACTTGTTTAGAGTGCAAGAACAAAGGGATGTGATCTGGGTTAGATCCTTAAATAATAAATTCTTTCCTTTCCCTAATCCAGATTCACAAGTATGGTAGACTGGATATCTTGGACACCAACTTGAAACCTGCTATTCTGGAAGGTGAATCTGCAAGAATCTGATCTCTATGCTATAGAGGCTAAAGAAGATCTTTACTGGATCTGAGAGAAGTCACAGAACTCCAGTACTGATGCATCTCAGTTAGCTGCCTTTGGCTCTACTCAATGCATCTCGAAGCCCTGCAGTGTCACGGGCTCTCTTTAGCTTAGTCAGGCTCCTCTAAAGCTTTTTCAGAGCTCACAGTCACAAACTGCAAAGGTGTCTGTGTCTGCATGTCCATGAACAAACAGGACACTCCTGGTTCCAGAGCACATGTGGCAGCAGGGCTATGAACTAGGAAAATGGCTGGCTGTCCTATAAGTTTTGAGTAGTTCTGGGGAAAAAAAATACTTGATAGCTGTAGTCTCCCAACCAGGAAGGATGTTTTGTTACCATTATTCATTGTTCTTATTATGTTATGGACTTTATTAGTTGAGGAATTTTTTTTCTTTAGTTTAAATCTGATTAATGAAAAGAGACTTAGCCACGGAACTTTCTGGTCTTCCTGTACCAGAAACAAGACTCTTTTTCTATAAAACACTTGTCTGGCAGGTTAATTCACTCCACATCCAATTGTATCTTATTTGGTGGTCTGTATTATAAGCTTTGAATTTCCTTCTACTTGAGTCCTTTTGTGTGCTCTGTACCTGAATTCTGAGCTGGTTGAGGACTGTGCTCATGTAAAAAATGCTTTTCTGTTTCTCTTGCACAAATGTTGATGTTCTGATTTTCTTAATGAGCAGCTCAGAAAAGTCAGCTGATCTTCCTAGATTCTCAGAAAACAGCATTTCTCCGCTATAAGAATCGCCTGCAAGTGGTCCGAGAGATGAAGGAAAAGGCCTGTGAGAGCCTGCAGGGTTGGTATTGAAGTGCATATGACTTTATCCTGCATAAGTAACTGTGATCAGCTTTTCCTTTGTGGTTTTCTTTTGGCAGAGCTGTGCTCTCCCCCAGCTGCAGTGGCATCTACAGCAGTAGAACAGCACTCTCCTCACGCCCTGCTTATACCATACTTGAAGTGTGGTTGTTTTGCCTTCCTTATTCTGTATTTTCAGCACTATCTTGTGTTCATGGGATCAAAATGCACCTCAAAGTTCCTCAGCATAACGCAGCATTGTCTCCACAGTGCCATCTTGGCTGGGTGAGACAGTGCTCTGCGTGTCCTTTGTGCTGAGTACCTGTAGCCATATTCACCTGCCAGCTCACATAGGCTCAGGGAATTTTTCTGAAAGCAAAATGCTTTGTCCTGATCCAGATCTGCTGCACTGAGATTGCCATCCCTCTGATTTCGCTGTTCAGTATCACTATCCCCACCTGGGAAGAGGAGCGGTGTTCTCACAATTGCTGTTCATTCTCGTGTGCTGGCTGAGTGGGACTGAGAGCCATAATACTCCAGAGCACCAGCAGGTGGAATGAAGCTGCCCAGCAAACCACGTTGATCGCCTAGGGAGAAAGCTTGAAATAACTCTGATCTTTTTCCATACTGTGACAATTGTTACCATGTTTTGCAGATTATGAAGTGCCAAATTGCCCAGAATTGGAGCTTTTCTCTGAAACCAGCAGTATTGTGACAGCCAGTGACATGAACAGCAAATATTCACACAGCAATTCAAGGATATCAGCGTAGGTATCTGGCCTCCAAATTAGGCAGTGTCTGTTCTAGCATCAGCATTTGGGAGGTCAGCTTGCTCATGCTTAGCATGATGCTCCTTGCAGCTGTGTGTGCCTTGACACTGCTTTAATTACAGGCATTTCATAGTTATTTTAACTCCTATTGGAAAGGAAAGAGCAGAAAATGCCAGAAGCTACTAGTGCAACTTAGTGCCCAGCAGAGGAGCTGTGAACACAGACTCTGGGCAGGATCCGGCTCTGTGGGTGTTGGGCACATTGCCAGAATAGCTGGCTGTAGAAAGCTTGACACAGAACACAGGCAGAGCCTCTCAAACATTAACAGCTTGCACGCATGGCTTGTGTTCTTTGTCCCTGGTTCTGCACTTGGTGTGTGGGGGTTGCTGCTAAATCTCATACCGATGTCTTCCCACAGTGGGCGTCTGCGTTGTTTTTGAGTGCTCTTAGGAATATGAGCTGCAGTGTGGGGTGGGGTGGGGTGGGGTGTGTTACAGGCTGGTGTAGTCTGTGGGACCACTTCTGAATTCCCAGTTGAAATGTGGAAAAATACAGTTGTGGGAAAGTTGTGGGCTTTTTAGGGCACTTTTTTTTGTTGTTGACCAGATGTAAAGAGAATGCAGCCTTAGTATGCAGCACACCTGCGCCAGAGAGTGCTGATCACTTGGGAACATTATGCAGCTCAGTCTGGCCTATGAATTAAGTTGCTTTCCTATGATAATGGGTAAGAGACTCTGGAGACAGCAAAAATTAAAATGTGCACACAAAAGCACTGACCCTGGCACCAGTGCTTCAAGTGGAGTTCATCTCTGCCTGATAGCAACTACTGTTTTGTGCTTAGGGCCATGCTTTAACCTTGCTGGAACACAGAGCAGTCTTTTTTTGTAGTAGACACAGTTTGACTCCTGTCTAGTGTTTCAGACCACAAAGGATATTGGTTGAGTAGCACTGAAAACATGGTCACAGTGCTGAAGTTTACATGCAGTCCCCTGCCCCTGTAGGGAGTAAGAACTCGAGTAATAAGTTTCATGCACACTGTTGATGTTCCTTCAGACTGACCCTGTTAACAGCCAGTCCCGCTGTGCATGCTGTAATTGAGTGCACTCCTTTTCAGGCGATCCTCAAAGAACCGGCGCAAGGCTGAGCGGAAGAAATACAGCTTGAAGGAGGGGAGTCCTTTTGAAGATATTGCCCTTCTGGAAGTCCTGGGAGAAAATGTTCGTGCGGTTGAGTCTGTTAAAGGTAGGACACTTGGTGGTCTTAATCCACTCTGCTTGTGAGGACAGCTGAGGCAGTATGTCCCCCCTTGTTCTTACT
>JAYRBT010000093.1:25621218-25632490 GCA_036023395.1 Myiotriccus ornatus
GTGCTAACAGCCATTGCTGTCCTGAAACTGTGCCTGTTCACATCATGGAGATCTTAGGCAGAGGAAAATATGAATAAAAGGGCAGAAGGTGTCAGTGTCATGCTCTGATGGGTGATACTACCTCATAATTACCTAACTAATTATCTGAAGTTAAAGAAGATGGACTAATGCTGCTCTATGGCACTGACAGATCAGCAGCTGTACCCCAATCATGCTGTGCACTGTTGCAGAACTGTGTCATCTGGAAACTGGTCTCGTACCTGAGAGTTAGGTTTCACCCAAGAATACTTCTGTAATCTGATGCAAGAAGTTCTGGGAGCAGAGGAAGAGGGCAAGGCTGGAAACCATTTCAGTGGTAGCAGCCCCCTTTCAGTTAATTTTGGCCCAGCAGCTGCTGTGTTCAATGCAGGCCATCTCAGGTGCTGTGGAAAAATGCCAGCAAAACCAAGGCACTTCCTGTCTGTTGGAGGTATTTAATCACAAAGCAGTGACCTGTGTCCTTACTGCATGCCATTAGCACACCTCAGTCTGCAGATCAGTGTTTTTGTGCCTTACATCTTCATGGCCATTTAGTCTTGTGCCCTGTGGGTTGTGCTGGCCTGGGCTTGTTGGAGTGGAGTGGGAAAACAGGCCTTTGTCAGGGTGCATCTAAGTGCTTCATTTCAGCTGTTCTGAGTTATGTGGCCTGTCTGGATAGTGTGGGGATGACTTCAGTCTGTTGTCAAGTACTGTGACTACACATTTAGTAACTTAACAAGATAACATGTGATATCCAAGATAGCATAATTTCAGTGATGCTACATGTAACATAACCTTCAAGGATGGAGAGCCACAAAGAGCTGAGGTTTTTTCATAAGAGTACATGGATAAATAGGACTAGTGGGCAACAAGGACAGCAGAAATTCTTTAAACTTCATCTCATCATCTCTCTCCGTGTCAGTGATTGGACACTGACACCAGAACAGTATGGCATGGTCCTCCACCTGAATCCTCATCTGCGAAACACACTCCAAAGTATCTTGGGCACAGTTTCAGTCGACCACTGCCACGTCTTACTGGCTGATGAGTGTTAAAGTTATGTTGCTATTCTAAAGTTCTCTTCCAACAAAGATGTCTTTTTGGTTGCTCTCAGTTTCCTGTATGGGCTTACCAGCTGTGCATGAGAGGATGTAGGAAGGCCACGGATCCCCTGCAAAGCCACGCAAAGTAACCTGTGCCAATGTCTATGAATGCTACTTTCATTTCCCTCGTGGCCTTGAGGCTGTCCTTAGTTGCAGACATGGGCTGACCCTTGTGGCTTCAGATGCATTTAACTGCGAATCTTGTGGCTTTCCCTTCTGGCCTGTGTCTGCCACGAGGAAGATCATGGTTCTCCAGCATTTGCAACTGGTCTTGGTCCAAAATGGTTCCTGCTGCAAAGCATCAGCACTACTTCATCTCTGGGGCCAGCTGAAGCCCTGGTTTGTGTAATGAGTGAATCCACAGACTAGCAGAGCTTTTGTCATTGTTTCTTACTCTCTTTAAGTTTTGCTTTCTAAATTAAGGCATATTATTAATAATATCAGCAAAATCTTAAGTGTGACTGGTATTTGAAATTAGGACAGAGCCAACCCCTCACACTTACTGCCCCCCATTCTGGTGAAAGATGAATGGTTTAAGAAGAGATCTTGCAGAGTGAAGCATAAGAGAACAGTAAATATTTTAAAGACCCAGAAAAGTGGGAAACAGCAAGGTATTGCAGAATAGTTTTGAAACAAGTAAAGAGATACCACAAACAGAGATCTTGAATTAGATACTGGACACTGCATTGGCAATGTTCAGTAAGTTTTACTGAAGTTAGCTAAATTGACTAAAAATGTGTCCTTTAGATGAACTTAGCATATTATAACGTGAAGGCCACGCCTCTAAAGCTTAGGTTACCCACCTCCAAGTGAAGACCCCTACCTACTGAACACACACAATAAATTTGAAATGCTTTGTACCTTTAAATTGAAGCAGGCAAAAGATTGTCCAATAGCTAACAAGTAGACCTGTTTTTAGAAACTAGGTAACTACAGACTTCAGTATTTTGAAAATATAAACACACTGCTTGGCTGTAACCGGGTGTGTTGCTCTGTGGATTCATCACCCAGCACCCATCTCTGTGCTGGCATGAAATAAACTTGACTCCTTGCACCCCAGGTGAAAGAACCCATTTTTGGGGACAGTTCCATGACAGGAATGTCTTTGTTCTTTTCCAGCAGCAAGGAGTTTAATATTTGCCCATTGGAGTCTGTATAGCAACATGCAGCTGCATGGGGGGACAGAAGAACAGAAGAACCCTCTTCCCACAAAATGTGTTATCAAGAGTTAGGAGCAGCATTTTCCTTGTGTAGCGAAAGCACTGCGAGCTCATTTACTGAAAGCCATTTCACCCAGAAGGCATCTTACTTAACAAGTCAGAGCTGGGTTTAGGATGAAATTGAACTGTACACACCAGTTGTGGACCCAGAAACAGATTTTTATTAGTACTGCTCTGCTCCCTCTCTGCAAATTCACATCTTGAAAATAATCAGATGATTAGAGGCTCACCAAAATCCCGATCTGGAGAAACCAGGCAGGATTATACCCCACAATTTTTGTACCAAACTCAACGTATGCGGACAAGCAACTGCAAACCTTGATAGTTTATTACTCTGGGGAGCAGAAAAGCTCTACATGAAAGACATTGTCTGCCCCACTTAGAGCGTGAGCAGTGGCTATCCTGCGCCCTGATGAGGGGCAAGGCCCACTCCATAGCTGAGGGGAAGTTCAGCAGCACCGAAATGTCAAGCCATTCAGTGGCACAGCAAAGTGTGGATGCGGTAGCTGATGCTCCTTCCCTTACACTGACAGCACATTCTGTCAGCCATACCAGCACCTGCAACATTATAGCTGAGGAGAAAATTCAGTGATAGGCAGCAGACATGTCTAGAAAGACCTCTAAACCTTGTTTCTGTGTTCTCAGTAGAAACCTAGATCTGGGCTCAGTTCAGCTTCTGAATTAGAATAAATCCTTTCATCCAAACAAAACACTTCTGTGCTTTTTGGCTCACATACAGGTTAGTGTGGCTGTACCACAGCAAAGCTGCAAACACCTTCAATTTCAGAAATCACTTCATGTTTTTATTTGGTTGAAGGAGGGGGGTGCTTTTTTGTCTAAGCTATTACAAAGTTAGTGTGCTGCTGTTTCCAGGCTATTTTTCCCGACATTACATTTTTCATTCCAGTTAACAAACATACATTTCCACTTACATTTCACAGTCTCTGTTTTGACCTGAAATCCGAAAGCAGGTTGAGACGCCATTTTCTGCAAAGTCATTTTCGCCGATGCTTCCTGAGATGTGCCTTTAACTGTGGGATTGTGGACAGCTTTTGTTTACAACAGTGGCATTTGAGGGGCAGTTTGAGAAGTTCAGAGATGTCATTTCTCACCGTCACTTTTCCATTGCTTCTTACCATCTCTATCACATCTGGGGAAAAAAAAAAAGGAAACCAGAGGTACTGAGACCACATAGCATCATGAAACACGTGACACTGCAAATCTTTGTGCACTGCTTTGCATGCACAGCATGTCATTGCTGCATTCTAATTTAAACCAGTCACAAAATGCACTATTACCTAGTGCTACTCCCCAATATCTGAAATCAAATAAAACCTTTCACTTACTGCAACAAAATGCATGGCTTGCACATCTGTTTGAAAAAAAAGCCCAAAGCCAGAAGCTGTGAGTAGGATTACATGTTATGAAATACCTTTTCTAATATTACCTTGAGAGTTTAAGAAATAGTCGGTAGTAAAAGAGTTCCAGTGCTTTTTGGTTTTCAGGCACAGAGAATCAAAATCCTGGCTGATTACGTGCAAATGTAGCTGACTGAAAGAAAAAAAAAAAAAGATAGATATGAGAGAAGAATGTTAACACTCCCAAGTTCTTTTGCAGTAGTATCAGTTGCAAACTGATGATTCAGCAGTTTTGTGGGTCAGTCTTGGCCCTCAGTCCCGGGACAGAAGAAACACAGTCTGTTCTGGAAGCACAATCTCCTGCCAAGCATTTCACTTAAACAGTCAAGGTCACTGGCCTTCGTAAGTCATGGGCCCCTCATACAGGCTACATTCCTGCTAGTTTCCAGAAAGGCAGACAGTGGTTTTAATAAACCAAAGGTTTAAACTCTGTAGAGTAACCAAATGGGACTTGATCAGTGACCAAAAGCTTCATTCAAGAACCAGAGAATAGCTTAGGAGCACTGACTGCAGTATCTACAGGCATTTGGATGCTCTGGGATCTGGACTTACTTACACGCAAAACTCAAATCCTTGCTTGGTATCAGGCAGGACTTGACAGGCCCGAGAGTCATTCCCTCATGCCACACAGGGATGCCCTTGCACTTGGCGCTGGGAGCTGGGCGGGGCTGGACTGCAGGCATCCCACAGGCCCAGCCCTGTGCCAGGAGAACCCAACAGGCATTTCCCACTGGACCCAAGACACCTATGTAGCCCATCAGCATCCACGCAGCAGTGTGCTGCACAGGACCTGGGCACCCAGCTGTTTGTGGCGTTCAGGAGGATTAGGTGTTCTCTAGCTATGTCAAATCACCTCACAGACTGAGCCCCAAATCTGTGTAACTGGAAGAACAGGGTCTCTAGCTGATGACTCCTCCAGGTCTTACCTCATACTGGGGATAGCATGGTAACCCAGTCTGAAGTCCAGGCGCTCTCTGGCAGGGCACTGTTCGATCATTTTTTGCCCAACTGCATGCATATGTTCCAGGAGTTCAAGGTGGTCCCTGGTGACTGACTTCAGGCTTGAAATGGGCTCCCATGGTAAGACAAGCCAATGGTAATGTGCTTTGGGATATTTATCCTTGATGACTACAGTCTTTTCATCTTTGTAAACCTTGCAAAACACCAAGTAACTAGATTACTTTCTCATGAAAGTTAACTATATTATTCCTATATGCATGATATTTAGTGGCTTTTGAGATGTTACCCAAAGAGAACTATTGCTGGAACTAAGTTGCTCCAGGATAAGCGCCCTCTTCCATAATATGCACTATGGAGAGGTGTTGCAGCATGCCTCTCCATATACTTTATAAAAGGAAAAAGCTTTCTATTCTTACATTTTATGCTTATATTTTGGGTCAAAAAAGCACTTTTTTGGCAAGTGCTGTATGAAATTCCACTTGGGGGATGAAAATTAAGCTTCATGTTTAAAAAGTAAGCAAGAATTTCCATAACTTTATCATTCCCTAGAGAGAGACTCATTTGAAAGTGCAGGCAGTTCTAGGACAATGAGCATCTAGCTCTACAGCTGCATGCAGTTCAACACTCCAGACGTGAATGGGAAAAAAAAAGAAAAAAAATTAACCAAGAAATAGGGCCTTCTGATAAGTTATTAGCTAAGTGAGCAACTGGATCACAGATTGGGCACAAAGAGTTATAGTGAGTGCAGTGACATCAGGGTTCCACAGGGTTCCATTTTAGGCTCTGTGCTCTTCAACATTTTTATAAATTACTTGGGTGCAGGACTTGAAGGAATACTAAGTAAGTTTGCTGATGACACTAAACTGGGAGAAGCTGTCAGCTCCCTCCAGGGCACAGAGACCCTGCAGAGAGACCTTGACAAATTCAGAGAGATGGGCAATCACCAACTGTATGAAGTTTAACAAGGGCAAGTGCTGGATTCTGCACCTGGGACAGATAACCCTGGTTATCTGCACAAGGTTAAAAGAAATTACCCAGGAAAATTCCTGTTGGCACAAAGAACTGGGTGAAGGAGAAGCCAGGGGTTAGATCCTGTCCCCTGGCACAAAGGTGTCAAAGTTAAGTTTGCTGGAAACCAGGAAACTGCACTATGCTTAGAAACAAGGCAATACTGACTGCAGGAAAACCGGAACCTCCATAACTTGCTTCAAGCCACAACCTCATTTTAGTTGGTTTCCCTGAGGAAACAAAGCAACTGCATGGCTTGCCTGCTCTTCCACCAACGTTTTTGAAATCTGTTGGCCAAATCTGATAATATAGAAAGCTCAAAGATAATTAAGATAATGACACACTGGAAAATCAGTAATCTGCAAATCATCCCCAATTAATGTTATTACAAAGAGAGATGCAAGTACAATTCAGCCCTTATGCAGTAGTCCACTGGTTAACCAGATTGTTAAAGTAAACTGCAGGAGTAAGAAAGTGAGCTCATTTAGCTTTGCTAGACAGGAACTACTGTAAAGTACAAGTGTGCAACCCTCACCTGCAGTGTTGGATCTTCCATGGAGCTCTTTAGACCCTGACTCCAGTGTCCCAAATCCTGCTACAGCACAAAAGGGGAAAAAAAATAAGGCAATTAAGCATCTGATTATATATTATAAAGATTCAGTTAAAAACATTCATTAGTATGTAACAGTAAAATAACTGCTGAATGATAGCTGAGTTATTTCCCTTCTATAAAATACCAATACACCTGCTCCAACTGCCCCCAAAAAGCTATTTTTGAAAACTTTTAGCAAAATACTGTGAAGCTGAAAAGTTAAATCTTTCAAATGTTGTAAATTTAACATCATTTAGAGATCTAATTCTGTTCAAATTTAATAGCTTGCATGCACACGTCATGGCACGAGGCCCTCTGCTTCAGGGATCACAAGGGGCACAGGAAGTGCAAAGATCTCCATTAACTGTCCTATTCCACACTGCTTTGTGCAGAACAAAGTGGTTGTGGTGTGTGGCCCTACTCTTAGATGCACTGATTTTTTTGTATTGTGCAGTGGCTTGTAGATGCAACAAAAAAGGTACAGGAAGATCAAGCCAAAAACAGCAGCTCTCTTCACTTGGTTAGTGAACACCTATTAGAAGGGGTGCCTCGAGTGCACCTTTTTCAAAACAGATGTTTTATGTGTTCAGATCACTTTACAAGCAATGATGACCCTCATCATACTTCTACAGAGGAAGATGTTCAAACATTATTATAGTGCTGACAGAGAAACAGTGTGAATCATCTTATCTGCCCATTCATTCCACAGATCTGGCCCTAGTGTAACTAGCCCAAGTCCACAAATGAGGTAAGTCGTTAAGCCACTGCAACTTGAGACTGAAATTTTGTCCTGAAGGGTTTCATTTTTGTGCCTTCTCCTCCAGCAACTGCACTAGTTCCAAATGCATTAAGCAGTCTTTTATTTTGCCTGTGTTCACAGGGCTAAAAACTCCCATTCAAGTGATTCTGGCTGGTTACATTCATTAGTGTAAACATGGTTTTACCGTAAGGAATTAACAAAGCAGAAGAGGAAAAAGTCCCCACGCAATTAAAAGCAAACAATACAAAAAAGTCTCAAGTTGTTCCATTCTCTGTGTTTCCTTTTAGACAACAAGAGCCAGGACAGTATCCTTGGGTGACTCCAGCTAAATAGAGTTCATGTGGACTGTCCTTCTAGAAGAAACAGCACAGAAACCAAAGACTAAATCCTCACTTGCTACAAGCAAGCCCCCTCTCACACACCCAACCCTCAGCTCAGGTTAGAAGGGGTCCCAAGTAACTGTCTCAGGGCCTGGGTGATGTCAGGAGCACAGTCCTTGCATCAGCACAGATCAGCTTACGTGCTCTGTATCCTCTGAGGATCTGTGTTCCCCAAAGACACACCACCACCACTAGAAACCACAAAAGTAAAAGACCAAAGCCCTCGTGGAGGAGACAACCCCAGGACAATCAGCACTATAAAATCAGTACCAGTACACCTGCCTGTTGGCTTGAGGTGCCTTCACCTGGAGGTAGACTGGTAGTGCTTAGCTCAGGATTTGCAGAACTGCCTTGTGCATCCACCACCTCCAATTTCATTGTTTTTCTGGGCATAAGCTCTGCATCATCGTCAGATAAGTCCTCATGTGGCCTCTTGCAGCTTTGTGTGCTGTCTTCTGCTTCTGTAACAGTTTTTTCTGACTCTTCCACAAAGTGCACCGTGTAGGGGTAAAGGTTATTCACAATATACAGAACTTGGCCTGGCTTCATTTGCACTTCATCCTCGCCAATATTCACAAGATCAACACTACTTGGGTTGACCCCTATCTTTGGTAGACAGAAAAGGGAAAAAATAGTAGCAAATGTTGTTGTAAGTGGAATCGCCAACTTACGCCCCATTCGCCTGGAATACCACTCACTATCCCGGAAAGCAAATGCATTTTGTATTCTGCCCCCCTGCCCACATTATCCAGCTGTCTGTGGCCAGTCTTACACTCACAGCTGTCAGCACACAGCCTCAGGGGCATCACAGGGAGCCATCAGGTCTGCAAAGGTGACAACAGAGTTACAGCACCACTCGTGCCGCACATCCCACAGTAGCAACTATTTCTGAGCAGTGACAGTGGTTTTAACAAATTACTTTAGTCCAATCACACGTGGTGTGGGCAACCTACAGTGACTGCTTGATAGATGGATTTCGCCCCATCATGAGGGTGACCCTAGGAAAACTGGGACTCTTCAGCAAAATGCTTTTGGTTAATGCTTACACATGAAACAGGCCTTGTAAGTGTGAGGGAGTGGCCTGCATCCATCCAGCTGGTAACATGAGAATGCCTTCAGTGCTGTCTCACATCCATCCCTGCTCAGAAGTAACCACGTCTTTGGCTCTTATCAGCCACCAAAACAAAAACCTTCCACAGCTGTGTGTGGTTTCACCCACACAAGAATTTCAACCTCAAACAAAGGGCCGCCTCAGCTTTAGAAGTTTAAGGCTCAGGAGGCAGATAAGCAAGTTTAAGGGAAGGACTCCCAAAATCTCCCAAATGCAGGACCTGGAAGAACTGATTGAGGATTCACAGCAGCATTCCCTGATGCTGCAAGTCAGTCTGTCTTTAGACTGGAGCACATCTAGAAGGAACAGTGCAGTCAGTCACTGAGGTGCACAAAGGAAAAAGGTTACTTATGAGGAACACTTGCTGTGCTCTCCTTTGGTGATAAAACAGCTCCAGATCCTCAGACCCAGTGATGAGTGATCAGAATCATCACTGGGAGCATTTGTGGAGTTAAGTACAACAACCATCCCCATAAGTATCATAAATATTGTACATCCATGCATAAAAACATACCTGCTTAACTGTGACATATCCCTTGTTATAATCTGCTTTTAACTGAACTGGCAAAAGAGAAAGAACAAAGTGTCACAAAACAGCATAAATAAAAAGAACTCTGCTGAATCCCCCAGTGCAGAAAATACTCCTCTATTTGAAGGTCTGCTTCCTTCTGAAGCTGACTGGTGTGAATGTAGCAAAGAGCACTTCTGCCTCATCTCCTCCCAGGACCACAGGTAAAACAGAACCAGCCCATACACTGAGCCACACCATGATCAGCAAAATTACTTCAGAAGAAAGTGGAATGTTTGGAGGTCTTCTACATGTTCTTACCAGCTCTCTGTGACAACAAAGCATGGAGCAGGACTGTGTCCAGGGAAGATATTTTACAGATCACAGGTACTTTCATATATTCTCCAAAAGCATGTTATTTTATGTATAGAATTACAAGGCATACTAAAAATCAGCTGGTGGAATTCTAGGGAGAAGTGCCAGTCACAAAGCAGGAGTGGAGACAGCGGAACACAACTGTCGGCCTGGGAATTCATGCTGAGGTTCAGTGCTTTGGTTTTTGAAGGTGAATGTCCTGTCATTGAGTGTCTCTGATTTTTTAGGTCCCAGGGGTCTCCCCAGGTGCTAACTGAAAAAGCTTGATGACTTCAAGAACTAGGCAAGACTATGGACACGCAGAGGAAAGAGGCAAGTTTGGTTGCTGCTGCATGTGGAAAGCAGGATTTGGGCTAAGCCCCCTTACCCTGGTGCCGTGAACACTTCTTATCTGTTATCCCAGTCTCTGGGCCACGCCCAATCACCACTGCTTCCAAGTGTGGCAGTTTCACTCGGTGACTGCATTTCTCCTTCTCCACGAGCCAGCACACAAGCATTGCTGTGCTACAGAGCAAAATAAACAGCGTGTTACCAACACACCACTTCCCTAGAGGCCACCTTCCCATGGAGCAGGGTCCAGGAATTCTGCTGCCAGCCCACCCATTAGCTGAGCCAATTCTGCTAACTGGGTTCACGTTTCTGCAGTTCAAGGCAAAGCACGGCGTTAACACTCACATAACCTAAGAGCAGGTCGCTGCTGAAAGGACAGCGCTGTTTTCCTTCCTATGTTACCATACCTTCTTAAAACCCTGGATCCATAGAGCATAGGAAAAATGAACTGGATTGACGGTTCCATCCGACAGAAAAGCCTACCTACAAAGGAAGTGATTTGTTTCCCACTGAATCTGAGTTGATCAAAGACACTAACTTAACCCCTAAAACAAAGAGAGCAGCAGACAGAGAGGACAAGATAGCGCGGATAGCTTCATCCAGCAACAGGCAGCACATGGATCATGCTACGGAACCCTCAGCTTTACAGTAATTTGACCCCGGACAACAAAAATCCCTCCTCCTCCCCCTGCAAGGCGCTCGGCGCTGAGCGCTCCTCCTCCCAACCCTGTGGCGAGCTGATGCCGGCGGAGAGCAAGGTTCGGTCCCCATGCAGCACCGGCACGGTCACACACCCCCAT
This sequence comes from Myiotriccus ornatus, assembly GCA_036023395.1. Lineage (NCBI taxonomy): Eukaryota > Metazoa > Chordata > Aves > Passeriformes > Tyrannidae > Myiotriccus > Myiotriccus ornatus. Next base: position 25,631,802 of record JAYRBT010000093.1, read on the forward strand.
CCCTCCCCATCCCCATCCCCGTCCCCTTGGCAACCACAGGCCCTGTTTCCATGGCAACTCCTGGGCGCCCCCCCCGCCCCCTTACCGCGCGCGCGGCGCTCGCGCCGCAGCCGGCTCAGCCAATCGGCTGCCGCAACGCGACTCCCACGTGACCAGGCGGCGCCTGCAGCCGGGGCGCGTGGCGCGGCGCAAGCGCACTGGGCCCGCACGCTCGCGGGGGTGAACGCCGGGGCCTGGCGCAAGCGCAGTGGTGCGGAGCGGGCTGGGCCGCCGACAGGCCTGTGCGGCGACGGGGCCAGACCCGCGTAGGGCGGGGGAGAAAAAAGGGCGCGGAGTGGCCCCGGGAGAGCGGCAGCCGGGCCAGTGCTGCGTACCCGGTGCCGCTCCGTGCCCTCGCTTAAGAGGACGGGGCCCAGGCGGCGCGCAGGCGCGGCGCGATGCGCACGCGGGGCAGGGCGGGAGTCACCGCCCGCGCAGGGCGGGGCCCTCGCGCGCCGGGGGCGGTGAGAGCGGGCTCTGATTGGCCAGTCGCACTCCCCTCCCCAGCAGCCATTGGCCCGGGCCCGGCGCGCGGCGGGGGCGGGACTTCCGGGGCGGGGCGGCGGGGCTGCGGGACCGGCCCGAAGTTTCCAGAAGAGTCGGGAGCGGCGCCGCCGAGCGCGGGATCTCCGCCCGCAGCCCCCGCCGCC
>JAYRBT010000093.1:25633078-25644058 GCA_036023395.1 Myiotriccus ornatus
CCCCCCCCGCCCCCCCCCGCCGCCGCAGCCATGGTGAAGGAGACCACCTACTACGACGTGCTGGGCGTGAAGCCCAACGCGTCCGCCGAGGAGCTGAAGAAGGCCTACCGCAAGCTTGCGCTCAAGTACCACCCGGACAAGAACCCCAATGAGGGCGAGAAGGTCGGGGCGGGGCGGGACGGGGCGGCGGGAGCGGGGCGGGGGTCCTGCTGGCGGGGTCGCAGATGTCCGAGTGCCCGCGTCTCTCGTGCAGTTCAAGCAGATCTCCCAAGCCTACGAGGTGCTGTCGGACCCGAAGAAGAGGGAGCTGTATGACAAAGGAGGCGAGCAGGCCATCAAGGAGGGCGGCTCCGGGGTCGGCTTCGGGTCTCCTATGGACATATTCGATATGTTCTTCGGCGGCGGGGGGAGGATGCAGAGAGAGAGGCGAGGTAAGGTGCCGGCTCTCCGACACTTTTTCGGCGTGCCCGCGATGCTAGACAGGGTCAGAGTCTGCCATGATAGTGCCGTGGACGTAGGAACTGAAAGAGAGTTAAAGGGAAGTTACGGGCTTAATCTCAAAATCGGAGAAAACTGTTGTCCCTTAGTGCCTGAGACTGCAGGGGAGAGAGGGCATTTGTTTCGTTCGGTGGTGGTTTGGTTTGCCGTTCACTCTGCGCTGTTAATCGCTAACCTGGTGCCGTTGTGTTTGGACAGCCTTTACCCGAGTGTAAGCCCAGCTGCCAACAGGCTGAATAGGAAACATAAGGGTACCGTAGCTTAACGTGGTTTGTTAGCCCTGCTACCCTAAGTGTAGTGCCTAAATGTGAATTTCGTGTTTAATTGCAAGCAACTGCGTCTAAATAAGATAATCAAAATGAAGTTCAGTCTGTGAAGCCTTTTGTCTTCTTGCACTGTTCAGTTGAGTTAAGTTGAAGCTGCAGGAGAATGCTGCTCAGCAGATAAGCTCCAGATTAATCACACTGGGAAAAATTCTGAACTGGTTAAGAGCAGTGCTGACCCCATCACCTCTTGGTCCAGATCTAGTGACAAAGGGAAGAAAAAAAAGTGTATCAAAGTGTTACAGTGTTGTAGCAAAATACTCCTAGTAAGCCAGAGCTAAACTAAGCGTGTAGCAGCTAAAGTTCTAAGGAATTCCTGAGTGCAAAAATGTAATTGCTTAATTCTGTTTCCAGAAAGTCCCCTGATGAGAGAAAAATGTCTCCCACTTCCTTATAGGACACATGTTCAGTGACCTTGTTAAAACTGAGTCCTTCATTATACAACTTAAGTGGCTGAGGTTCTGTATATTTTGTTTCTGTTACTGTTTTTGCTTTCACAGAAAGTCTCTTATAAGGGCAAAGCCGTTAGAATTGTTTCCTAATTTGAAATCAGATGAAAGGGGGCTATTGGCTAATGCCAGCAAAACAAGACAAAGCTCTATTGAAACAAAATATTAAAGCCCAAAGACTTGGTTTATCCTGACTTGAGCATGGAGACATGGGAAGTTGGAGACCAAGCTTTAAGAGATAAATATCTGTTTTCTTTTACAGGTAAAAATGTGGTCCACCAGCTGTCAGTAAGTTTAGAAGATATGTACAATGGTGCGATGAGGAAACTTGCACTGCAGAAAAATGTTATCTGTGACAAATGTGAAGGTAACTGTGAAACTGAAAGTAGACACAAGTTGCTTTTAAAGTTACCGGGGTTTTTTTTCTGGCAGCACATAATGGTCTGTCTTCAAACTTCATTCTCAGGTCGTGGTGGCAAGAAAGGGGCAGTAGAATGCTGCCCTAATTGCAGGGGATCAGGCATGCAGATCAGGATTCACCAGATTGGGCCAGGAATGGTGCAGCAAATCCAGTCTGTGTGCATGGAGTGTCAGGGGCATGGAGAGCGTATCAGCCCCAAGGACCGGTGTAAGAGCTGCAATGGCAGGAAAATTGTTAGAGAGAAGAAGATCCTAGAAGTGCACATTGACAAAGGTGAGGTGTCTTACTAAAATGAGGTATTGAACGTGGGTGTACTGACTGATTTTGCACCTCTAAAGCAGAAGCTTTAGAAAATAAACACTGTTTATTTGGTGAGTAATACTGATGGATACACATACAGTAAAGTTGCCTGTTGCTGCCTTTTTTGAAGTGGGAGACTTGTTTCTACGTAAGGTTCTGTGTTCCCTTCCAAAATCTGTGCACGTAACTGAGAGTGAATTTTAGAACCTGTGTTACTGTAAAAGGTGAACTATTTTTGAGCTCATTGTAAGCACAGTTCATTATCAGGAAGCCTAATCAGGTTTCACTGCCTGTAGGGAAACCCTGCAGACTCCGATCACTTCTGCTGTCTTTCAGTGTGAAGGGGAACCAGGTCTGCTACAGTAACAGGGCGCTGAGACAGTGCTAAGCCTCTTGTGCTTAGAATTCTGCTGGCTGCACAACCCTGACAGCGCTGCTCAGCGCAGGTGCTCCTTCCCTGCCTGGCAAAATGCAGCTCCACACACAAACCCTCCCAGTGGTGAGTGAATGTGACAGTACTGGGTGGCAAATGCACCTCTGTTGAGGGGGCTGCTCAAAAGCTGGTGGAAGAAATCTCTGGAGTAGTGCAGCTTGTAAGACAGCAAGCTTACAACACATGGCTTCTACAGACTTGCTCCTGATTATCAGCTGTGACTGTTGTACATGTAAGCATAGCTTGTGCAATGCTGAATTTGTTTTTAACAGGGAAAATCCTACAATAAGAGTAAATATGAGGATTAAGAGGGATATAAAGCTGATGTTTTGAACAGGAAGATCTCTGAGAAGAGTGTCTTTTCTAGAAACACAGGCTTATTTAGCATTAGGAAGCTAGAAGTTTTGGTAGACACACTTTTGTGTGGGTGAAAGGAGTGTTTGACATGAGGGTTACAGTCCATTAGAAGTGCTTCTTGCACTTGGCAGGCACTGAGATGATGTTTCATAAGGAAATGTGCCATGTATTTCTAAAACTGAAGTAGCTTATTGGTCACTTGCTCTCAAAATGGAGTTTGTATACAGTGTTTCTGTTTTCTTTTTAGTACTTGTGTGTATAATGAAAGTTTTATGGTATTTACCTTAAAGCGTTTTATCTTGGTGGCTGTTTAGACAGTACAGTCAAGCTTAGTGACCTTCAACCATAATATTGATTTGGGTTACCAACACTAAGGTTGGACACGGGAGTGGATTAAAAACAAAAAAGAGAATTCTTCAAGGGAAGATCCTGATGTTCTTGATATCAGCTTGTGTTTATAAAAGTATTTCCTGATGGTGTTTTTCACTTAAAAATAAGGAAGATGTTTGTTTTCTGCAATAGGAATGAAGGATGGTCAGAAAATAACATTCCATGGTGAAGGGGACCAAGAGCCAGGTCTGGAGCCCGGGGATATTATTATTGTATTGGATCAAAAAGACCACTCTGTATTTACAAGGTAAAAACTCTTGAATCCTCTGGTGTTAACTTCTGCAGTGCTTGTCCTTGTTTACCACTTACCTGGTACGTAGTGGAGTGTCAGTGGATATGATCATGTGACTGGAACTCACCGTGAGCTTGTTTGGGTGGCCAGAGGAGCACCGAGGTGCAGGAATTCTGGTGCAAATACTCTCAGCCACTTGTGTTCTAGTAGCATGAGAGAACTGTTTGTGAGCTTTGCCAGTGTAAGGGCATAGAAAGCAAACAAAACCAGTTATAGTAATTTAGACTTTTCAGATCTTTAATTTTAAGAACTCTTAAAATACTGAGACTTTGTTTAATAGATTTAAATATTTGTGACTATTTTCTTGGTCACTTTGGGACAGCATTCTGTTACTTAGCTCAGAAAATTACCATTTACTGTAGGCAGCTGTTTATTGCCCACTTGACCTCAAGGCATGAAAAACTTGGACTGTGTTCACATCGTTTGGGCATCTTACTTATGACAGACCCACTCAGTATAGCCTGCACCCTTCTGATCAAAGGTGGTTTCCCTCACTTCATTTCCTGCCTGAGTGCTGTGGGCAAGGTAATTGGTCCTGCCTGGTTTTTATTGTGAATGCAGAAGTGACTCAAGCAGCACTGACCACATCTCAGCTATTTCACGTTACCCCACAGTACTGCTCAGTGTTGCACACCTCCCTCTTTCAAGTTACTGTTTGTGGAATTGGTCTGTGTAGTGCATTCTGACCCAGTTAAAAGCACTGATGATCACCTTGCAGAAATGTGTTGTCCTTGATGTCATGCTGCTCCTGTTCAGAGCAGTTAAAAGGGAATCAGTCAGTTTAGGCAAAGCATTTATTTGTTTCAACACCAACCACTGACCTTGTAAATAGGAACAGTGAGCCAGAGGTTCTTGGGAAACCTGCAGCTGGGTCTGCCCAACTATTTTGTATGGTGCTGAGCTCTTGAAGCTGCTGCCAGAATTCTATGCCAAAGAACACTGAGCTCACAGGTTAAGAATCGGTTCTGTTTGCTTTGGATAAGCTTACTCAGCTGATTTTTCTTAACTTCCAGTGAAACCAGACACTGAATCAGATATGCCGAAGTATTCTCATGGTTTCATGGGACTTGAAGTCAGAATTCTGCTAGGTTATTTTTGTCCATGTTTCTGCCCACTGCCTTCAGTTCTAGTGTCCTTAGATAACCCTTGATATTACTGGTTTTGTGGGGCTATGCTGAGGTCGTGCTCTCGCACAAGTGGGATGTTCCTCCTCTCCTGTAAGAGTCTAAAATTAGCTTTTCCTGCAAGTCTCCTTCCAGAGACCTTTCGAAAGCAGGGTAAGTGCTATAAGTTCTCTGAATAGGCTGGACGATTTTGTAGCTTCTGAACATGTAAACATCACTAGCACTGCCATACTGAAGCCACAGTAGGCAGTTAAAGGAATTCACACGCTCTATTCCAGGTACTTCTTGGAGCTTTCTAAAAGGTACTTGCATCATTACCCAGGGGCCATCACCCTTTCAAACTTCCCTAGTAACAGATCTTCAAGAGTGAGTGTAACATATTAACATAGAGCAAGGCGGTACACTTAAGAAAGTGAAGGCAGGCATTAATTGTTGCAGTGTTTATGAGGCTGAGAGATCATTTTTTTCTTAGAGTTAGAAAGGAGCAGTGGAGTGAAACTGGATGCAAGTGAACCTTGCTATATGTATTTCTTTTCAGTAAAGACTTCTACACTTTAGTTAGCTTGATGGGATCAGTAATGGCTCTCAGTATGGGTATTATTCCTGTAATTGCTGGCTTGAAATGCTACATCAGTATTTGGTATTCTTTATTTAAATGCCTGAGCTTCTATTAACATTACAGCTTATTGTCATTTCCTAGTTAAATATTGAGGTTGAGTATGATCCTTTTACTGTTTTTGCCTCTCTGTGACTGTTGTTTGATTGGTTCTGCCTTAGACGAGATGAAGATCTTCTTCTGTCTATGGATATTCAACTGGTGGAAGCACTCTGTGGCTTTCAAAAGCCTATAACAACGTTGGATAACAGAACTATCATTATTACCTCCCATCCTGGTAAGGGTTGCTTTACTTTCTGTTGGAAGTCTCAGCACAAGGTGAATGTAAGCTGGAAACAGGAAAGGAACAGAAACATCCATTTTTGATGTACAAGGGATGTGTGCTGGTATCAAGCTGTTTTTCCTAGTCTGCAGTACAAATCATGAAATAAAAATGGATTTTTGGAAAGCAGTCAGCAGTTAACTTTTTCTTTGCATGACATAGTAACAGACCTTACCTCATGAACATACTTGTATCCTGAGGATACCTCATGAGAATTGAAGGGCGTGGGTCTCTGAAAACCACTTTTTCAGCCTTGAAAGTGATGGAACACTTAATGAATTTGTAAGTATGTTTCCTTTGGGACACATAACAAGGTTACAGGATTTAATTTAGTATCAACCTGCTTTCCTACTCAGATATTACCAGGCATTAAGTCCCTGTTAGAGTACTACGTAGGGGTGTAGGTGCCTAACCACAGTAGAGAGACTTACATAAATATTGAAGGCACTTAAAACTAAAGCTGCTTCTGTTGTCTGCATTGATCCCTTCTTTTTTTTTTTTTTTTGTGATCTTTTTGCTTTGCTTTGTTTTTAGGCCAGGTTGTTGAGCATGGGGCTATTAAATGTGTGTTGAATGAAGGTATGCCAATTTATCGCAGACCATATGAAAAAGGACGACTGATCATAGAATTCAGGGTAAGTAGGTCAACTCACTTCTGTGGCATAGTTCAGGCTGAATATGCATCCACAATTTAGCCTCTAAGCATCACCTCAATCACAAAGAGATGCCAGTAATCAGATTTTTGGTATCTGTTTCTAACAATGGTGAGAACGTGTAATCCATCAAACGGAATTACAGTTCAGAACAAAGAGAGAACTTCCTGAACACTCTCTGCTGAAAGTACCACAGGAATTTCTTCAGTGACCTTGTGAATTTCCTTTTGTTTCACGTATTCTTTAGGAAGGATGGATGAGTAACTTCAACTTCTGTGCTGGAGCAGAAGAGTAGGCTGGAAAATGCAGATTTCTTCGCTGGGGAGAAGCTAATGCTGGGAGCTGTAGCAACAGGCTCTGTCTGCTATGGCTTAGAAGATATTTAACCATATCTGTAATGTTAACATTTTGTGTTTATATATACAAATACATAGTTTTATATGTTATTATATGTATTCTATTTTGTTTCTAGGCTGATTCCAGAGGGAAGCCTGAGGCAGAAGAAATGTATTGGTTGAGTTGCCAGAGTTAGAAACTAACTTCATGCAGGCATTAAAAAATAGCTCAGTGATGTTGATAATTTTTTTAAGCTCTGGATTTAAGTCATCTGTGATGATAAATCTGACTTTGGCAGATGTTTGACCTGTATTTAGGTGCGATGGTAAAAGACCAGTTCAGACAAACTTGAGTAACCCCAGTTCTTGGTGATTTCAGGTGAACTTCCCGGAGAGTGGCTTCCTGTCCTCAGATAAGTTGTCTTTGCTCGAAAAATTGCTACCTGCAAGGCAGGAAATAGAAGAAACTGAGGAAATGGAACAGGTGGATTTAGTGGACTTTGATCCATCTCAAAAGAGAAAACACCACTATAACGGAGAAGTGTATGAAGATGATGAGCATCAGCCTAAAGGTGGTGTTCAATGCCAGACATCGTAAATGGGCCAGTGAATAACTTGTGATGCTTGTTTTGTATGCAGTAGTGGATGAGTGAAGGACTACAGACAGTTCACCCTCACCTCCTGCTATATGTTGTTCTATCCAGCCATAGTTATTTCTAAAAGCATAAAGAAATAAACTAAGTAATTAAACTGACTTTGCAATTTGTATGAAGCTCCAGGATGCAAGCTCCAATGAAGTTGATTGCACTTCAACCCTGCCTCTTGGTCCATAAACTCCCTTACCTGCTTGTCTTTTCTTCCAAACCTTGTAATTCCTCTACGTGTGCAATTGCCCAGGTTAACTTTAAGAATCTGTGGTGTGCTTTTTAGGAATTCTAGATCTTATACTCTGTGAATAAAGTATGCACAAGTACTTACAATCCATGGTAAGATGTAGTTAAGTTTTGTACCAATTAGGATAACAATGTTTTGGGCTTACACTGTTTGTTAAACGGGCACTGGCTCTAATGCAACCATGTGATCCACGGAGCTGACGTGGATGTGGTCAGTCTCCACAGGCCCATTAAAGCCTTGTGATCCACAAGCTCTCCGAAGCTATTGCGCTTAAGGTCAGACAGTCCCTTCCCGTGCCATCACTAGTCCTGACCCCAGAGCTCAGTGAGGAGCTTGCTTTGCTTCACCAGTGACTCCAGTTTGGCTGCTGTCCTGCACCACACTGCCTCTAGAGCCAGTGCTTGCTTGGAGCTTCCTTCGCTACTGCCAATTAGTGAAAATCTCTAGGCTTTATCAGCACACATGTGGCTTGGGATCTGTCACACTGCTGCCTTGATTACTGAAGTCAGATATCCCTCAGTGTGTTACAGAAGGCAGTGCTGGCCCTTTTGGTGGGTATATGTGATCCTGCAGAGGAGAGAAGCTTAGTGAATACAACCAACCAGTGCATATAGGATGTTCTGAAATTAATGTATTGTGTGCATTATTTTAAGCTGAATCTTGGAAATTCTGTATGAATGTTCTAATTATTGTAGATGAAGCGTTTCTGATATAATTACAAAATGGTTCATTGCCTCTTTTCTTAGACCAGATGTTTGTTTAAAGACACCACCCCCTTCTTTCTAGAGAGCTATTCACAGAAAAAAATCTTAGCAAAAACCTTTCAGAAAATATGCTGAGAAGACAGGTCCAGATTTAACCTCTAGTGTGGTGCTTTAGTCTTGTTCAACCATCTGGCTAGGGACAGCGCTTACGCTTTTCATACTGCTTTGAAGCAAAAGTGTCACAAAGAGAACTCTTGTAAGTAACTGCTGTGTGACAGTACGTGTGTTGTAACTTGAATATCTGGAAACTCGCAGAAGACAGCTCTAGCTCTTCTGAGTGTTACAGGTTTCATTTTATAAACACAGCTGTCACCATGGGTTTTGTACCTCAAATGTAGTTCCCTTTCAGGTATCCACAGAACAGTGATTGCCTGCATGTTTCCCCTTCTTTTTGGTTTTCTTTATTCTGCTCGGCAGAAATAAAATTCTGTAGGCAAAATGTTTTTCCAAATTCTACTTTGAATGAGCTGATCAGTGAGCTGTACAAATGTGACCAACAGGTGCCTGTTCTCTACCTGAAAGACGGTGTTTGAGTGAAGGGGAGAAACAAAGTAATCCTACCTCTGTCTAGGCCTGACTCCTGCACAGCTGTCTTGAGACTTAAACAGCAGTGAAATATGCTACATGTTTTCAGTTCAGCAAGCACCCATGTTTACTTTTTTCCTTAACCACTGGATCAAAACAGTAAGGGCAAACAACACCTGTGCAGTGCCTTGAGGATGAGAAGGGGACATTATTGTGTTTCAGATGACTGTATTATTTTTTAAACATAAAAACACAGGGGGAAAAAAATAACATTCCATAGCCTTATTTTCCTAGGAACACTTTTATTTTCCTTTCACCACACCCACAGCAGCACAGTTGAGGTAATGGTCTTGACTTACTTTCCAGACCATGGACGATTCTGTCTCATGCTTGGTGACACCAGAGGGGCTGGTCCAGGTCTAGATTCCAGGAGGGTGGCTGACCAGAAGCTGCCTCTGGAAGCCTTAGCAGAGCAGTCCAGGGAAAGATGATACTACTAATGCAGGAGGGGCAGCAGAAACACCACCAGTGTAGGATTCTGCTTTGAAATGAACTGGTGACTAACATAAAATCTATGTCCCAAGGAAATACTGGCAGGAGTAGAGGGAGCTTGTGGTAAAAAGCACTATCAGTGATGGCAAGAGCTAGCAAGAAGGACCCAGCTCTTAGATATTCAAGTACAAGGTGTGGCCTCTTCCAAGCTTCTTTGTCCTCCCATGATATTCTGGGTATCATACAGTTAGAGCAAGCAGCAAAACATGTTCTGTGCCACTGGAAAATGAAACAACAATTTTTTCTGACTTCTTGTTGCTTTATGTGCAATGCAGTTTCCCATTTTGGGAAATGAATGAACAGCTGTAGAAATTGAGGCCACAGTAGCACAAAATAGCTGTTTCCATGACTACCAGAGTAGTAATCTGACTAGTTGTAATCTGAGTTGATGCTTGCAGTCACTTCCAGTGTTTTAACACCACAGAATTCATATATTCCAACTCGATAGTCTAGTCTATTATTATTTCCACTCTGCAACAGGCATCTGAGACATTTTTTCCCCCCCCAGAAATCTTGCAGCTCCACTGTTGCACAGGTTTGCTGTGAAACAAAACACCCACTGCAGACTCATTTAAGAGCCTGCTCTCATTTTTGCTTCTGCTTTCAGAGCCGTTAAACTAACGGGTCCTTTCCTCCCCATAGCTTTGAATACCTGCAACCCAGCAGCAGTGCAAGAAGTTTGCTCAGCCCAGGGGAGTAAATTGAATCATCCCAAATGTGCTCTGAACTTGCAGTGTGATGCAAGGTCAGGCAAGCAAGCAACTTGCCCCTATGACTTCTTCCCTGGCACCTTCATCTGCAAAGACATGTTTATGACTGATTACTGCTCAGAGGATTAGTAAGGCACACTGAGAAGGGAGGTTTGATTTAAGCCAATTTTTTTCCAAAAACACATGAAAACAAAAGATACAAAACCAAAGAAATGTCAGATTCAATGTTTTCTTAGGAGGTAAGATGAGTGCTATTATAGAGCTCAAAGAATGAAGGCTTCAACTACCTTGAAAACTGCTGTCAGGAAAACACAGCAGGACATCATAACATGGGTAGATCCACACCGCAGGTAAATGTTAAGTGCTCTCTGCCATAATAATGGGCACTTGACTAAGAGGTTGATGAAGTGTTGTGGCAGGTGGCTGAATTACAAGAGACAGTTAATACACTCTGCACTATTAGAGGGACAAAGCAGAGGTAGATGAGTATGTTCAGAACCATACCCTCACAGTGGATACCACCAAGCGTGAGGCACCTCGGATGTGGTGAGCCACAAAAGCAGGGCTCCAATTTAACCTCCACCATCCAGATATGATAAAAAAAACAGATATGATATATCTGTTAAAGGCTCTAGATGTCCATGAGCGAGGCCAACAAGGAGAACCTGGGCCAGCAGTTCATGGTGGTTACCATAAAGAGAAATGCTGAGTGATCGTAGTGGGCGACTGTCAAGGGGCGCTGAGGCACCCACCTGCCAGTCTGACAGACAGTCATGGCGACTTTGCTGCCTCTCACGGGCTGAGATCCATGATGTTGTCAGGAGGGTACCCCAAACTGTCAAAAGCGCAGACTGCTACCCACTATGACTGGAGTGCTGCCATGGATGGCTATGAGCTCTTCAGAAAGGACAGGCAGGGTAGGAGAGGTGGAGGGCTGGCTCTGTATGTTAGAGAGTCCCTTGACTCTGTAGAACTTGAGGTCACCAATGACAAGGTTGAGTGCCTGCGGATCAGAATCAGGG
>JAYRBT010000093.1:25644158-25655614 GCA_036023395.1 Myiotriccus ornatus
GGTGTTTTTGGTCACGGTGAATCCTCTTAGACCCTTTCTAGTGAACCTCATTGCTCGATCCCCCCTGAAATGCCTGTATACAAACATACACAGCATGGGGAATAAACAAGAACTGGAAATCTATGTGCAGTCACAGTCCATGCTCTCACTGCAATGACTGAGACATGGTGGGATAGCTCCCGACTGGAATGTTGTCATGGATGGGTATGGACTTTTTAGAAAGGATAAGTCAGAGAGGTGAGGGGATAAAGTTACTCCTTAGATGAGAGAACAACTCGAATGTATCAAGCTCTACCCGGGGACAGATAAACCTCTTACGAGCTTTTGAGTGAGAATTGCCCAGTGTGCCCTGGCAGCCAGGAGGGCCAACCCTGTCCTGGGGGGCATCAGGCACAGCATCATCAGCCAGTCGAGGGAGGGGATTGTCCCGCTCTGCTCTGATCTGGGGAGGCCTCACCTTGAATAATGTGTGCAGTTTTGGGTGCCACAATATAAGAAAGATACTAAGCTACTAGAGAATGTCCAAAGGAGGGCAGTGAAGATGGTGAAGGGCCTTGAGGGGAAGCTGTGTGAGGAGTGGCTGAGTCACCTCAACATGAGGAAGAACTACTTTACACTGAGGGTGGCAGAGCACTGGAACAGGCTGCCCAAGGAGGTCATGGAGCCTCCCTCTCTAAAGACATTCTAAACCCACCTGCTCTAGGTGACCCTGCCTTGGCAGGGTGGGGAAGACTAAATGATCTCCAGAAGTCCCTTCCAACCCTAAAAATTCTCTGATAATCCATCCAGGAGATTCATGGAGTGCATCAATGAGAACTTCCTGACCCAAGTGATAGAGGAACCAACATGGAGAGGTGCTCTGTTGGACCTCATACTCAAAAACAAAGGACTTGTTGGGACTGTCAAGATCAAAGCCAGCTTGGGCTGCAGTGACCATGAGATGCTGGGGTTCGGGATCCTGAAAGGAAGGAAGAGGATAAAAAGCAAGTTAGCTCTGGACTTCAGAAGAACAGACTTTGGTGTCCCTGAAGATCTGCTTTGGAAGCACCCTGAGGGATAAGGCTTTGGAGTGAAGAAGGGTCCAAGAAAGCTGGTTAAAATTCAAGGCTCACCTCCCCTAGGCTCAAGAGCAGTCCCTTCCAGTGAACAGGAAGTGAGGCAAAAATGGCAGGAGGTCTGTGCAGATGCACAAGGAACTCGTGGCTACACAAAAAGGAATCATCTGGAGGATGAGTAACAAAGGCTAAGTGAGGAGGACCACAAATATGTTGTTTGGGAAATTATGAAAGCTAAAGCTCAACTGGAGTTGGATCTGGTCAGGGATGTCAAAGACAACAAGCGCCTCTCTAAGTACAGAAGTGGGAAAAGGTTGGGAAAATGTGGGCCTATTACTGAATTCGATGGGGCATCTGGTTACACAGGACATGGAAAAAATTGAGGTACCGAATACCTTCTTTACCTCAGTCTTACTGACGACACGGGCCCTCAAAGAATCCCAGGTCCCAGAAACCAAGGGGAAAATCTGGAGCAAGGATGATGTAACCTTGGTGGAAGAGGTCAGAGAAGACCTAAGGAAACTGGACATACACATGTCCTTGTCCTCAATGAGATGCAGCCACAAGTGCTGTGGGAGTGGCAGATGTCATTGCAAGGCCCCTCTTGACAATCGTCGATCGATCATTGGTATCTGGGAGAAGTGCCCAAAGACTGGTGGAAAGTCAATGTCTTGCCTATCTTTGAGAAGGGCAAGATAGAGAATCCAAGGAACTAAAGGTCTGTTAGACTTGCCTTGATCCCTTGGAAGGTAACAGAGCAGCTAACCTGGAAACCATTTCCAGGCACATCAACAACAAGAAAACCAGCCAGCTGTCAGCATGGCTTCACCAAGGGAAAGTCATACTTAACCAAACTGATGTATTTTTACAATGAAACAACTGAACTAATGCATGACAGGAGAGCAGTGGTTGTTGTCCAGCCAGACCTCTGTAAGGCCTTTGGCACTGTCTCTCATAAGATCCACACAGAGCAGCTGTTGATGTAAGGGATAGATGAGCAGTGAGGTGGATTGAAAACTGGCTGAATGTCCAGGCCCACAGGGTGGTGATGAGTGCAACGAAGCCTAGTTGGAGGGCAGTGAATAGCAGTGGATCCCAGGGGTCAGTACCGGCACCGTTCCTGTCTAACATCCTCATTAATAACCTGGACAACTGGACAACATATACCCTCAGCAGATGACACAAAACTACAGAGGAGTAGCTGATACAAGAGAGGGTTCTGTTGCCACCCATAGGGAGACTTGGAGAGTTCAGAGAAATGAGCTGACAAGAACCTCAGGAAGTTCAAGGGGAAGTGCAAAGTTCTGCGTCTGGGGAGCCCCAACTCAATGCAACAGCACATGCTGAGGGGCACTCAGCTGGAAAGCAGCAGAGAAGGAACCTGGGGGTCCTGGTGGACACCAAGGTTATACATGAACCAGTAATGTGCCCTTTTTGGAAAGAAGACTAATGCTGTCCTGGTTGCCAGTAGGTGGAGGGAAGTGATCCTTCCCATCTACTCAGCAAGGGCTAGGCCACACCTGGAGTGCTGTGTCTGGTTTTGAGTTCCCCGATACAAGAGGGATGTGGTTGGTACTGGTTGTACCCTCCAGTAAACGGTCACAAAGATGCTGAGGGGACCAGACCATCTCTCTTGTGGAGAAAGGCTAAGAGGGCTGGGACTGTTCAGCCTGGAGAAGACTCAAGGGGAATCTCACTGATGTGCAGAAATACCTGAAGGCAGGGTGCAAAGCAGAAGCCAGGCTCTGCCTAGCAGTGCCCAGTGACAGGAGGCCACGGGAACAGACTGAAACACAGGAGGTTCCCGCTGAGTATCTGGGAACTCTTTTCACTGGAGGTGACTGGGCACTGGTACAGGCTGCTCAGAGAGGTGGTGGAGTCTCCATCCTTCCAACATCAGATATCCTATCGTTCTGTGAATAAGACTTGTGAGGACATTTACTTCTAATTTGGGAAGACGGAAAAGGCTTAACGAGCTTCCAACAGCACATGTCTGCTCCCAGACAAGCAAACGCCATTCCCTGCCCAACAAAGGCAGTTGTCAAAAGAATTTGTTACTACAGAGGGAGAAGTTTTATACACTAAGGGAAATAAAGAAACTGAAGAGGGCTTCATTAATCTTTTTCATGATACAAGTTAAAATTGTTATGCCTCCATCTCTTGCTCCATGAGGAGTCTAAGAATTTCCACAATTCCTACTCTGCCCCCAAAATAAAGCATTTAACCACCTTTCTCCTTAGAATTCACCTAAAGCCTATGCTTGTTTCCCTGATAATGAGATCCAAGTTTGCCCAGCCTGTCTTTCACAAGGCATCATCATCCAGAAGGTCATAGGGTTTATTTACAGCTACCAAGTGAACACATAGGAGCCCACAACAAGAGGAACTGGAGACGGAGTAACCATGCCTAAGGACTCCCAAAACCCACACAGAAACCAGGCAGAAAGTGAAGAAAAGCTGTACCTGAAACGCATTTATAGCTGACTTCTGGCATTATCTTTCCTTTAAATCTATGCAACATCTTTTGTTTCTTTTCACACAGATTGAACACTACCCCTGCCAAGGTAACTCACATCAGACACAGGCCCTCTTACTGAGCCTCGTGGTTCAAAACCCTCTGCAAAACGCAGAATCATGAGATTCATGGGGGCTGACAGGCAGCCCTGGAGGACATCTGTTCTCAGGCTCCATGAGAATTCAGCTGCTTCACAGGATATTCACAGCGAATCCACCACTGCTGTTGAGATCAAATCTTCAGTTTTCAGGTGGTCTCCCTAAATTTTACTAGGGAGAGTTTGATTTTTGTTTCTGGATGTCAAGCTGGTAATAGTATCAGAGCAGAACTTCAGGAAATAATGATACATAGTACACCCCACCCCCAAATATTTTGCACTCCTCTGTGTATGACAGAACTTGACATTTCCAAACAAAACAATTCAAGAACAAAGCAAGGCCCACAAGTAAACAATGTTTTCTTTAATATGAGTTAAAGAACTAGATGTTACTTTGTTCTAGTCTTACTGAGAGGTAAGTGGCATAACACCTTCTTGGTTGTCCAGAGAGAAAATGTCTTCCTAGATTTAAAAAATTAACATTTACAGTAAAAAAATTCCATTTTAATAAAAGAAAAAAAATATAACATTTTCTAGATTAACACTGCATTTTTGTGCCAGCTGTCAGCTATTTGACAAATCACAGCCATAGCCCAGGAAACAATTTTACCACTGCCCTTTCGTAAATCCTGGTAAACATTACCTTTCTGTCTTGAGTATTTAATTCAATAAACTGAGAGTCTTCAAAGAAAAGCATAAGAAACACCAGAGTTTCTTATTTTTTTAAGCTAGAGAATGTATTGCAACCTTTAAACACTACGGGTTCTGACAGTTTCATTTGCTAGAACTACTTTTCTCTTAGAGAACAATGTAGGACACAGTTTTCATTGAGGATTAGTAGTTCTGGGTAATCTGAAGACAAAATGAACCACAAGTTAGGTAGTATTAAAAATATTTTGTCAAGATCTTCTGTATCAAAAGTACTACTTGCCAATGGAGCTTGTCAGATGTGCCACTGTCAGCTATTTCTGTCTTTTCAGGCAGGAAAAACAATCACTTTTTGCTATCTGAAAAAACCCTCTAATGATGTATCTAAGGAAGTAAAAAACAACTTGGGAATTAAAAACATCACAGCTAAACAGAGAACTAAACCCTACACTTTAATTAGTGCAGTGAACAAGCAATGCTATGTGAGAATTCCAGCTGAACTTTTCCTGCATTCCCCTGGACCACTACAGACACAGACAAAATACTTGAGTTGGAACTAATTTATTAAATCAAACAAAAGTTATCACTGTTTGAAAGATTACTGTGGTAGGAAAGCAATCTACAAGAGACAGGGACAGAACACAGCACAGCAGATTCACATCTACAAGTGTTTCATTCATCATTACAGGAAAAACCTTGTTTTAATGTGTCCTAGAAAAGACATGGTCAGATTCTGGTGTACACTCACAACAGTGTGCATTAGACAGGATCTCAAATCATAAAACCTTATGCTCCAAACTGATCATATGAAGAACCTGAAAGTGTCTTTTTGTCTGTGGAACCTAAAAAGCACCTCGACTAGGTCCACAGGCATATGAAATTGGAAAAAAAAAAAATCCTACAAATAATTATTTAAAGCATTATCACAGCACTAGGAACTCAGCCTATGTAAACCAACTTTTGCATGTTTTAAAATATTGATCCCCTAAAGCCTGTTTCAGTTACAGCTGGTCTGAAGACATTTTGCACTTACAGGAAGAGAGTACTTATACCTTTTAATCTAGAAGTGAAATAAAACAAAAACAAACAAAAAAAACCAAACACACAAACCAAAACCAACTGTATCCCACTGCCAGATCAGGAAGGTTTATAGTTTAGAGTAGGACATGCTGGCAGATTGGGAAGCATAGTTTCATTCTGAGGAAGCTGTGTGACACTACTTTCCAAAGTAATTGGAAAAATGATAATGAAAATCGAACACAGCAAAACCCAAAGGACTAGAAACGGCCTTGTCTTCAAGCTGAAGTGTAGCCTGTTCTGCATTCCAGAAAAACTATGCTTATGTTTCAGCAGTGGGAAAGAGGTAGCTTTCCCACTCCACATTTCATTCACACAAACAAAAACACCCCAACATTTTGCTGTATTCTAGGAAGTCAGCAACCACTCATAAGTGTGTCTACTTCCTGGCTCATTCAACTTCTACAAACATTGTAGGAAGAGTACAGACTTCAGGAGACAGAAAAAACACTCTCACTGAAGTCACTCTTCTTCTATTTTTATCCTAATAAAAATAAGCATATGAAATTAAGCAATGCTGTATTTAAGCATTAATCTACTCTAGGTGAGTAAAAATTTCATTCTCTGGAAAACTGAACTAAAAATTGAATAAGTATCATACTCTGTACACTTAGATCTTGTTAAAGCACAAACAATAATAAACTGCAACTAACAGGCACAATTCAGAGCTGGATGTAACATCCACCTATGGCTTCCACAGTTTGAGGAGGCCATCTTCACTGTAAGTGGCAATCAGGTTCTGGTGGGGGTGATGAGCAATGCCAATGACATCCTTTTCATGAACCTAGAGAATAAGGAGAAAGATGCATCAGAAGAGTATTCTTTCAGCAGATTCAAGGTAAATATTCTCTTCAAACAAGAACTAGAAGAAAGCTGGACTGACTTTCAACATACCCCCCAACATCAAATTCCAGTCACAACAAGTTTTGTGGCACGGCAGTCACTTTTTGCTGGGCAAGGGAAGGTTCACTGAAAGTTTACACCCATGGAAATCCACAAAATTTAAAGTGTTCCTTGTTAAATTTAGACATTCAATTTGGTACTCCTTTTTAGTTCAATCCAAGCCAAATTTAGAGCCTGACAGCTTTAAATCTGACACCTTGGTCAGATCCTCTACCAGCTGGAGCCCAGGACAAGACATGCTCCTGTTCAAATAGGTTTGACCCAATTCACTCCTGGCTTGGTGGGTAAATGTTTTCCTAACTTTTACTATCAAATAGTTCTACAAAACCAAACACATTCTACAGCCAAATGTTCTGGAATATGTTTGTTACCAATTGTGGCTGTTTCCTTGGTCTGAAACTACTCTTTATGGATATCATGGTGAATATTTACATCCTCCTTGTGTTTAGACTCTAAAGAAGTTAAAAGGTAAAAACTTACAGTCAGGGTTCTCTCCAGCTTGCCGGTCACTGTGCTGAAGCAGTAAAGCACAAAATCTTCACCAACACAGTAGATCCATTCACCACGAGGTGAAAGTGCACAGCACACAAAGTCACCGCCTTCTCTCTTACCAGAGCTAAAGCTTCTTACAATCTGTAAAGACACCCCCCCAGAAATAATTGCCAGGATTAAACAGCAGCATCATTACTCTAATCAGCACAAAAATATTCAAGCAGTACTAGGTCTGCTTAGAACACAAGATCTCTTCATAGCTAAAAGCGCTTTCTGCATTCTAGAAACTGAGTACAAAATAGTTTGTCCAGAAAGCAAACCAGAGAAATCAGGTTTAACCCAAGACTAGGTTATTAACTAGGGTTCTCTGCATTCTAGAAATGACAGAGAAACTTTAAAGGATGCCAGTAAGATCACATACCTGTCCTTGCATATTCATGATGACAACTGTATTCGATCTGTTGCAAACAACAAAGTGTTCTGGGTTTTTAGGCAGCAGAATGACACCATTCACAGTAATGTCTGTCCCAGCAGTGCTGCCAAGAGACTTGAAAGTGTTTGAGCACTCTGTTGTCTTCACATTCCAAACCTAGTATTAAAAACAAACATAAAACCAATTAGCTTTAAAAAACTGAACCAAGAATGAGCTGATACAGAATTCAGAATTTTTAAGGCCCCTGAAGAGAAACATGAATTCCAGAAGTTGTAGTTTTATGCAGATTTTGAGGAAGTTATCACATATATTATGAAGTGTGAACATCGTGAATAATTCCACTACAACTGAACTGTAGGTGAAATTCCATCACCCAAATTCAGCCTGGCTCCCTTACCTTAAGCATTTTCCCTATGGGGTGAGTCGACTTGCTTTATGCATTTAGCTGGTATCTGTGAATATATGTATAACCCCTGCATATGCAATTTGCCTTACACAAAACTGACATGAAAACTGCAGACAAAGCAAAGCCTCCCTGCTATTAGTGGGAAGGACATCCCAGATTACAGCTGCCTCAGACTCAACACCATCTGTTTAGAAACAGGAAATGGAACTACTTGTTTAATATTTAAAAAGTCCTTCATCATCTGTGAAATATTTTTGTTGTTTACCTACTAGTACAATCAAAAGAAACCACCTTCTTAAGCTATTCCCATGACTGGGGCAGTCAAGCAAAGGGTGCAAGTCTGAAGTAACATTCCATTTGATATGAACAAATGTATCAGTTTCCTGGGCACATCTATGAACAGGATCTGTTTGCCCAACCTCAGTGCACTCCATCGATGCTCTACTTAATAAATAAATATAAAACCAACTACATTAACCAAATAAGTCAGTAATGCCCTTTATGCAGTAACACATTACTCCTCTTAACTACTATACACTGTGCAGCTCCACTCTTTCCTGGGACTAAAAACTGGACCTGTCACTTCTACCATCATCATTGATGTCATATTACCCAGTTTACACAGCGAGGGACTCCTAAGCACCAGGAAACAAAGAGCTGACCAACACAGTGAGAAAATACAACTATTCCAGACAAGGGAATCCCCACGTCCTATGACAAGAGCTGTCATAGTCAACTCAGAACAGGCAGGTAAGTCCTGCACTTACGTCCCCCTTTCAGAAATGCAGCAGAGACGGGCTCTGCAACAGACTGTAAGCACAGTACGAGACGTCATCGGTTCTCAGACAAACCTAGAGCAAAGGTCACAAGCAGAATCATTACTGCAGGCAACCCCAAGTCCTTCCCCAAGGACTGCAGCAACTATAACAAATCAGCTAGAAGAAAGCAAGAGTCTGAATGTGTTATTCACAAAGGGTAAATGCTGTCTTACCTTCACTGTGCCGTCAGACGAGGCGCTGATAATGTAGTGGCCATCCTGGGTAAAAGTGGCTTCGTTGACAAAGGAGGAATGACCACGGAATTCCTTTAAGGTTTTCCCAGATTTTAAACCATGAATCCTGTCAGATAATACAGGTGCAGACCAGTGAGCAAATTCCATTCAGTAACAAGACACCAAGTAGGCACAAGATCAGAACTACTGCATTACACAAATATTAACCAAATTAATCAACACTTCCCAGGTGAAAAAAGCTGCAGGAAAAAGGGTTTGATGAGGTTGCTGCTGCCTGGTAACTTAAGATTAGAACAGAGTTTGAGTACTTTTGTGAGTATATTCATTCTCACTTTTAACCTAATGATTCTTAGCTTAAAAAAAAAAAAAAAAAAAGTCCTTACTACACACCTGAAAACCTGTAACTATTTGATGCACATCACTACCCAGCCCAAGTCAAAAAGAAAAGAAAAGAAAAAAAAGAAGCATTATCAAACTAACCCAAAATATCTTTCCCTGTGTCCAAACGCGATTTCCCCCAAGAGAACTGTAGAGCCCTAGACAAATTCCAAGAGCAGGAGTAGGATCTTCAACTATGGAAATCTTGAAAACTCATCTGGACAAGGCCCTGAGCAAACTGCCCTAACTGAAAGGCTCATTGTACTTTGAAAAACATAGCGGACTAAAGATCTGTACAGGTACCTTCTAAATTAAACTATTTTATAGTTTAGCTGCTTAACATGAAAATTCTGTTTTCATTTCTCCCACACTGTAGCTCACACATTCTCAGTTTATTTACCTGATTGTCTGATCAAAAGAAGCACTAAGAATCTGGCTGCTGTCTTTAGAGAAGCTGAGGCATGTAACACCTTTACTGTGTGCTCGTTCAAATCTTCTCAAACACTGACCACTCTGGATTTTCCACACCTGAAGAGGAAAACAGCAAATGAAATAAAAGTGGTTACTTTGCTATGAGATCACAGAAGCTTATACATCAAAGCCAATATATACATCTGTTTCTGAGCCTTGCTAAACTTCATTTATTTTTTATATGGGATGGCAACTTTCCTCCAATTGCAAGGTAATCTTCTTGGTCACCGTCTCTCCCAACATACAACATACAGTACAAGAAGATTTGTACCTTGATCTTTCCATCCTGTGCTCCAGTTGCTAGCATTTCTGTATCTCTGCTGAAGCACATGCACAGCACTGCATCATCCATCATCATGAAGTTATCTTGTGCCTGGTACTTCAGATCCTAAACAAAAGCAGAGCATTTTTAGGCAAAGCCCAAAACTACAGCAGTTTTAAGTTCAGTTACATTTTATAACCTGTCACCAAGCAGACCTCACAGCTTTGTAATACAGGATTCAAGGGCAACAGTAACAGTGCAGAGAGATAAAAAAAGTTATCACAGAGGGAAATCTATGACAGACCAAACAGTTAAACCCATGTAAATATTCCAGATTGATATCTGAATCGCCTAAGAAGACAACTTTTTCAGGTTCGTATTCCCTGATAAATGAAAATAATCATAATCTCAAAGAATAAATTCAGGTGCAAATGAACCATCTGTGTGAAATAAGCAGTAACTTGCCTTCCTAATCTTCCCAGTAGTGAAGTTCCACACTTCAATGAAGCCATCAACAGAGCCAGTAACCAGGTACTGTCCATCTGGAGAAAACCGAGCACACTCCACGTGCGACTTCTGCCCAAACTGTTTTATACAAGAACACAAGCAAAGCTTGATAAGCAACTTAAAAGGAACAACTCATTAAAACAAAACTGTAGTCTCATTTTGATAGCAGAAATGTAGTATTTTCTATAGGAATGCATTCACAAATTTAATGCTCCTCAGTACAAGCTGCTTCACTTGGAGCGATGTTTCTTCAGTGTAATTTTTACAGGGAATGTTTGATATTTCTTTATATCCCATTTTTAAATTTCCAAGTTTTTAAATACAAGTGACTATGACAACTAAGTTTAGAAAAAAAAGTCTTCATTAGTTAAAACAAAAATACAAGATTAGCACTGGCAAATAAAACAAGTTCTAATAAAGCATTTTTAGCAAGCTGTTATTGGACACCACAAAATGATTTCACAAGTTCTGACTTGTGACTTCTAAAAAACAGCTTAAGCCATGAGTATTTCTTTGCACAGACAAAGAAAGGGACTGTGCAAACTTCTGGAAACTGAATTATTCTGAACTGTGAAGCCAAAGAAACAGCACATTTATCTTAATCACAAACACCATAAGCACTCAAACATGTTAAAAGACCTTATCTCAGATTCTCATTAAGAAGTGAGATAAAGATGAGATAAAGCATGCAGCAGAAAAGGGGAGGGGAAAAGGAGGGGGGAGATGACTTAGAACAAATAGAACAGAAAAATTCAGAAGATTTACCCTTATCTTCCAACATAAAGCACAGGAAGGAACAGCAGCAGTAACACACATAAAAGCAAACACATCACCTTAATATGCCTGCTCAGCTGTGTGGGGAACTTCTCCTCTTCTACGTCTTTCACAGCTGCTTTGCCTCTGAATAAGTCAATTGTCATACCAGGAGGAAGCAGGCCCTGATGCTGCTGCCATTTCAGTGCCTTTAGGGGAGTTGAAAACCACAGCATTAGGTATCAGTTAACAAAAACCTGAGATATATGAAATACTGTCTGCACAGAGTATCCACAAAAACATCCTGAGAAAAAAAGGGTTGAAAGCACAACAGGAACAGTGTGTGTTACAGAATGTTATTTTCAAAGTGCATTCTACGTGCTGAGTATTTATTCTGCTGGAAGAAACTTACTGCTGGAGTGAAGACTTTTCTTACAACAGCTAAATC
>JAYRBT010000093.1:25669375-25680435 GCA_036023395.1 Myiotriccus ornatus
AGCAGCAACGGCTTTTGTTTTTCTGGAAACCATTGCTAGCTTTAAAAAGCACACTCACCTACACAAAGTGGGAGCTGGTTGTGCTCTGCCTGCTTGAAAGGCCTTGGAAATTGCTGTGCCATGCCCCTGTTTGTCTGCTCCTGTGGGGGTGCGTGAGCAAAGGTCGCTCACGCTCCTGGAAGCTCTTATATAGCCTCCCCTAGCACTTGCTAACGAGCCTGACCCACCCCTCACTCAGCTGAATCGCTTCCGAGGCAGCAAAGTAGCCTGCCTCTGGAGTTGCTTCAACAGGTCCATGTCCTTTGTATGTTGGGGGTCCCAGACTGGTTGCAGTGTTCCGTGTGGGGTCTCTCCAGAGTGGAGCAGAGTCTCAACCTGCTGGTCGTGCTGCTTCTGATGCAGTCCAGGACACGGTTGGCTCCCTGGGCTGCAAATGCTTTGTGCTGGGTCATGTTGAGCTTCCTGTCAACCAACACCCCCAAGGTTTTCTCCTTGGCTTCAGTCATGGCAGTGGGAGGGAGGGAGCTGGGTATTGTGCAAGTTACAGTCCTGAATTTAGAGAATGGGGATCTTCCACAGAACATGTCCTGCAGAAACTTACACAGCCAGCTGGCTCCTATTAGCAGGGAGTCAGAAGAACCAATCAGAAGTGAGATCTGCAGTGCTCTAAACACCTCCCCTGCTCAAAGCAGGCTACCCCCAATATCAGATCTGAGCCTTATCAATTTGTTTTGTGGTCCTCTGGTACTTGGCTGCATCCCTTCTGCAGGGAACCAGCTTTTCGTTGCATCCTACCAGCAGTTCGCCCATGCCAGGTCTCTGCCCAGAAGATGGTAAAGTAAACATGTATATGCATCTTGCCCAAGTACATCGTCCTCCTTGGGCACACAGGAACAGAAGAGAGAAGAGAGACCACAAAGCACTGTGCTCCCACTGGGAAGGCGTCTTTTCATCGAGGAGGCATCGATGTGCTGTTTGACTGCATGGCGGAGCAGCAAGGACACCCACTACTAGAGTCTGTGGTGGGGCTGGAGCTGAAACAGAACAAAGGGCTTCCTGAAGCTCAGACCAGCTCATTTGCCTTCCTGCTGTGCCTGGCCACGTGGGCCCGGCAGGAGTGATGACCACAGGGATGGGGCTTTCCCACTGTCTCCAACAGGCAGCAGTGCCAGGGTGACTTTCTCCTTGCAGTTTCAGCTTCTGCCAGTGTGTTGAAGCTGTGCCTCTCAGGCAGGGGTTTGGCCCACTGCTGGCTTTTACCCGGGCTCTCAGAGCTTGGTTTGCAGAAGGGAGTATGATGGCATTTCAGGCATGACTGCAGTTTCCATGGCAACCTGTAGGCCTGAGTCAGCATCTGCCTGCTGCAGTGGCGAGGAGCACACAGAGCTGCCTGTCCCCAGCTTTGCTCCGGGCATGGCACAGAAAAAGGCAGTGCTGGGTCAGAGGGGGGTAGTATGTCTAAGGTCTGAGCTACTCCAAGGGCAGGAAATAAATCAAAGAGAGAATCAAATCAATTTTTTTGCTAGCTCAGTGTGGGGATCCCTTTTGAAGAATGGGGATTGCCCATGCCCACCCAAAGGAAGAGTGCTCTGCCTAGAGTAAATCTCCTCTTGGCCTCCTCCAAGCATATCTGCTTGTGCTCTTGCCATGTGCTGGCTGGGGCTGTGCAAGTGTACAAAGTGCTGTGTCCAGATACACACTGGCTCAGACTTGACTGGCAAGAGATCTGAGGCCTGGTTCTCCCCTAGGCACAGAGATAACTCTGTCTTTGCAGCTGTAGCTTGAGAGCAGGAGCCACCAGTATGAAGGACTAGCAAGCACCACTCTGTGCTCTGTACATGTCCCATGCACAGGGGCTGCATTTTGCAGCAGGGAGCTGCAAATTATCATTAGCAACAGCAATGCAGACTCCATCTTCTGCATCTGTGGGAGTCAGAGGGCATAAAACTCCTAGGCAGTTCGCCATGCAGCCTTGGCCTATCATCATCTGCTTTTAATGAGGGAACAGAAGGGTCAGGAAAAAGTCTGTCTGAAAAAGCAAGACTTTGTCCAGCATGCAGTCACCCATGCTGGGCCTTCCTGCCCAGGCTGTGCACTCAGCAGCAGTCGCTGTGCTGAGTTTGGGTGCCAGAAGAGATTTGATGTCTCTGCTCAGGATGTGCAAGAAGCCAAAGCCATGCCAGTCAGAAATGGGGAGGCAAATCCCACTACCTGGTCCGAGGAAAGAAAGACATAACACTAGTCATTTGAGCACTGTCAAGCTTTCTGGCATTCAAGATAAGCTTCAGTCTTACATGCCCAGCAAAATATGTTTTCTTCTAATGACTGTGTGAATTCAAATTACTAGTTCACTGTGTCCCCTGTGCAACAGGTCCAGTGACAAATGGCACTGCGAGGATGTGGGAAAACCCCCCAGTGTTGCTTTAAGTGCTCTATTTTGAGACCAGTAAGTGCTGTGTAAATACTGGTGTTCTGGGAGCAACCTGTGCTTGAAACATGAAACTCCGCTGAGAAAGGTCATTTGCTTTTGCTGGGTGCATCACAGGATTGCTAGCAGCAACCAGCCCAAACGAAGCACAAAGTGGAAGAACCTGTCCCCTGTCCATCCCTCAGGGCATTGCTGCCCCCCACCCCACCCTGCTGCTCTTCTTGGCTCCGTGCTCCCGGTCCTTCTCTGCTATGAAGCTGGCACCTCCTTCTCGGGGACCATTGCCCTCAGCCTGCTGGTTTCACACTTCTCCATGTCCAAAGCTGTGGCCAAACTGCTCTGAACTCCTGTAACTTGCAAGCAGTCTCCTTGTCCCATCTACCACAGAAAATGTCTGTCCCAGGCAGTAACAGAGCCTGCCCTTGGGTCCGGAACAGCTCAAGCTCCTCTCCCCACTACAACCACAGCTCCCAGACTCATCACCTGTCTCACAGTGTGTTTGTAAATCTGTGTGTTTGCAGTGAAGTGAGACTAATTTATTTCCTAGAGGTTGCCAAAAAAATGTTCCAACTCAGGCTTTCTGTGCCATCGGATTTTGGCATGCAGGGCGTTGTTTCTCTTCTCTGCATTGACGCACAGGACTGACACTCCCGTATGGGGGTTTGACCTTCCACAGCTACCCAGATTTGCCTGGAGCCATGGCAGCTCCCTAGGCCAGCAACCTTATTCTCTGTCCTGTGGTGCAGTGCAAGATGTCTCTGCTGACCTTTTATGTATGACGACCTTGCAGAACTGCATATGTGAACAGAGACGTACATGATCCTCTGGATGATGTTTTGTCAGGTACAGTAAGTAGATCCAGGGTAAGATACACACAGATGTTGCTCCATATGCAGTGTGGACCCACAACACAATACAGTATTTGGGCAGGTGAGAGGGAGCGTGGACATGACCAAGGGTTGTCAGCCTGTGATCCAACTCTATGCTGCTTGGCTTTCTGGGCAATTCTACAGGCTGTTTCCCTTCTCCATTTGCTCACCCAACAGAGTCATCCTGCAGTTCAAAAAACTTGCCCCCTTATTTTAAGGACCTGCCAGGTGGATGAACTGCCTCTTTGTTTGAAGCAGAGGAGCTGTAAGTGATGGGACAACAAAAATGACATCCTCAGAAGCTGCAGGACTGGGACATTGCTTCTCCCATGCACCCCAGTGCATGCGACGTGAGTACACACAGGCAGGACAGCCTGGGCAAGTCCTCAGGTTGCTCCTGCATCTTCACAGATTTCCAGCCTGAAACTGCTGGAGAGAGGAATTTCCAAAATAAATATTGCTATTCGAGGAATGCAGCAGGGGGGAGGAAAGAATCACAAGAGAGATAAGGAGAAGTTGGTCAATTTGACAACTGTGCAAGTTCCTCTGACTTGTTTAGGATCGGACTTTAGCCTACCTCCCTCTGCCCCAGGGCTGATAGTGCCTCCTTAACATCATCTCTGCTGGTGGGGCTGGGGGGGCAGCTCTAGCGCAGACGCAAGGAAAGATGTAAAACACGAGAGGGGGCAGGGCAGTAGAATGGTATCTGTTCCCACTCTCCTCTGTGAATGAGCCACCCAGGTCCTCTCCTCAGCAGTCATCCACTGGGCTTCTCTCTGGCTTTGTGGTCACAAGGCTGTTTCGCTAAGAGCATGTGCAGGTTGCAGGCATTTCCTTAGAAAGCCAGGCAGCTGTACTGCACCATCGCAGGAATTTTGGGGGCTTATCTGCTTTTCTCCCTCTCCTGGGCTGCGTTGCTCTCAGCTGCCAAGATTTCCCTGTCCTCACTGCTGATCCCCTCTGGGATCAGCCCTGTTTAACATCCATCTGGCCACGTGGCACTCCTCTGGCAGTCCTCTGCAGGCCTTGTGTAAGTGTTCTGCTGGATAACATTTGAGGTCCAGGGTCTAGTCCCCTCCTTCCAGGGACAGGAAAAAAGCTGCATTGCTCTTGGCTTGGAGTTCAGGAGGAATTTGTTTGCTAAAACCAGATGTCTGCATCCACTTCTGCTGACCCCACACTGGAGCTTTTGCACCTGACATTTGCACAGAGGCTGTTCTCTTGCTGACAGGCAGTGAGGGATTTGTCAGAGCCAGGGTCACTCTCCTGGGACTGCACATCTGTAGCTTGGCAAATAAATGGTAAGGGAAGATAGGTCCCCTGGCGGGACAGTCTGCAGAAGGAGAGATGGAGAGACAGTGCTTGGGCAGGTGGGTGGAAGGCCCTCACCTGGCTGTCCTCAACACATTCAAGTGATGGGGTTCAAGCTGTGCACACAGAAACTGAGGAAATGCCCTGATTATTGAGACAAGACTAGAAATTAATAATTTCAACCCTTCAAGGTGAAATCATCAACCCAAAAGAAGGGCTTTAGATTTGCAGTTCTATCTCAGCTCACAGGTCTGCTCAGCTTTGCTTGTCCACTCTGTGCCATTCGAGCACACTGCTCACATTGGTCATTTAACTCATTTAACTGCTGTTCCAGACTTGCTCTGCACTTTCATCTCTGACAAAACACGTGTGAGGATTAAAACCACAGAACGCAGCTGGCCAGGAAAGGGGTTATTCTTCCTGACCCCTGCAGATATTCATCCCTGCAGCCTGAGCCCTGGTTTATAGTCCTGTCACAAAGCAGAGCAGCAGAAGTTTCCTGCAGAGTTGTCAGTGCCTCCTCCCCAGAGACATACTCCGTGTCAGGGCAAGAAAAAGGAGCAAAGCAGAGTCTTTATTGATGAAAAGACTGAAGGTTAGAGGGACTTATCAGAGCCTTTTCTTTTGCTCTGCTGTACCTCTGCCATACCTCTTGGATATGCTGGCATAAGGTAATATTCATGCCGTGGCACTCCTTGCTCACTTCTGCAGTCTCTTTGAATATGCATGTTTCCTTGTTCCTCTGGAAATACAGACAGCAACTGAATGCTTTTCCCACCAGGGCTGTGCACAGAAGCAAGAGCTCTGTTTCTGATGCTGTTACCCATTCGTTTACAGCTGGAGGCTGCATTCTCTCTATTAACTGCAGCGCAAGGAGCTCATGGTGTTACCCACAGATACACTTCAGTCTCCCTAAAACACTGCTTTCCAAGGCAGTTCTCACATCTGAAGCTGTTTACCTCCAGTTGCATTTCTGTAATTTATTTATTAAAGTTTATTTCGCCAGACTGTAATGATTTGTTTAGATTCAGAGCCTCCTGGATCAGACACTGTTTGCTATGCCACCATGTTTGTGCCATCTGCAAATTTCTTAAAGGTTTTGTAACAGCTACTTTTGAAAGGTCTCTGAAGCATTTTTAAGCTCAATTCCTTTTGTTAGGGCATGGGTCTTAACAAAGTATCATGTGACATTAAGTAAAAAAAATGCTTTGAGGAAATCCAATTATGTAACAGAAGTGTTCCCTTTATTGGATTGAAGCAATAATCCTGTGCTGTTTGTTTGTTGGGGTTTATTTAAGGAAGAAAAATGGAAGAAAAATAGAAGAAAGATAAGTTTGTTTGACGATGCTGTGCCTCATGGCTGACTTTGGTAGCAGTTTTCAGCCTCCTTATTGATCCTGAGTGCCATACTGATATTTGGATCAGGAGCCAACTGTCCCCTTGCCTTTACATCTTTTATCTTCATGGAAATACTATGCCGATTTTCTTTCTTCTGCAAGGGATTGCATTGAAAACATTGCCTAGTGTGGATGGAGAGTGTGGGGGTACAGCAGGAAAAAGTGGCAGGAGCAGCCTCAGGGTGGGCAGTCACCCCACAACCAGGGATGGTCTCAAATGTGTGACAGCCTAAAGCATGGTATAAGGAAGCCATTCAAAATGGTGTATGGAAGACAAGAGACATAAAGCATTCCAATAAGGAGAAGAGCAACAAGTACATTTTAAGGGTTACCAGCAGAGGAGTGGGTTGGGGAGACAGGAGACCATGATCACCATCAGCTCCTAACTGGTACAAAAAGTCAAGACTCAAAAGCAGCACACAGTTCCTCAGGTGACAAGCCAGGAGCCATGATAAGACCTCAGCAGTGAGTGTCCCTTTTACTCTGCATCACCATTTAGTGTCCCTGGACAGACTGCTGGCATTTTGGTGCTTGCATCCTGTACAGACCATTCGGATTCTCCTGTCTTGGACATCCTTGTGAGTAGGAGGATGGCAGCAAAGAAACTGGCTTAGTTTCAAAATAAGTATTCCCTTTTACCATAGGGTCCAACATAGAGCTTTGGTGCATTGTTGCAAGGTGAGCTTTTGCCAGTATTTTCTTGGAGCTGTGAGACTTCTGATCTGCTTTTTGCCATCTGCTGCTGTTGCCTGGGGCTTCACCAGAAAGGATACTGCCACTGCTGTTAACAGTCCCAGTCTTTACACTAAAACAGTGGATATTCAGCACACCAGGACCCTGTTGTGGCCCGTTATACTTCTTGCCAGCTTGTCGTGAGTGCCTGGTGTGTGAACTGGCCTGCAATACCAGGTGTCTCTTGTTATTAATGTGCAATGTAAGCACAGCAGCAGTAGGGGCCTTGAGAGTTTTGGAACAGGCCAAAAGTAGAGGCTCCAGGACTATAAATAACTTACTGGCAGTTGGTTAGGTGTGCAGCCTAAACAGCAGGGCAAAACTTGTGTTAAGTGTTCCAAAGAAAAGCAGCAGCAGCAGCAGCTGAGCAATGAGAAACTCATCTGAGCAACAGGGTCAAGCACCTGCTGCGGTGTGGGAAAGCAACCCCTTCCAGTGCTGTGCAGGAAAGGGGGTGGAGAACAAGGGCTAAGAGCTGCCTAGAAATTCAGGCACCTTGAAGAAGTGCCAGGATGCTGAATGTGGTGTAATTCTGGGGGTTTCTGTGCCCAGACTCACAACATCAGGACAACTGTGGGGCCGTGAGTGCCCCTGCTCCATGCAGCTCTGCTGTCCTGGGGACCACATGCAGCTGAAGTTGAAGGGGACTTTTGGAGGTCGTCTGGTCCAACCTCCCTGCTCCAGCAAGGCCACACACATCCAGTTGCCCAGGACCGTGTCCAGATGGCATTTGAACATCTCCAAGGATGGAGATTCTCGTCATCTACCTGGTTGCAAACCCTGATAAAACTCATCTGAGCTGCCAGTGTCTCCCAGGCTGGGTGCATGATGCCATGAGTGTGTCTGAGCATGGCTTTTTGTGCACAGTTCTCCTATCTAATATTCCAGTTCTCAACATGTATCAACTCAATGTGTTTAGTACTGATTTTGGGCAGTATTATAATTAGCACATGTGGGACAGAGAGTGCACTCCTTATCAAAATGCTTCAAAGGTGGCCAGTGGCAGTGGTTTAGACATGCTGACTTTTGAAGCAGATAATGTTGCAGGAGTGCCACATCAGCCTCTGAGAGCCCTGCAGATTGCAGTTGCCAACACTGACTCTGATGTTCAGCAGCCCTTTAAATGTTAAAGGCCCTCACTGATTTCACACCATCTCTGCAATCAGGTCCTTGTGTCCACCAGAGGTTCTCACTGCAGTGAGATCACAGCTTTAAGAGCTGCTAAGTAGACTTCAGTGAGAAATCCTAGTTTCTACTCCGGTTCTCCATGTTATCTGAGCAACCCTTGTTATGTCAACAAGGCATGCAGAGACCTTGTTTCTGCAGGTGAGAAGTACCACAGTGTTCATGCAAGTTAAAGGTAACAAAACACAGTCAATTGCTGCCTCTGCAACTGTGTTTTTGAAGGGAATGACGGTGGTTAATAATGATTTTGGCAGGGAAGGATCTCTCAGGGCTGTTGCTCAATGCTGGTGTAAATCTGAATTCACACTACATCATCACTCAGGGGTTTGTCCAGCTGAAGTGGAAGCTGTAGTCTTCCTCTTCCTTTTGCTCTAGAGACGTCCTATCTCCCCCTGTTTGTGCTCTGGAGTAGGACTGCTGCTTAGACCAAACTTTGGAAAACTACCCAGGCCTGGAAAATACGTGATGGAAACTTCTAGCAGCTAGGTGAAAAAGCAGCTTTTACAGACATGGACAGAAAATCAGTGTTTTCCACCTGAAATGAGCCAAACCTGGTCATTCTGCAGAGCAACTGACATTACCTACCCGGACTTGTGCAAAGCGTTTGATGCTGTCTCGCATAATGTGTCTAAAAACTGGGGAGATGTGGGTTTGGTGTGGGCTGGACCACTCAGTGAGTAAGGAATTGGCCGGCTAGTTATGCTCAGAGTGTCCTGGTCAATGGTTTGATGTGGAGAGCAGTGGTGAGTGGTGTTCCTCAGGGTTCAGTACTGGGACCACTGCTGTTTAACATCTTTGTCGGCGACACAGACAGCGGGATCAAGGGCACCTGATCAGCAAGTTCTCTGACACACCAAGCTGTGTAGTGCAGTTGATGTGCTGGAGAGAAGGAATGCCATCCAGAGGGACCTGGACAGGCTTGACACTTGGGCCCATGGAAACCTCATAAAGTTCAACAAAGTGAATTGCAAGGATCTGCACCTGGGTTGGGACAATCCCAAGCACAAATACAAGCTGGGCAGAGAACGGAATGAGAGCAGCCTTGCAGAGAAGGACTTTGGGGGCTGGTTGATGAAAAACTCAACATGAGTCAGCATTGTGCACTCACAGCCCAGAAAGTCAGTGGAATCCTGGGCTGCATCAAAAATAGAGTGGCCAGCTAGGTTGAGGGAGTTGATTCTGCCCCTCTACACTGCTCTGGTGAGAATCCACCTGGAGTACTGCATTGACTTCTGGGGCCTCAATGTAAAAAGGATATGGACCTTTTGGAAGGGGTTAAAAGGAAGGCCCCAGAGATGATCAGAGGGCTGGAGCACCTCTCCTGTGAGAGCATGCTGAGAGAGTTGAGGTTGTTTGGCCTGGAGAAAAGAGGGCTCCAGTAAGACCTTATAGCACCTTCCAGTACCTAAAGGGGCTACAAGAGAGCTGGAGAGGGACTTTTGACAAAGGCAAATAGTGATAGAACAAAGGGTAATAGCTTTAAACTGAAAGAGGGCAGATTTAGATTAGCTGTCAGGAATAATTTCTTTACTGTAAGGTTTGTGAGGCACTGGTACAGGCTGCCCAGACAAGTTGTGGATGCCTCATCCTGGTCGAGGCGAGGCTGTCCCTGCGCGTGGCATGGAGGTTAGAACTAGCTGATCTTTCAATCCCTTCCAGGCCCAACCATTCTATGATTCTATGGCATTTTGAGAGTGCAGCTGCGTCTGTGGACTTGTTTCACCAGTGCATCCCATCTCACCCTTGCTATTGATGTCCTTACACAGCCTTTTGCACCTCCTGGGTCAAGCACGTCCCCCAGGCGTTGATGCTTAGTGAGTGGATGCATTAAATTCATGAAGACCCCAGTGCCTTGGCTGAGCTTATCACACTGCCTGTTCTGTAAGAACACATTGATTTTGGTCATACTGGGGTTGTAAAGGCAAAGAAATTTGGACCACAAACAGAAAAATCATCTCTTTTCCCTTCACTGCAGATTTTCTCCAGTGCTGATCTCTTCTCTGGCACATCTCACTCCTCACTGGGCCCACGTTTCTCTGAGACTATTTCTGGAAATGGGGAGAACAACAGTTATGCTGCTGGAGCACATGGTGCTCTGGAGTGGTGCTGTGACCCTGGACCTCCTTCATCAGTGCTACTCTTTCCCTGTGAAGACTTGTCAGTACATTTCCCTTAGAGGGGCCACTAAATACCATGAGAAAAGATACAGTGTCTATGCCTTTTTTTTTTTTAATTTATTTCAAATAAGATTTTTTTTTTCTTTTTGTTCCAGATTGTGGTTTGGTAAAAGAAATCTGACACAATAAGTGGGGTGCTGCTGGAAGGATAACTTTTCAGCCTGTGTCTGTTTCACATGGGACTCTGCTGGTGTTTTGCATTTTTTGACTAAGTTGTTTCTCTCCCTCTCAAGAGAAAGTTGGAGGATGTAAAAAAAAAAAAAAAGTCAGAGAGCTCTTATTGTGATGTCCCTTGTGCTAGCAGTCAGCAGCACCTCCACAGACACCTGGAAGAAATGCTTCCAGACATGGACTCAGCATCCATTTGCCTGGATGCGTTGGATGCAAGCGGGGAAAGCTTCACAGCTCTTCCCTTTCTCTGTTGCAGCAGGGCAGATGCTCACAGTGTTAAATACCATGTCAAGTTTTGATCACTGAAATATAGTGTAAAGCAGGTTGGGAAAATGCAGACAACTGTGTGACCACATGTTTTCCCTGGCAAAGGGAAACCTCTGCAAGGTTCTCCAGGCTTGCTGGTGGCATCATTCATGGCCCTATCTCCTGACCAACCAAAGCAGCAGTGTCTTTTTGTACAGGCACTGCACACTCCTGCTGCTCCACTGGCTCTGGCTTGGTGCTTCTGAGGGCCTGGTTTATTGCTGTATCAGTCCCCCAGCCCAGGAACCACTGACCAACCCTTGAAACCTCCCAAAGGTTCAAGATCTCCACTACCCTGGTGGGCTGTCCCAGGGCTGCACCACCCCCCTGGAAAGGGCTTTCTCATAGTGTCCATCCTGAATATCCAAAGCCTTCTGTTTTGCAGGAAGGCAGGGAATTTCACTAGAAATCATGCTTGACTAAAAAGGGTGCTTCTTGCACCAAAATATTAAAAAAAAAAAAAAAAAAAAAGTCTCAAAACCCA
>JAYRBT010000093.1:25684306-25696978 GCA_036023395.1 Myiotriccus ornatus
GCAAAACAGGTGTATTTTATTTTATTCTGTTTTTTTTTTTTTTAAATGCAATGATAAGCACAACAGAGAAGCTCTTAACCACAAGCCTCCTTCCTTACACTTTGCTCCTGCTCCATGTAAGCCCATCTTTGCTCACCTCCCAGCATGACTGGAACAGCAAGTCTAGCCAGAAAGAGCTTTGAAGCAAAGAGAGTGAAGACTTTTTCGAAGTGAGACTGAAAAGGCAGTTAGTAATTAAAGTTTCTATGCATCCTTTGAGCCACTGCTGGGCTAAAAATAAATGCACTGTCCCCCAGCCCCTGCAGGATCCCACCCCTGCAGTGCAAGGGTTCAGCAAAACCTTCAGGTCTCAAAAGAAATGCAGTAAAAACCCAATCCAAATCGAAACAAAACAAAACAAAGAAATACCCCTAAACAAAACAAATTAAAAAAAGCCCAAAACAAACCAAACCAAAAACCACCAAAAAACGACAGGCAGTGCTGAAGATGATCCCCAATACAACAAGTGTCCCTGATTTTAACAGCCTTCAGCACAGGCCAAGGATGTGCAAATTGCTGTGGTCAGAGCTGGTGGCAAAGTGCTCACCAAAAGGAATTCAGTTCTCAGTTATGGCTAAGAGCTTCCAATCGTTTAAACCAGCTCCACGGGTGTCAGCACTTCAGGCTTTCCTGTGGTCACGGGAAGGAGAAGCAGGGTCTGTACAGGTGGTGCCCCGGTGCACTGACAGAAAACAGTACTGCAGAAATGTGCACGGCCCTCAAAGCCTGAGACAATCGGAAGGGAGGTTCCAGACAGAGTAAACACACTGCAAACAGGCTTTAGGCAAAGGAAAATCGATTGGATGTCAGCCCTGCTGTGAATATCTCAGCACCGCAGGAGATTTCATGGACAAATATGCAGAGCAAATATGATACCTGGCTTATATATAATGACGCACATAAAAAGCCTACTAGTCTAAAGATAGAGGAGGCCTTGAATCAGATTATCCTATTATGCTGCACCCTACTTTAATCTGGTATTAAATATACTTCTTATGATACACAAATTACCTTTAAAAGTTATTAAAATGTTACAACAACAACGAAAGTAATAAAAGATTTCAAGTTTTTTGCACAATCTTGCAAGAGAGAATTTTGGTTTTAGGAAGCTTCAGACAATGTTTAAATAGCGTGGCGACTTCCTACCATGGTTAACAAGTGTCAGCAAATTCTAAGGCCATAATTTAATCATGCAATTAAATTAATCTTTATTTCAGGGAAAAAAAACCAACCGTCACAAACCCATCCCTCTCCACTGCCCAAAAACCCCCAGCTGGTGTTGTGCTGAAGCAATTAGTCTCTATCATATCCAGAAGTAACATTATCTGAAGCCAGCGGTTTTTTTGCAGATGCCGCTTGTGTAGCTCCCAGCCTATGCAGAGAGCTCACTGACAAATTCTGGCAAGCTCTGTCTCGACTCACTCAAAGCCTCCTTTGAGACTAAAAGAAATAATAACATTCATTGAATCCAGATTTGATTGTTCAACACCTGCTCTGCACACAGAGAAGATGTTTGTTTTGGTCACTATGAGAAAAAAAAGTGTGATGTTGTCTCCTTTAAAAAAAAAAAAAATCTAATACAAAGCGTAAACTTGTACAATTTTAGCAGCATTTTACAGTCCTTCATAAAGTAAAACCAGGAATGAATTAATACGAATGCTTGCACGCACCTCATCTAAAATACCAAATATCATGGGCAGTAATTGCTGATACATCAATCATAATCAGTAAAATTTGGGTCCAGAAATTAACTCAACCCATAGGGAGTACTGCAGGAAATAGATCAGATTCAACATTTTCTGGTGAATATTTACAACTCCTATGTACAACTTCCGGACTTACAAAACAATGGAGAGCTAGAAAGTTGTGTAAAGTCAAGTTTGGAATTTAAAAAAATTTAAAAAATAAAAGCACTTGTCCAACCAATTTGGAGACGCTTTGGCATGCCAAAAGAGGCCTTTTTTTGGTTCACGGCAATTGTTATAAAACCAGCAGATATAATGCATCAATGAGGCCACATGCCCTGGGCAATACAGGCAAGTCTCTGTTGTGTCTCTGGTGTTAGCTATTTGGCGAGCCAATATCCACTGTGATCTTTGTATACAGAGGGTACTTGTCAGTTCTTAACACCTTGTAGGATAGTGTATTTAAGCCGTCAGAGTTCATTGTCTCCCTTGTGTGAGCAATTCGGTCAAACCTGCAGGAGGAGGAGGGCGGAAACCACAAAGAAAGAAAGGAAAAAATGTTTAAACAATTCGAACTCTGCGTGCCTCTCAGGCGGCATCTCCGGTGTTTCAAGAACAACCTGAGTACCAGTCTTATAAACCCCACCCCCGATTTGGCCAGACTGAGCAGTGGACCAAGGCATCCCTAAGGGGTCAAATTTTAGATAGGAAAAAGCAGCCAAGCTTACAAATCACACAGGTCCTATTCCAGCTTTGCACTGGAGCACAGGTTTATACCCTAAAGACACGCTGGAAACAATTGCTCAGGGCTTAATTTGCTGTGTTCAAGTTAAAAAAGAAAAGGGAGAGGGCGGAGAGACTTCTGTGTCACAGTGCAATGCTGCGGAAAAGTTCTATAAATCAGGTAATAACCTGGTAAGGGGACGGGGGCAGCTTGGAGTGCAGAGAGCTCAATCAGGGAGGAGGAGATGGCTGCAGCCTTTCTGCAGT
This sequence comes from Myiotriccus ornatus, assembly GCA_036023395.1. Taxonomy (NCBI): domain Eukaryota; kingdom Metazoa; phylum Chordata; class Aves; order Passeriformes; family Tyrannidae; genus Myiotriccus; species Myiotriccus ornatus. The sequence goes on from JAYRBT010000093.1 coordinate 25,687,021, forward strand.
TGAGCTTTCTGCACCCCTCAAACCTGCTGTGGGATAGGGTGAGACACACCTCTCTGGGTTGGGTTCATTCTTCCTGTCCCGGGTATGCCGAATCATTCTGCACTTCCCAATGGCAGCATCTGGACGGGATATCCCCATGCCTTTAAACACCAGCCTGTAAAAAAAAACAAGTACATTAAACACTCAAACGGATGTGGGATGCTCTGCCACACCTTCCACAAATGACCATTGGTTTTGCCTACTTTTTTTTTTTTTTTTTTTTTTTAAGGGTGTTGCTAGTGCATTTCCAGCTTGCCAACACTGAAAGGGAGGAAAGCCAGTCCTTTTCCATACAAACACATTAGCGCAGGGAGAAAAGATATCCCCCCTGTCAGCACCAAACTAAATTCACCGGACCTTCACCTCCACATCCATCTCCTGCAGCCACCACCCAGCACCCTCATTAACCTTGCTGCAGGCTGTAGACTCGACTTTGAACGAGAGGCATCTAGTTTTTAACCCTTCTGGATAGGATGTGAAGGCTGCAGTGCTGGGAGAAACTGAAGTGAACAGCAGTGGGTGGAGCAGCATGAAGGAGACACATGGTGAGAGTCACAGCAGTCCCAGCTGGGTCCCACAGAGTGAGGGGCAGTCCATCTTTGTTTGTATGTTCTCTGCAAGGCACCTGCAGTTATTTCACAGATACTGATACTGGAAAAGTACTTGACTTTTTTCTTCTTTGCCTCTGCCTTTTCACTTCTGTATAGCATCGTCTGTTCCTCAAAACCTGAGTGCCCTAAAAAGAGAGGACTACTACCTTGCTCTGAATGTTCTGCCCCACTGGAAGGCTTTCCCTCTCTTGGTTTATTAAACCTTTTTTTAGGAAGCCCCCCCCTGAAGCCCAGAAGAGCTCAGAAAGCCCAGAGAAAAGACCATGCAGAGTGGTTCTGTCACTGAGAAACATGAAGAGGGCTTCCAAATTCAAGGTCCCAGTGATGATTTCTCAACCCCATGTCCACCCTTTACCCTGGTCTTCAGGCAGGGGTGGTCCCAGCCTGAAGTTTTTGCTGAGCCAGCAGATAGCCCACACACCACCTCTGTCTCCTTCCTGGAGACACCCTATGCCCCCATACCCGTGTGAGAGCAGCAGGACTGTGCTCATCCCCACCCTGGACACACCCCAGGGTGCCAAGGAAGAAAATTTATTTACCTGTTATAAATGTCATCATCTTCGCCACCCCAGCCCCAGTAGTTGTTTGGGAACCCATTGATCTTTGTGAACTGTTCTTTGCTCAAGGCAGACACACCTCCAAAATACTGATTGTAAGGCAACCTGGAAGCAGAGAGAAGAGGACATTAGAGGAGGAGAGGTGCCACTCAAGGGGCAGCCTGTCTGCCTGCCTGAATAGGGTTTGCTGCTGCCCTTCACCCCAGTCCACAGAGAGCCCTCACCCACTGCAAGGCAGCTTCCTGCAACAGGAAGAAGCATGTGTGGACTTGGCTGGGAACTGGTGGGCTCGGTCATAAGTACATGGGGTAAGTATTTTGCAACTGGCAGTGGCTGCAGCCTTTCACTAAGCAGTGCACTGTCCTCAAAGGACAGGCGGGTGAGATGCACATCTCATCACCAAAGGTGACATGCATGCCGCAGGAGTGGCAAGAGCTCAGACAGACACTGGGTGTGCCACAGAGACTTCTCTTCCTGCAGCTCTACCACTCGCCTCCACACTCCTCAGTGTCATAAAAGGAGGCGTACAGCCGAAAAATGAGCTGGCAGTCTGACCTCACATACACAAAGCCAACCAGCTCCTGCTCAAAACAGGGGACAATTCACCAGGGTTTTGGGGACAGATGGATTTCAGACCCACAGCACAAGGAGTGGGTCCACACAGGGATCACCAGGACCTAGTGCAGACTTGTCTCTGCTTAAGCAAGCAGAAGAATACCCCAGGGCATGCATTTCTTCTTTAAACTTCACCTAGCTGCAAGAAAAAGCTGCAGCTGTTGTGGTGCCGGTGGCAGTCCTGCTCTGAGCAGGGCCTGGGTCTGGAGTGGAGACGTGCAGGGATCCTGCCTACACCACCACTGCTATAGCTTTAGCACTACCGGCCACCACAGGGTCACAACCAGCTTTCACTTCATAGATTCACTTTACAGGTGAGTTTTTAAACTCCCCCTTGGGGATTTGGGATAGGAAAAGAGAAGACAGAAGGGAAAAGCAAGGCACGCTTCTGTTCACAACACCTTGCTACCACAAATGTTATGTTGAAAGACATTTCGTTTCGTGCTGCTCTCAGATACCAGGGCAGGTCTCTCAGTGGTATGAAACTGAACAGCCAAAAAAAAAAAAATCACTTTGGTCTTAAAATAATCCCTGATGTAGTATTTTTAAAGCTGCACATAATTCTCACTATGTGAGAGTGTCTCACTTTTCAGACTGAGTGGAAACACTAGCTGTCTTCCAGCTTCCAGCCTGAAACACAAGAAGGGATATGTGGGCATCTGCGAAACGAAGGGTGCTTGGTTTTTCCTCGCCCTACATTTCACTTTCCAGAACCTGTGAATTTTAATAAACTGCTTGGCTGCTTTTCTCCGCCTTCCTCCCCTCCAGCCACCCCACTCCCCGCAGGCCCACGCATGCCCAGACAGGCTTTTGTGAGAGGCGTTTTCCCATGCTTCCACTGGTAGGTGGGGATGGGTAACACCGTGCCTGGCCTGCTAGACTAAGGATGGTATTAGGAAAAAGATGCCCCTCCAAAAGGTGTCTCACCGAAATCCAAATTTATCCATGGATACAGAGAGGTGCCGCGGCTGGCTGTAACATTTGTAGGTGTTTCTGTCATCCATTGGGATGAGGTCTACGTCACTAAACACAAAGCAATCATAGTCATACTCTTTCAAAGCCTCTGCGAATCCTATATTCAGCAATTTAGCACGGTTAAATTCTTCCTCTCCATCCTAATTTAAAAACAAAGAAAAACAGTTAAGTGCCTTAAATTGGACAGTTGACATCAGCTGTTTCTTACCTGCTCCGAGATGCCCGTGTTGCCGCACTGGGTTGACACATCTGTGATGGACTGAGCTGGAGCCCGAGCATTACCCTTGCAGCACCCATGGGATGTTTGCAGCGAGACCTCCCACCCACCAAGGATGCCGCCTGCGGGTGGTGACATCCTGGGGCAGCTGCAAACCACGGAGGCTGACAAAATGGCTGAGGAAAGGCTGGACCTGGCTCAGCTCCCAGCTCTTGCGGGGAGCTTCCAAGAGGGCAGGTTTGATACCGAGCGGGTCTCTCTGTCCCCCTCCACACGCAGGTATTTCGGGTTTGAATTCTGTAAATTCAAACAAAGTAAAGGGGAAGCAGCTGGGGCTTCCTGGAGCAGCAGAGGAAAGCAAAGAGAGATGAGGTCCTCTAAGAATAAGGGTCTTTTGCCACAGAGAAGAAACCTTGGTGGTGCTTTGGCTTACAGCCAGAACAAAGGACCATGGACCAAAACTTTCTGTGGCCAGGATTTGAGCACCCTCTTCCTAAGCTCTGCCACAACACAGCTGTGGGACTGTGGCATGGCCTCGGCCAAGCAACATGTGTGAGCACATGCCAGACCTGATTTGCAAAGCACAAGATGGCACCAGGAGTTAAGCTCTGGTTCTCTGCTGCTCGATCCTGATCCTCTGCCAAGCCCTGGGCAGATATGCACACACAGGAGCAGGATGCTCCCTGGAACCCCAGAAGCTGGTTCAGCACACGGCTGTGACACAGCCTCAGTTACTGGGTGGCAGGTCAGTGTGAGCTGCTTCCTGAAAGGGCTATGGCTCATGTGCTGGATGATGCCCTGCTGCTGTGGCACGTCCCCTTCTCTGGTGCTCCTCTGCCACCATCCATCTGTTCTGGGGTCCCTGATGAGAAAACAAACCAGGAAGGCTGTCACTGTGACAGGAGGGACCTGAAAAGAACTGAGACTGCAGCAGGGCACATTTTATCCCTGGGTAGGCACAGCTAAAGAAGGGACCTGCAGAGAATGGGGCGGGAAAGTCTCCCCTTTCCTCCCTGAGCAACTGAGGAGAACCCGCTGGGCCTTTTTCAGGCAGCAACATTTGAAAAGCGCACGTGGCTTTGAGCACAAGTAGAGGCTTGCAAACTGCTTGAGTACTTTTGAAATACAACAAGATCAACAACAAACATAAGAATATCGGTTTGAGAGTAGGGATTTTCAGTCCAAGACCCCACTTTGCAGCAGCAGCAGCAGCAGCTTCAAACCCAAACCCTATCCAGGGGAACAGAACAGTTGGAAGCAAACTCACAGGCCATCACTGAAGGAGGCTGGAGTTTTTTGCCAGCCTGGAAAGCAAGACTGCCAAATCCTTTCTACCTTTGCTCTTCCACACTCTCTGAGCAGCGTTCAACCAAAGGACTGTGCAAGCTGCCCCTCCACCCTGCACTACCCGTGCCTGACACAGGATGAAAATCAAGGATGGATTGCGCCCAAGGAGAAGCAGCTTCAAACATCACACCTCCCAAACAGCTTTCCCTGGTTAATAAACAGCAAGTCTGGGAACTGTTTAATCCAGACTGGTTAATGGATCTGCTGCTGGAGAGCCAATGCTAGTTCCTAAAACAGCCCCAGGTATATTTCAAATGAAGGTTTTAACATGCAAGTGTCAAACCACAGTTTTCAAAAGCATTCATCACCTGCCCAGGGCATAAATGACTTCACAGGGAGGAGTGAGCTTTCGTGGAGGAGGATCTGAGCAAATTCTCAGCATCCTCACCAGAACAAAGGGGTTCACACCATAAATAAGGTGGTGGGAGGATGATTACCATCATGCATAAAAATAAGAGCAGTGAAAACTCGACTGTGGAAAATAAAGGCAAGTGGAACAAAAAGCCAGGGGAGAGAAAGCAGCTGAGGCTGCGAGATCAGAGGGTTTTCTGCACTTAGCCAAGGGGCTGCCCAGCCCCAGCTCCTCAGTGCTCCTCAAGTTCCCCAGCACCAAACCCAAACCTGGCTCCATAGTCCCAAGGGGGACTCTTCCCAGCGCTGGTGCAAAGTACAATGTTCTTATACTTCAAAGCAGCTGCTGAGTCCAGTCTAGGAGAGTGTCCTCATTTCAACCCTTTGGCTGTTCTTTTTCTAATGAAATTCAAGGCAAAGGGCAGTTCACACCGATTTTGTTACCAGCAGCGGCTCAGCTGTAATTAACTCATGCCTTCAAGTAGCCTCTAACTCTTCTGGGTGCTACATGGGGATTAACATGTAACATGCTACAAGGAGCTGCGTTTTCAAACTTCTAACCCCGAAAAGCCTCAAAGCACAGCTCAGTGACCACACCAAGAGCACGTGGGACCCCTGTGCACGGCGGGACTAGACACAGGGCATTGCCACTCTCTTCCCAAATGGGCACACAGCTTCACACTCTAGGATCCAAGAGACTGGGGGGAAGGGAATAACAGCCAATACAAGAAAACAAAAACCCTTCTCCAAGACATTTTTCTGTGCCTTTACATCGAGCAGGTAGCTCATGCAGCAAACTTTGCAAGACTGTTATCAAATGCAATTGCTTTAAAGGCAGAAGGCTGGTTTTCTGTCCCATCAGGCATGTGGGGCTTTACAGCACGTATCAGAGCAAAAAAAGACTGACAAGAGGTTTTGCTTTTTGCAGAAAGCTGTTTCTTTACCTAAGGCAATGTGGAAGCACTGGTGTGCTCACAGTACCTGAGATTCAAATCTCTCGAAACTAAGAAGCATGCTGCAGGCTTCCATCTGTGACTGATCCCCAACATTTTGGGAAAGAAAGCCCAACAGTCCAGAGCTGGGAAAACTTTGTCCCTTCCAGGTCAGCGCAAGGAGCCCTCGAAAAAGCAAATAAAGCAGAACTGAAGAAACCTCCAGCCCCCACCTCTGTTTGGCAGCTCCTCATCCCATGGAAGCTGAAATCCCATTTTGCCACAAAGAGATGGATTACTTCGGACTTGCTTGGACAGAGGAGCATTATCCTGAAGAGCAAGGCAGCACACAGGGGACTGCTGCTTTGACAATGCAGGCAAGTTCCATGCCTTCCTAGGTTTTCAGCCAGTAAAAATGTTGTCCAAGCACATTATTGCTATTTTCTTTTTCTTGACAATTTTTCTCCCAATATTCTCTTGTCCTGAAACTTAACCCATGTCTTAGTTTCGTGCTGGTGCCCAGCACCTGTTTCTTGCTCCTGAGTTTACTCTCTATATCAATCCCCTTACATCCAAGTCCATCCCCATTCCCTGATCCACGAGAGAGTCGCTGAAGGGGAACAAACTGCTGCCTCAGTCCTGCAAGGTCTGATGCCGACTTCTTGCAGCTGGAGATGAATGATCAGCCCAAGCAAAAGAACATCCAGGCTTTTTTACTTCCCATCCCTTACCTTTGCTGAATCTTAGGCAGACCTACCAAATGATGGTATTATTTTTCTGGGGCCCAACAGAAAAAAATCATGGTTTTGGAGCCGTTACTCAAGCTAAAGGGGTTGCAAACCAGCAAGATGCCACCTGTCCTAACTTTGTCCTACCTGCCACTTCCACGCAGGAGGCAGCTCTGTGATTCCTCCTGCAGACAGCACAGAGGACCTCTGGCTGCATCTCTCTGACCTGGATCTTACACTCATCAGGTCTCAGGGAGGTAATGGTGAGGATACATATTCCTGGCCAGCTAGAAGAGCTGTCACCTCTAATGGGAGCCTGCTAGCTAAATCAGGGATACACCAAGACAACCCAAACACACACACCATGTCCATGTGGAACTCCTCGCTCCAGTGACTTGAGCAGGTAGAAATGGATTTCCAGGGCCCTAGAGGGCATCAGGAGACACTCTGGTGTTTCTGTGTCAAAGGGTGTTTTGATACCTCAGCAGAATCACACTGGGCAGCGGGAGGGAGCAGCCACAGTGGAAACTGGCCTCCCTCACACTGCAAGGGTAAGCGGGAGCCAAGCACAATTCCTTCCTTCTCCCACATACCTGGGGGGTCCTGATACCCCCTGCAAAATGACATGAATAAGAGTGATGCCCAACCACTCCACACTCACACACAGACACTCCTCTCTGGAAACTGCTACCCAGACATTGCAGGTAGCGCCAGGGGCCAGTGGAAAATGGTTGAGCAACTGCCCAGTTTTCAGGGAATTTGCCAAGTCTCCCCTTCCCCAGACTTTAGTCTGGCTCCACAGGCATTTGCGTGGGCTGAAATGCAGTGAGAAAACTCATTTCTAGACCTGAGCGCCCACGTGGCAAGAGCTGGAGGTGCCAGAGAGCACACTGGTAATGGTGGGGCTGAGGGAGACACTCCAGATTTGCTGCTGACTTCTCATTTGCTCAGGTCAAGCCAGCACGGCATCAAATGGGCACTACCCAAAGTGTGCCCAGCCACGTGCCCTCACCTCAGATTTATCTGAAAAATCCTACAACTCCTACTCCACGCACTAGGTTTGGGTTTTTCTGGGGGTGGAGTGTGCAGGGTGAAACGCAACATGTATTTTTCCACTGGCTCCTGTTGCATGGAAGACATTTTACAAACACCATCCCCCTGACTTCAGCCAAGCCCTGCTCTGAGGCATTCAGGCACGCAGGAACAGCACGGTGGAGACACAATGGACTCGTGACAGAAACACGTTGCGCTGAAAGGAAGAAGTTTGACATTACCAGTGCAGCAGTAGCAGGGCTCAGCGCTCCTCTTTCTTTCTATGAGATGCAGAGCACAGAAGAGCATGTAGGCAGCGTGTAAGAACCAGATCACACAGCAATTCTCCTTGCTTCAGTGATTGCTTTGATATAGACAGGATTAACAAGTAAAGGTAATATTTCCCCACTAGAAGGAAAAATAAAATAAAAAAATAAAAAAAAAAAAAAGGAGGGCAGATGCAAAGGGAAGGACAGACAAGAAAAAGAGAAAAGCAATTGTCAAGACAGCAGAGAAATAAGCCTGTTTTCCTACTGGCAGAATTAATACATTTTCTGCAACTCTGTCTATTCAGTGTTCCAACTCACTCTTGAGAGATCCATCCGGTGGGTTTACTACCACTGACCACTCCACCTCTTCCAGACACAGCTTATTAGAGGCATGCAGAAGGAGGATGTTTATATTGTTATATTGCTAATCTACATCTGCTGGATGTGTCCAGGACATATATACCCCGCATACCACATTCCACTCCTGCTCAAACTGTGCACAAGGGATGCACCTGAAAAAAACATCTGCTTCAAAAACTTCTGTGAGGGTTAACTTTAAAGCACACAGCCCTAGTGCTGGAGAACAGGACCAGAGAAGAGGAGTAGCCAGCAACACAGGGCAAGGCAAGCCAGCATGCACCACGGCAGCAGCAGCAGGAACTCCAACTGGGCTTCAGACACTGCCTGCCTTTACAGGCACCAGCGCTGCTTTCCCTGCCGTTGAACATCACCGATGGCAGAACACCAACCCCAGCTGCGCTGCCAGCTCTTTGCAATGGAGACACCTGCTTATCCACAAGTGATGCCCCAGACCATGGGTGGGCAGCTCTCCCCAGTCCCCCACAGAGCTGGCGGGTTTGCTGGGAAGGCAGCGGACCCCACTGCTGGACGCCTCATCGCACCCTCCCTTCCTAGCCACGCTCAGGAAGCGAGACGTGCCACCCTGCTGCCTTCACCCACCTACACCCTAGGGACTCAACCAGCCTTGTGGCACCAGTAGCTTGCACAGGCAAATGCTGCCCGTGCAAGGAAATGCAGCCTGAAGGACGAAGGGCTGGGGCCGGCCCTGCACTGCTGCACCGCAGCAGCACCAGCTGCTCTTTGCATTACAGAGGAAAGGTCTCCTTGCAGGGGTTAATTTTAGGGCACTGTGTGCCAGTCCACATGCTGCAGAAATGCCTTGTGTCCTCAGTAATGTGGCTGCCAGGCCACAAGCACAGTCAAGATGCAGACACCAGAGCATCTTGGCTGCTGTGCTTGGGAACAACTGCTAATTCCTCACAAATCACCTTTGTCCAGATCTCTGGCACCCTGAAAATGAACAAAGTAAGAGAAACTGTAGTAATGGAGTATTGGTTTTCTCTCTAGGAATAGTTCTCCTCTTACTTTCAATTCTGTGGGGAAATTCATCGCTTGGGTGACGATTTTAAATATTCATGGTGTTTGATATGCCCAAACACATGATCCAAGCACAGGTTTAAGAAGCTAACATTTAAAGGAGCATGCTGTTATCATCTCAATTTTTACTGAGATGAGAAAGCACAATATAAATAAATATCTAGGAGAGAAACTGCACTGTGGGGTTGCCCAGCCAGTGGTCTCTGCTGGGGTTCTCAGAACTGCACCTCCCCTTTCACACTGCAGCCCATACAAATGCCTGCACATTTTAAACCTTTTGAAGTGCAAACACCATCCACTTATTTAAAAACCATTGTGGCATAAAGTAAGACAGCTTGTCTTGAGTGAAATGTGCCTTTTTATGCCTTTTTTTTTCTTTTTAAAGACAGAGCTAAGGGTACCAGATATGAAGAAAAAAAACCCCGAACAACCTTCCCATGACTGCTTGTTTCTTTTCTGTTCTATTCACCTGAAGACAAGCACTTACCTGCTCCACTGCTTTCTCCATCCTGACACTCAGTGCACTAACATTAACAGAAAGGTGCTCAAGAAAGTAAGTGAAATCCTACAACTTCAGGGCACATCCAATACCAGATTAGGCTTTAATGCTACCGTGTCACCTTAAAGATTTCTGCATGCAACTCCTGCAGCAGCTGGGAAAAAGGAACATTTGGAAAGAGGTATTAAATTGGGTTGTGCTATTAGGAATTTTTTTCCTACTCACCAAGTGGTTTCTTTAAGCAGAAGCTCTCTAGAGTGAATTGTGCCTGAGCAGAAGAGGGGATCTCAGATTTTCCATCAAAATTGACGAAGCAAAATTTTTCATTTTAACTTTTTTTTTTTCTTTTAAGCAACCTTATCCCTGCCTGCCAGCCTACTGCCGCTCG
>JAYRBT010000093.1:25697277-25709453 GCA_036023395.1 Myiotriccus ornatus
CATATATCCTCTACATGCATTTGGGTTTTGGTTTGGTCTCGTTTTTAAGAAACAGAGCTTTCGATCCCAGCTCAGTCCCAGCAGTGCATGGAGGTGTTGAAGCTTGGACCATCCATACCCAAAGCAATCTCCCACCATCACTCAGAGCAAACACTGTGGCCTTCTGGTATCAGAACCCAACCAAGCTGATGACGTTAAACTGAGCCTTGAAAATCCTACCATCTGCATGGCAAACCAACAGCTGTGCTCCCACTGGCATGTGCACCACAAACCCAGCCTGAAGCACCACCCCCTGCACCCTCACCCATCTCACGCAGCCCAAGAACTTCAAAAATAGTCCTTCTCTCCTACTGAAATAATTACTTACGGCTAGCGACATGCAAAATGAATGAAATCCCCTTTTCTTGTTTTTTTTTTTTTTTCTTAGAGATACTTTCAGTGTTCTGCAGACATACCCCTTATTTATTAGAAATGCTAAGAAAAGCCTTATCCAGATTTGCATGGAAGTTGGCAATTCCTGCAGATGGTCTCAACAGTTTTGAAACTGCCAAAACAATCTGTGCCAAAACCAGTGGGTAAAACTGAGAAGCCCCCATGGCGCGACAGAGAGAACCCTCTCAGAGAGATGCCTTCTCTGAACATCAAGGCCAGTCCTTCTGCAATATTTGGTTCCAGCTGCTCCAGCCCTGATGGAGCAAAAGCCTAACAACTGTGGCAGCTCCTGCAGAAGGAAGGGCCTCTCTTTCTGTCATGTCCTGCTCCCAGGAACTGCCAGTTAATACGCTGGGCTCTGCACACACACTCATCTCCTGCTAAAACCTCCGCAGCAGATGGGGATGCTGAGGCCCCTTTGCGTAAGGCAGAAAGTATCCACCATAAATACCAGGCTGGGGATCACTCCTTGAAGGTTTGGCTGCTGCGCCCTCCCCCTTTCCTCCATTTTGGTGTGCACAGACGCACAGGCACATGCGTCCTAGAGCTACTGCCTCCAGTTTGCACTTGCTACAGAGACCCCCAGACACCCAAAAGTCAGGCAATGCGTGCACACACCAGCAGGGGCTACAGAGCACTTGGGAAGCCCCTCAAGAAGGGGCACAAGTGATTCTTAGAGCTCAAAAAGGCCAGGGCCGTCACAATCAACCTTGTGCATCCTGAAACATGTGACTACTAAAAAAAGCAGAAATAAGGCTCCAGACTCACGGCTGGTTATTCAGAAGAAGCTAGTTTAGTCCGATTGTGCTGCTCCGCAAACCTGTGCTCACTCAGGCTGGAGAAGGCAAGGGAGGAGATTGGACAGGCAGGCAGAGGTACCCAGAGTACGCCTGGAGGCAGCAGGCAAACTTTGCTGCCTGATTCACTGCCTGCACAGTGGCAGGACAGGATGCAAAAGGATCTCCTGACCTCTGCATTTTGCACCAGTTCAATGGGCATGTTTCCCTCTCACAGGAGGAGAAGGAAGCAATTTCTCAGACTCCAGGCACTGGGATCAGTCTGCCCGTGCTCTCAGCACTCTGGTGGTTCCCAGCTGCACTCCCAACATGCCTGCCCCTGTTCTGCACCCTCTCTGCCCCACAGCACAAGCTGAGTCCTGCGGATTCCTACCCTGCAGCTGCAGGGCCAGGGCTGAAGACTCTCCAGTCTAAATGTGGCTCAAAGGGAGAGCTCAGAGGGTGCTCTGCAGCGGGAGGAAGAGGCAAGAATTGGAGGAACTGGGGCAGGAAGGAACGTGCACTTGCGTGACCCGGACCGGGACTCAGTGATGACAGAATCAGGGGCCAGGCAGCTATCCTTGTGCCTCTGGGACAGACACCACATCAGCGAGCCAGTGGGGGCAGAAGGGGGAGACAGTGCATCATTTCCTCTGAATTTGGGTACTGCTTCCGCACGATGATGGCGAGCACTTTCCCAGAACAGCCTCTGGCCTCAACCCACTTTCATGCCTGCTTCCCCCACCCACCCCTCTGCCCATCAGCATTATCTCCATTAGGAGACTGGCACTCAGAGATTTAGGATGATGCTACACTTCTATGCATTTAAAACAGCAATTGAATTCAAGGGCATTGAACTGGGCATGGTTCACCTAACCAGTCATGGCCAGCAAACGTGATTACGTTGGGCATCTGTGTCCAGGGTGTTATTTTTCTGCCTCGCTCACATCCAGCTGCCAGCAGCAGGACCAGCCTGGTGGGATGCTGCGGGAAGCAGCTGGCCAGAAGTGACACATCCCCCCGTGGGGCCCTGCCAGCCTGACCCACTCCCAGGCGCTGGGTGGCTGCTGTCTCACCACGCAGCCCCTTCCTGCCAGGATAGGCTGCACTCTCTGCTCCCAGTTACCACACTCTGCTCCTAGCTGCTGCTCCTGAGAACAACTGCAAGCCCCATCAGCCCAGAGGATGCTTTTCTGGTTTAATGAACAAAGGTTCTTTTAACGGCTTGCTCTCGCTCACTCAGTGTAGGGGGGAAGGAAACAAAAGTTTGCCAAACAGGGCATTTTGCAGACTGGCATCCAGCAACCCCCCAAGGCCAAATGTGGACCATTGGTCCTGCCTGCACTTGCTCTTGTTTGCCTTCAGGTGACTGGAGCACTGGCAAGGAAAAGATGGGAGAAGAAAACATAGTCATGTTAAAAAAAGAGCTGCAAAAGACAGAGATTTAACAGTTTCATAGTCTTGAAGGGCACCAGTGAGAAATCATCTGTCCTGCTCCAACCTCCTGATTAATAAATCAGTTTCAAAGGCAGCACAGCTTCTTGCAAACACTGTCCTGAGGGATGCAGCCAACATGCAGGTCAGTGAGAAGACCCCAGGCACCGGTGCCATCCATGTGCAGCAAGGCAGCCGCTTCTGGGGCAGGCTGGACTCAAATCACTCGGTTAATACATTCACTGAATACAAAGACAGAAAAAAAGCTGAACAGGCTGTTTTGAAATACAGATTGACTAAAACAAACTAGACTTCCTAAAGCCATGTGGCTGACACAAAGCAGCAGCAACATACCACCCCCACTGCAAATCGACACTTTCAGCTCACTTCCCGAGCAGGACAAAGCTAAAGCCAAATCCACAAGCACAGCTTTCCAACTGTGAACACAGTCATGGTTCCAGTTGCTAATTTTAAATCCTCTTCGCTGAAATTTGACTACCTGGCTAGCAAACAGCCGTAGGGCTTTTGTCTCCCAGGGATGCTGACTCAGGCCATGATCTGTGATGCCAAGAAAGTGTGCAAAGTCTGCTGCAAGTGCTGTCCCACCAGTCAAAACTGTATCTCTACCTGTGTTTACTAGGTAAACTTTCCAGCCCGATTCACTCCATCAGAATCTTTTCTGCTATTTTTGCAAGCTGGACTGCCTGACATACAAGTCAGTGTATACTGAGCCCCTTCTAAAAACAGACAGGCACAACAGAGCTGTGTGGATTTGCAATTCTGGTCACCCATAGAGCCTGGCACCTGTAGGCAGATGCCTTTACATCACAAAGCTTCAACAGAGCAGCTTCATGAGCCTCTGCTGTGTATTTTCAGCAAAAGAAAACCTCGAAAATATAAACAAGCAAGTGCTGGAAGCTTGCAAAACACACAGAAGCACAGCATCACATACAAACATTTCAGAGATTGTAAATGGAGGCTTTAGCTGGCAGTGGAAGGGTAAGACAGACACACATACTGAAAAGGAGCCAACCCACTCCTGCCCTCACCTCTGACACTCAGAAGAGTTTCTACTCACAGGAAAAGTGCTGCACAGGCACACATGCCAGGGGCCATCATGCTGCTCACAAACAGGAAGCAGCTTCTCACACAGAGCAAAAAGTGAGGCTTGCAAAAAAGCCAGAGGCAGCACAGCACTCGAGCCTCAGAAGCCTGGCCCACAGCCCCAGTGATTTTCTTGTCCCCACTTCCCAACAGCCATGCCTGGCCACAACACCTAAACCTCTTCCCATCTGAGGCTGCCAGCACACATCCTCCCCCAAAGCTCATCCTGCTGACTCAAATGGGAGGTCCCTCACAAAAGAAGCCCAGGATCTGCTCAGCCCGAAGCTGTAGTAAATCTAGAGAGTGCTCCAGCCTCCCCATACCACAGGGAGTGGTCTAGTGAGATTACAGGGGGTATTTTCTCAATACTAGAAGTATTGGGAAAACTCAGGCAGCAATGCCCTGCAGGCCCAGAACTGTACTGTTGCATCCCTACAGGGGCTGCACACAGGATGATATCACACTCCATCCAAGAAGCTGATACAACATGGGGCTGCTGCCACAAAGTGCAGCCCCAGGGGGACTGAGGTAGGACAGGGCTGAGGAAACCTCTTCTTCAGGAGAGCAGTGAGGCTGCAGCAGAAGGAAATATGAGGGAGAGGAGCTGGACTAATAGACAGGCTTGGAGAGGTGATCCAGCAGTCTGAATCATCCTCCTGAGCACTTCACTGGGAAAACCAGGAAAAGTCACCTTCATGGTTTAAGCCAGGTGTCAATCTCAGATACTTGATTTAGTGAGAATGAAAGCAAAAATCATGTAGCATCAGTTGGAAAAAGTCTCTCCCCAAACAGAGCAGAAAAGAATGTTTCCATTGCCCTCGCTGAGAGCTGGGCACTGCTCTCCATCCACTGAGCCACGTGCATGCCCACATTGCCATGCTTAGACAATCTTCGTAAGAAAGGAAAGCTGGAAAAGAGAAGCAGAACTCGAAAGAGGGTGTGGGAGGGAAACCCAAACAACCCTCTCTTTGCAAGGGCCCAAAAGAAAAGGGAAGGAAGGACCCATCGGGTGCACCAAGCCAGCCCTGGCTGAGAAAAAAACCAGCATCAGCTCCACAGCAGAAAATGGGGGGGCAAGTTCCCCCACTCCAGGCTGCAAAGCAGGGCTGGAGAAACCTCCAGCTCCCAAACCCCCACGGCAGCTTCAGGGCAGGCAGCTGCATCCCACAGCTCGGCGAAGCACTAATTTCCTCTTAAAATCATTAAAATAATTTCCCATCAGCTAAACTTCAGAGCTGTACCAGCACCTGTTCAGGTGTACCTAAAGCTACACCTATCCAGAGGTGTATCAGCACCTATTCAGACGGCACCAGCCAGGCCTGAATTACGGGTCAGCCCCGTGGTGGGTGGGATGAGGGGAAGGGACAGTCCACATCGCTGCCTATTCTAACATAGGTCTCACACTAGCACGTGGTGTCTTTAAAATAAAATAAAGAACACTGCTGATGAAAGATACTTCTGGGAGAGAAGCACAGTCCTGCTCAGCGGCTCAAACCCAGTGCCCGCTCAGCGAGGCAGCTCCGAGCTGTCTCCCTTGGAGCCGGGCAATCCGCATGCCTTTAGCCCTTCCCGCTGCCGCCGCCGCCGCCTCAGAATTTAATTCCAGGCTCTCAAACAGCAAACTACAAACAAACAAACAGAGAGGCATGGATCAGGAAGAGGCTGAGCTGCCATCCGCCAGAAACCCCCCACCGAGCCGCGGGACGGGATGTGTGGACGGGAGCTCTCCCGGGCTGAGCGGCATTCCAGGTACACGGATTTGCCAGGGGCAGCCCCAAACCACAAGGCAAACGCCGCAACCCTCCTCCCCTGCCCTATCCCATCCTGCCGGTGGCATTCGCACCTGGATTCCCCGCGGCCGGGGCTCCCCAGATAGTGTAGGGCAGCACCGGGTGCCAGGTGGGGCAGAGGTGTGTCTGTCTGGCTGAAACTCTGCCACGGCTTGTGAACCCCAAAATCACGGGGTGCTGCCAGCGCTGGGGAGTGCAGGAGGCGAGGCGAGGAGCAGGGCATTACAAGCCTAGGGAAATGGCTGGTGCCCCATACACTGCCCCAGAGCACACAGGGTATGTGGAAACCCATCCCATAAAGCCTTTAAAGGGACCCCTTCCAGGTTCAGCAAGACAGTTCTGCAGGTAAGTAAGTGCCCTCAAAGCAAGTCCAGTTGACACCCCAGCCTGGGGAGGTGACAAAAGCAGCCCACTTTCAGACAAAACATCTGCAGGGGCATGGGGACAGCCCCGAGCTCCTGCAGCTCAGCTGCAGCCAGGAGGCAGCTGGAAAGGCTGTTTGCTATGCCCCAGAGGGCAGCCATGGCCACTGCTCAGTGGATTAGCACCTGCAGTGTGAATCCACACCTGGCTCACCAAGCACTTCCTCTTCCAGGCAGGAGCTCTAGGCACTGGTTAGCATGAAAGAAAGCACTATCCAAGTGGGGACAGACTAAGCAGCAAGACCTTCTCCAGCCCAGAGGAACAGGGGAGAGCTGGACACTGACACTGCCCCATCCATGTCCCAGAAAAGCCCAGATCTTTGGCCCCACCACTGCAGCACTGCTCGTGGTGGATTGGCTTGCTTTGTCCCCAAAACCTCTCCAACCAAACCCCCTTCTGCCTTGCAGAGAACGGTGTGCAAGAGGGAGGGGAGTGGTGGCTGCAGGATGCTGGTTGGAGTAGGGTCCACTGTTGAGGAAAGGAGGTGAGGAGTGGAGTTCAGCAGTCCAGCGCCTCTGGCTTGCTTGAGAGGCCACCAGACCTAGAGCACCTCCCAGCTGAGGACTTGCACCTCAGCCCCTTGTCCTTTGAGATCGGGATGGCCCTCAAGACAGCAACAAGTCCCCACTCTGCAGAGTGAAGTCAGACTGAGGAGCTCCACACCAGAGGACGAAAGTTGAGAGCTTAACTGAATTCTTCATCGAACTGCAGTTTTGGAAGCTGCAAGTATCTGTCTTTTTCCAAACACACACTTGGCCCAATTTCCAAAGAAACTGCTTCAGATCAACGCTGGCAGAGAAACAAGCATGTTATAAAACACTAGATGCACGAGACAAAAAGACTTTTCTCTTTGTGTTGTGACGTGTGCCTGAAACAACTGCTCTCCAGCATGGCAAGGTACATTTCCAAGTTACTTTGCAAGCCTAATTAACAGTCCTTGACCTCCACCACTTCGACCAGGCAGGAGGATGCTAGGGATGTTCTCACCACAGGCTCCCTGCCTACCGAGAAAGCCTGTGTTTCAGAGTTCGATGTGCTCCCAGCCACACGGCTGCGGAGCCGTCGGTGGTGTTGCCAGGATTGCGCATCTGCTCCCTGCCAAACATCTTAAACATATTCTTTGGAGAAGTTTAACACAGTTTCTCAACCCCTCTTTTGAAGCCAAGGAAGCCTAACTTTGAGCTCATTAGCTCCCCCCTCCCCCAGCCCTCTCCACGCTCTTCTCGGAGTTTCTGTTTTACTTTTTCGAAAGAAGGCAGAGGAGGGACACAGCACAACCCCAGCCTGCAGCCATGAGCGAAGTAATGCCTGCAGCACTGGGGTTTGGGGGCAGGCAGGAAGGAGCAGACAGACTGGCTGTATCGAAAAGGTTCAAAAAAAGAAAAGAGAGCAAAGTAAATAACTGCAAGTTCAGACTAGAGAAGAGGGAGATGCTGAATGTAAAGCAAATGGTTTCTCCACGGTGTGGTATTGCAAGTGACCCCACAGATTCAGAGGCCTCCAGTTTCTTGGGTAGAAACAGCCCAGATAGACAAAAGCCCAGGACTGCAGGTGGGCAATGTGACAGGATGACCAGACCCCAAACCTGCCAAACCCACCAAATCCCTCCAGCACTGTCACCATCAGAAGTCTTCTTTCAAAAAAAAAAAATCATGGGTTTAGCATCTCTTAGGTTTTCACCTTCTTGCTCAGATTTTGCCCTGCTAGGACTCTGACAGTGCTAAAATGTCCTCTGCCTCTGCCCACACAATGTCCATATATACAAGGGCCTCAAACTAGATTATTTGTGAATTCACTGACTTCTCAGGCAGAACATAACCTCTAAAAACTTCTCTAATACAGATAGCAAGCATCACCACTGATTTGACAAACTAACTACATCTCCTCATAACAAACCTCAAAGCATCAGAAGATCCTCATCACTTATCTTCAGCATCTACAGTTTAGAACGACTGCTTGTACTGACAACACAGACATCAGAAGCACTGCTTGAAAGAAAAAGCCCGTACCATAGGTCCACCCCTCTATAACTGACTGATGGCTGCTCACTCATAAGCTGGCCAAAGGAGCTCTTTTCTCTAGATTCTTGTTTTTTTAAACATGCCTTGCTAACAGTGGGAAGCATCAGTTTCCGTGCAGAGCTCTGGAATCTCAAAGAAACTGTGGTTTTTCTTGCATACCCAAGATCCCTGAGCAAAAGGACTTGGGAGTGCTGTTTGACCAGAAACTGGCCATGAGCTGGGAATGTGCACTCACAGCTCAGAAAGCCAGTTGTATCCTGGGCTGCATCAAAAGCAGCATGGCCAGCAGGGCAAGGGAGGCGATGCTGCCACTCTACTCTGTCTGCTCTGGTGAGACCCCACACAGAACACTGCATCCAGCTTTGGAGCCCCTGACATCCAAACGACATGGGCCTGGGCAGGCTGAGAGTTGGGGCTCTTCAGCCTGGAGAGGAGAAGGCTCCAGGGACACTAGGAAGGACTTCCAGTACATAAAGGGAGCCTAAAGAAAGATGGAGACGGACTTCTGACAAAGGCATGTAGTGATAGGACAAGGGGCAGTGGCTTTAAAGTGAAGGAGGGCAGGTTTTGATTATATATTAGGAAAAAATCCTTTACTTTTGGGTGAGGGTGGTGAGGCACTGGAACAGGTTACCCTGAGAAGCTGTGGATGCTGCATCCTTGGCAGTGTTCAAGGCCAGCTTGAATGGGGCTCTGAGCAACCTGGCCTTGTTGAAGATGTGCCTGCCTACATCAGGGGATTGGAACCAATGATCTTTAAGGTTCCTTCCAACCCAATCCATTCTATGTTTCTGTGACGTCCCAGAAAACAGACATTTTTAAACATCAGTGAAAACAAGTACATCTCTAGTGGTTTGTGCTTTGGACAATTCACTGGTTCATACAGTAACTTATATTTTTGTTTTGTCAATATCCTTTAATTATTGGTGTTCAGGGTTATCAGTTTTCTAACCTTAAATCTGGGGATGAAAATCTATTAAGACAGACACCTGACTAGAGTGTTTAGCACACTTGGGTCATCTGTCCCAGGAGGTGCTCATGACAAAGAGGCTAAGAGTTCATATCTTAGGATTGCCATCCCAGGCACACCTGGTATCTAAATGGGGGTGAAAAATGTTCAAGGAAACAGCAGTATTATAAAATAACCTCCACAAACATATGCACTCAACTGGGCGGGACGTGCAAATGACATCCCTGAAATACAGACAAGCCTGTCCATGAAATTCTGCTTTGCAGACTTCTGGCTGCCTTGAGTTGAGCTCTTTAGGAAAAGGGTCTTACAACCAAAGAACCTGACTCCTTCTGCACCCCGCTCCTTAAACCAGTGGGCACACGACGACCCCATCCCCAAAACACAAAAACCGCGTAGAAATGATAGAAGAAAAGCATTTGATTGTTTTGAAAGCACTTCAGCCAACAGACATACTACTTCTGTAAGCAACAAAAAAACCCAACCCAAGCCGACACCACAATACTGTTCCTAAAGAGTGTAACAATTTGGGGAATGGACACCTGCAAGAAATACCTGGATTTACGTGCTTTTGGGCTTCTCAGAGAAGCCAGAATTTCTTGGAATTCTCGAAATTTTACTGACAGCAAGCAGGCTCTGCATCTTGATACCCCTTTTAAGATACTCCTTGGCATGCAGCTCCAAACTGGAGCATAAATTGAAAATGCTTATATTACCTTGTATTAGAGAATTTCATAGCTGTTAAGGACTTCTAATTCAAAGTTGAATTGTAGTATTTCCCCAGCCCTAATTTACTCTTTTAAATTATAAATAATGGCAAGTGAACCATAAAAGCGCATTTTAAATTTGGCAGCTTCTTGTAAGAGATTAAACCTCATTCAGCTAATGCATTTGCCGCAGAGCCAGACAGCAGGGATTGTAAACTACTCTGCCTAAAGACTGCTAGGAAGAAAACTCTGGGCCTCTGAAACAAGTACCTGGCTATTTTACCATTCAAAAAGTCTGAGCAGCTCAGTCACACATATCCTGTGTGAGTCATCACATGCTTCCCATAGACGAGGAGGGCGGAGGAGGGGGAAGGGAAGGGGCAGGCAGGAAATTAAAAAAAAAAGATGATGTACGATTCAACAAATTTAGGTTTACGCTGAGGAAATGCAGCAGTTGGACCTACCTGTTCCAAACAGAGCACTTCTCCATGGCTTTGGGAAGGTAGGAATCACAGTAAGGTCCTTGCTGGTTCCTGTTTTTCCTGATTATACTGATAAGGAGTTTTGTGCACAAAAAGGTTTTTTAAGTGTACACCTTTCTATTCCTCACAGTGGCCTTAGAGATCCATGAGATGCCAGTGCAGACTCAGCTCTGAACAACACGTGAGGCATGACAGGACTGTTTTACAAAGGCTTTTTGCTACCAAAACCTGAAAAGAGCAGGATAAAAAAGAACAGTTTCTCAACTACATGCTGGCTACAAATCTTGACACTGTGATGGTTCCAGGCTGTATATGACTGCACCACCCCACAAGTACTGAAGGTAGCACAGCTAGAAAACGTTTGCCTACTGTCTTGTAAAGAGCTACTTTTTGCGTGGCCCTGCAGCTCTGTGACTATCTGAAGCCATTTCCAGTTGTCTCTGGCCTTTGGCAGATCCAGCAAGTTGCACTGAAGATGTCACTAAGACGATTTAAAATACTTTAATTGATCCTTCAGCGACTAACTCCAATAACGCTTTGAATCTTGAGGTCACTAAGAGCGTTTCTGCAAACCCCAGGCATTTCCAAAGCACATGACTCACTCCTGACAGGATCAGAGCAAGTGGAGACCATTTAAAGGAAAGCCATACTCATAAAGCATTTCTACATCCACTCTGTGAGGACAGGCTTGCATAGCCACTTTCAACCTAAAGTGATCTTGGGGGAAAGAAGTAAAAGATATGAATCAAACAAAAACAACAACAAAAAAACACAGCACAGTTTCTTCTAGTGACCTCAAAACCGTCTTCCTAAAATACCAAGTCATTTGTAATTCGGTTGCATTGATCCATAAACAGCTGACCAGCAAGCACTGAGAGAAATGAAGAATTTTGTGTGAGTTTCCTAAGTTGAAAACCACAGGAAGCTTCTCGGAAGTCTTCCCCATCGTGATCTCGAGTAATATGGCACACTTGATGGATAAGAGAGATGATCCCCAGGCTCCAGGGCCCAAATAGCTTGTGGACAGGTCACTGTCAACTGGGATGCCAGCAGGTCACGGTAACAAACTACCTACACCACAGGAGCGTCTGCTCAAGGAGCAACAGTTACAAGTAGCAAAGTTGGGTGAGAGAGCCTTTTAAAGGAACGCAAAAATCTGAAATTCACCTCTCCCCTACCTCTACCTTGTGACAAAGCCAGCGGATCAAAACAGCTCCAGTCATCACGTACTGAAAGTGAGACCACCAGCAGGCTGCAAACCCACCGACATCCTGCCAGCATGCCAGCACCCAAGCGGTCCCGAGAAAGGCCTGTGGGAAGCCCAACCCAGCGCAGATAAAACACACGCCACGTGTTTTATAACTGCCAGATAAAACTGCCACGTATCAGGATACTGCATCACAGAACCAAATACAAGGGAAGCGCCACTGGCATGCGTAACAGCTGTATTCATGACCCTTCCTCAGAGCCCATTTTAAACCCGTGCCGCTCATCCAGCAGGTTCGCGCACACAAAAGGCTACGAAAAGCCCGCACAGCGCAAAGAGCCCCTCTGAACCTTCCTGTGGGATTGCGCAAAAGCAGCATTTTGGGTAGTTCCCAGAGGAAATTACCCAACCCGGCCGACAACCAGAAATAAACGTCGCCGGGCTGGGAGAGAACGCTCCCCGAGAGCGCCGGGGCTGCGCCCGCCGCTGCCGTCCTTGCGGCAGCATCCGCGCCGCGCTGCCCCGCGCACGGGGGCTCCCCCAGGATTCTCCCACAATCCCCCTCCGCCGGCGGCACGCGTGGGCATCCACGCCGCTGTCACACCGCGCCGGCCCCTGGGGACAGGCGGGGACACCGGGACCCGGCGGCCCGCGCCCCTCCCTCGTGGCCTCCTGCCCGGCCCCCCGAAACCCCGCCGGGACGGCACTCACCGAGCAGCGGGGAGGGCTCGGGGCAGGGGCCGGGCGACGGCGGGGGCTCGGCGGGCGGGGGCCGGGCCCGGGCGGGCGGCGGCGGGCGGGAGAGCGGCAGCGAGAGGTTGGCGGGCGGG
>JAYRBT010000093.1:25709610-25732188 GCA_036023395.1 Myiotriccus ornatus
CCGCTGGGCGGGGGGGGCGCGCCGCCCCCCCCGCTCCGCGCCGCCGACGGGGCCGGGGACGGGGCGGGGGCGGCGGCGGCTCCGCCCGCCGGGGGCGGCCCCGCACCCCTCGCCCCGCCCGCCGCGGCCGGGAACACCGGCGGGACAGGGGGAACGCCCGGCCCTTACCGCCCCACCCCGCCCCGGCACCCCACTCCCGGCGCCGGCATCCCGCCCCGGCCTGCCGCCCGTCTCCCCCGAGCCCCGGAGCGCACAGTCCCGCCGCTTTGGCCGGCCTTTGTGAGCGCACCCCGCTCTGGCTGGCTCTCCAGCACGGTGCCTGCTGACACCCTGTTGGAGCGGCGGCTGCAGCCCGAGAAGGCGCTCGGCTGGAGCGCATGGTGTGAGCTGCCGCGGGGTAGCGAGGGCTGCGTTTGGGTTCATGCCCCTTGGAGGACGCAGGTAGTCTTTGCTTGGCACTACTGAGTGTAAACTCTACTTTTCTGTCGGGTCGGTGGAACTGTTAAAACCTTTCTGCAAAGCAAGAAAAAAACCCAGAACCACCTCTTTGTTGAATATATCACAGCACCCCCGGCAGTGCCAGTGGCAGGGCCTCCTGGAGGTCTCCAGCCGAACATCCTGCTTGGAGAGTGTCTTGCCAGGAGCAGGTGAAGTCAGCTGTGGTTTGGTCCTGCTGAGTCTTGAAAACTGTCCATCATGGGGATTTACACCTCTCTGGTGCCCTGTCCCAGAGCTGTCCAACATTTCTCAGGAAGGAATTTCCTCGTGTCCACCATCAAGCCAGTAGAAGTGCCTGGGCAAGCAGGTCTGGACACCATCCAACATCCGTCAAAGTTACATGTGTTTCTTATAACTAGGGAGTCCATGAGCCTGGGAAGAAACCTCCTTAGTTCTACGGAAAGAAACCTGCCCTGTAGCCCTGTCTCAGCCAGTAGCAATGGTGGGGGAGGGTTTACAGTGTTGCCCTTCTGTAAGAGCAGCATCAGTCAGGAAGCCAGTACTAACCTTGCTGTTCCCCTGGGTGCTGCAGGCACATTGCTCATGGCTGACTGGAGAGTAATCACTGGTACATCGGTGACTCATGGGGTAAGTGAGACTGACAGCTGACCAGGTGAAATCCTGCTTGTGGTCTGGCAGACTTGCATGTATCTGGTTTAGCCCTGTGGGCTTCAGAGTGCTTCAGGGATACAGTGTGACACTCAAGTGGTTTTCAAGTGCAATAAATAACTCCTGCCAGTAGCCCTTAATGCTGCTGTTTATTTGGTCTCCTGGAAGCAAAGTAACTGCAAAGAGAAAGTGGATCTACATTCTTCTGATTGGTTAAAACTGCTTCCCAAAACACACAAGAGCCACTGCTACTGCCCTCGGCCCTCGTGTGTCTGTTGATTTCAGCGGCCTCTGGTGCTGCTTGGTGGGTTGCCAAAGTGCTGGTCTGCGGAGCTGGGCTCTCATCCAGCAAGGTTGGATGCTCCTTCAGTGTTCATTCAATGGATGCTCATTGTTACTCTTCCACATTAATACGTCGCCAGTGGTCTTTGAAGAAGTGTACCGTGTTCCATACTTTGACCTCCAACAACAGCACTATTCTTAGTCTGAAGACTTGCCCTGTTGGACCAGCTGGACCTCATCAGGTCAATCTGATCCCACGGACTATAGCTGTTTAGTGCTACGCATTCACAAGTGCACATCCTTTTTTTCTTAACGGGTGTGGTGGTGAAGACCAGTAGGGCCTGGTCTTTGTTTGTGATGCTGTGCTGAGAGAACAGAACCAGGAATAGAACACTCAAGAAGTGCAGCTGCTGCCACTGGTGAGAGAGTGTGCACTTGTCTTTAAAAACCGAAATGGTCAGTGATCTCCAGAAGCAGTCTTGAATGTGGACAAATCTACCTTGCTCTCAGACAAAGGAGTTTCCTTCTTCTGGAAGAAAGTCGACAAGCTGTTGGCTTCAGGTCTCAATGCTTCTTTGCACACTTCCCAAGTGGCTTCCACTAACCATGTGAAAGCACCTTTGGAAGATGGGCATTGCCTTCACCGTGAGGAAGCTCAAGGAGAAAGAGCTATCCTGCAGGCAAAGTGACCAGAGACATCTGCTTCCTTCCTTCGGTTCACTTACATGTTTCTCATTTCTTTCTGACACTTTCTGCAAGTCAGTCAAATAATCACTTGCGCTTTGTTTAAACCTGATGTTGTGAGCATAACGTCTGCCGTCACTGATGGCACTGATAGTCAGTATTCAAACAAGGACTAGCTCATAAATTGCCCTCTTCAATGAGCAAACCTAGCTTTCAAAGCTTCAGGCTCTCCAGACATCTTTTATGGATCAGTTAGCAAAAGGCAACCCATGAGTGAGCCAGCAGAAAATCCATTCTTTAGAACTAGCAGGTCAGTCCACAGTTTCCATGTTTCACTGCTGTCAGCAAATACCTGGACTTGTGTTAGTAAAATTTGTCTTTCCCTTCTTTCAGCTTTGAACTGAGCACTTGTAGGGAAAGTTCCCTGTGGTGCACTGTGAGTCAGACCTTGACTGTGACTCAAGGCATAGTCAGTTTGATTTCCCATGACACTATTATGTATGTCTTGTTTCAAATTTGGCTAGCAATAGCAAAAGAAGTCCCAGCACAGTGTTCAGGACAAACATCAGAGGGTTAGAAAGTGTCTAACACGTTTTTCCACAGGTGCACTGTAGCTCCCTACCACGAATGCCTGCTATGTTTTATGTGAGTCGTATAAAATATTGCCATTTTTTCTTGCTTGCACTTAATGTGGCTCTGGAAGTAGAGCAAGGCTTTGTGATGAAAGAAGCCTCTGCAGCAGGCAGGGATCATTCACACTGTGCGGCACTCCAGTGTGCAGTGATGTGTGTAAGGGTAAACATAGGTTTATACATCCAAGCATGTAACAGCACACCTATTTTTGGTAAGGAGGTAAGGTGTCCTACTGAACACATGAGTGAATAAATAAATACAGGCCTCACAGGAAAGATGTAAACATGCATATGCAAGGTCTGGCTGTGCGCACTCCACGTCAGCCCTCTCCAGCTTTTCACCATTGCAATCTCCACCCCAGCCCAACCTGTAAGGAGACCTTGGAGATGGCACTTTTCCAGGCATACCCGAGTCCACTTCTAGCTCCCTGCCCTCCTTGTGCTGGTGATGTTCTTTTTTTTGGTGAAGCTAATTTTTAGCCTTTTTCTCCCTACAAAAAACCACTGTGTGACCATAGTGCTTCGCTGCACATGAATATATCTGTCTGTCCATGATGCCTAATGACTTGTAAGTCTGATTTTAATCAAACTTGGCAGCTGGAAGAGATCATAAACATCAAAAAAACCTGCTGAAACAAGTCATCAAGATGCAACAGAGTGTAAGTTCACTGGTAATGTGGTAAGACATTTGTAGCTAGGCATCAAAGTAGGAGTAGGAAGAGGGAAGCTATAAGCCCCGTACTCTTAAAAGAAAAGCAAAGTTCTCGAGGAGCATGGCAGAGTGAGGGAAGGATGTGAATATGTGCCACATGGGGGTTTCTTAGTCATGCACCTCATGGAAGGGTTTATTTCAGCATGATCTAGCTTTCCTGGTGTGTGCTGAGGTCAGTGTTTTAGCCACGGGGGTAGCATCGTCTCTTGCCATGGGGCAACTGCTCCTTAACTGAAGAGCAGTGTGGTCATCACCAGCGCTGCAGGGATGTATCCACATGAAAATGTGCTGTCCCCTGGTCCACAGCAAAACATGGCACATCTGCGTGTGTGATCTTGTGGAGCTGAAGGTGCCTGCGATAGTGAGGGTACATTACTTGTAAGTACCTCCGTGTCAAATTCCACAAGCCGCCTTCTGGCCTGAGAAGGACAGCCTCCCAGCAGCATTCCTAGCAGCTTAAGCCAAGCTCAGCATCGTGTCAGCTTCTCCAGGAAGAATGGGGGTTTGGGCTTGTGACCCTGCTCTTCAGTGTGGTCATGGCAGCCCTGAGCATCCGTGGATCAACATCAGGCCCCGCACGAGGGATCAGCCCTGGATTGTGCTGGATGAAGCCCACAGCCCCGGTTCACTCACAAGAGCAAAAAAAAAAAAAGCACACTTCCCCAGAGCATGAAAGTGCTGTCTGGGATAAGCACGGCTAGGGCATGAAGCAGGCGAGAGGGGATGTTGGAAGGCAGGGTCCGGATTTAGGGCCTGGCCAAGATGGAGAGGGCTGGAAGGGAGCGGTGAGTGGCAGTGCGGGGGTTACCCCGGTTCACAAGTTCAGAAGTGCCCTCTGCCGGCACCGTGCTCCGGGGAGCTGGCGAGGAGCCCGGCGTGTGCTCCCCTGCTCCGGGGTGCGCTGTGCGGGCAGCTGCCTTAATGGAAATGCTACTTCCAGGGATGCCAGCAGGACAGACACATGCTCCCTCTCTAGCGGCCTCGGCGGGAGGGGACCCTCTGTGAGACCACTGCTCCCTTCAAGGCCTGCAGAACCCCAGGGTTATCCCCACGCTGGGGCATGCTACGCGGATGGGTGGGTGAGCATCCCAGCTCCGTAGTGAGCCACTGTTCAGGCACATTCCTTTTTGTTTTTTTTCAGTGCCGTCGTGGCAGTAGTCTGCATCCGCAGGGCAGGGCCGAGAGGCAAAGGCATGGCTCCGTGCTGCCTGCAGGTCACCCTGCTGCGGGGCCAAGACGCTGTGTCCCAGCACAGCCCCCTGCTTTCGGGATCCTGCTCCACAAGGTTACGCACTGTGTGATGCTCTTCTGCCAAGGCGCTGGTTTAGGAGGAGGATTGTGAAGGGCTGACTTCATCTGGAGGGACAGGTAGCAGTCAAGGCAGGCAGCAGGGAAACAAGTGAAGAGAGGTAGAAAGCTCTGGAGATCCAGTTGCAGCATCCAGCTGCCCTTTGCTGAGAGCCCCTAAGAGTCAAATCCGGGGCAGCACTGTGTTTTATGGAAAGAAACTTCATGAGAGACCAGGCCATGAGCTTTGCTCATTAATTGAAATAAAGACTTCAAGACCTGAAAAAAGAAACTTGAATCATCTTACAAACCTGGAATTCTTTTTGCAAAGTTCTGCTTTAATTTCTGCTGCCAGCAGTTAATTGTTTTTGTGGGGTGGTTTTGCACTGTGCAGCAATTTGGGAAGAGTCCAAAGCGGCCCTGATATAGTTAGTGCTGACACAGACAAGCTCCTGCTAATCTCCTTGCCTCCTGAATGGTGCTGGCAGTTCCTATTGTGGACTGAGGGTGTCCCATACTTGTGACAGGAAAGAAGTGTGAGCTTGTACCTCCTTCCCCAGCCCTCGGGGACTTATCCCCTCCTTTCTTTCAGTTGTATCTGTAACATGTACATCTTTTTAACTGAATGGTGCTAAACTACGTCCCATGTCTCAGGTCCCATTCTGTGTTGTTGCCTCGACAGAGAAGTGATAATATTCCTCTGCAAGATGGATACAATGAGGCCCGTCAGAGCAAAGGGAGGTGCCTGCAAAACTTTGGTTGTGTGTAAATTGAGGAAAACAAGAGAAAAAAATAACTTCACCTGCAGAGAAACTCATTGCTAGGCAAGAAGTCATGTTCTAAGCATGCAGCTATGTTCATCTAAGCGAAGAGAAACTTCCACCATTTCTTAATTATAGTCTTTCATAATTTTTAATATGAATGTTTCCTTTATCAGTTTTGGTTGTTTTTTTTTAACAGCTAGGCATTGTGGCTCAGACCAAGGTATGGTGCCATACACATCCTTTTCTAATCACCAGACTAAGGTTAAATGGGCCTTGACAAAATCTGGCTCCAAAGCTAGCTCAGGTTGGGTTACTGCTGCACTTTCTCAGTTCCTTGCTAGGCTCATCTTCTGTTGGTTTGGGTGGCTCATAGCATACTGTAATGCATAACATACAGCCCGAATCATTTGTCACAGAAATTTAATATTTAAATCACATAAATCCATTATAAGGGTGCTCTGGCTTTGTGCTCAGAAGCGCATTTCTTCTTTATTCACTGCTTTGCCTCCTGGAACAGACAACAGAGGAGCCAGGACCTGGCTAGCCCATCGGACATGTATTTTCCAGAGCAGAATCTGGGATGAAGATTATGCACAAAGGTGTGGTTTGGTGCTACTGTTGAGCTCATTTTGCCTGACAGTTCCCTAAGGGGAAACTTTGCATTAGCATCTTGCTACTCAAAAGTAAGCTGCTACCAATACTTTTAGTTCTGTTTCCAATGCTTCTAGTTCTGCTCTGATCCACCAGTACACATCTAGATGACCACAGTGTGGGGGTAAAAAATAAAGCAAAGGTGTGAGTTAACCAAGGTTACTGCTATTAACGTAAATGAGATGTCTCAGAGACTCCAAAGTCACTCTGCAGCTTTTAAGAGAAATGAAACCAAAAGCTGGAGGAATGTGTTCCAAGAAATAGGATGAGTTTCACTGAGGGTGATGGTGCCCTTCTATTCAATGGTGTTTTGTTGTGGCTCCTTCCTGGTCTTAATTCGTACATACCCAAGTAGTTAATAAGTCACTTGGAAAAAATTATATTTGCATAGTAGGTGGGCTCTGAAGTAACAAGTAGCAGCCAACCTCAAGGACACACGTTTCTGCTCTCAGTGTAAGACCTGCATCTTTTTTCTCTGGCAGTTTAGCTCATGGAAAAGTGCCGAGCTGTGTATGTGCCTGCACGTTCATCAGATAAACAGCATACTAGAGAGTGTTTTATTCCCTGATTCTTTTTCAGATGGATGCTGCACCCTTGGACAGGTAGGAGAAAGTGGAGATGTGTGAATGTTAACCAGTGACAATTCAGAAAGTTGGCCAGGCATGGCTGGGTGACGCTGCTTCCAAAGATCCTTGCAAATCAGCATCACTGAACAACATCCCCTCAAAACGCAAGGAGAAACAGAAAGACTTTCCAGACTCTCTTACATTATATGTCTTTTCACGTCAGTTCACCCTGGGGTACCTACAGGTCCTTTAGCAACTGGCAGACTTGGAAGACCAGGCCTTTCCTGCAGAAGTCAAGGGACCTGTTTCACAAAAACTCACCAAGAGCAGCTGTCACTTTGAAGGGGAGAGCTGGCATATGTGCTACCTGTTTTTCTCCACTGTGGTGCCAAATGCAAGATGGTGACAACATCCAATCCTACACAATATGGAATTAGCAATACTGTTTTCAGAAGATATAAAAGACTGAGGTACAGTACAGGTTTGTTCTTTCAGAAACCAGCTCCAGGGAAAAAGAGACTCAGAAACCTGATTTTTTTTTTTTTTTTAATTACAGTGGGTGTGAGTTCCCAGTTAAACAAGGCTGAACATCAGTGTGCTGGGAACAGGCGATATACCTACTGCTGCTGCCAGCATCCAGGTTATCTGTGTCAGCTCAGAGCAGGAGGGCACAGTCCCACAGCAGCAAGGGAGCTCTGCCCACCCAGCTCAGGCACAGGGCCTTATCCCCTCCCTGGCACCAGCACTGTGACTTAGTGTACACTGTGCCAAGCATTTGCTGGGAAAAAGTAAATCCGTGGTTTTCTGCTGTTTTATCTGCTCCACTGAGGATTTGGTCACCCAGCCCTCTTGTGGAGCATGTGGGAAAAAGCAAGTCAACACCATCCTCAAGCTGCCGAGGAGTTGCAGGGCATCTGCAGACCGCAGATGCATTTAGAGCATGCCTTGCAGTACAGAGGTCCAAATACGCAGAGGTAAACACAAGAGTGAGACAGGTGCCCTTGGATCAGGACAAGCTACGGCAACTTCGGCCCAGCTAGAGAAACTTCATCTGTCAGTTAAGGCAGGAGAAGAAGGTGGTGCAATGGATGCTCCTCCTAAATTGTTGCACTTCTGAGGTCCAGTTTACAGCCTGGCTTCGTGGGAGCTCTAATACTCTCCAGATTGATGCCACCTTGGCCCTGACCTTATTTAGTGAGAGTGTCAGCAGGCAGGATCAGTCCATGTAGTCACCCTGTCTTATGTTCCATGGCCGACAGTATCACAGGGAAACTTTTCTACTGTCAGAG
This sequence comes from Myiotriccus ornatus, assembly GCA_036023395.1. NCBI lineage: Eukaryota > Metazoa > Chordata > Aves > Passeriformes > Tyrannidae > Myiotriccus > Myiotriccus ornatus. The sequence continues at coordinate 25,717,585 of JAYRBT010000093.1, forward strand.
AAATAATGAGCCTTTCTCATTGCCTGACACGTGGTAGTACTTACTCACAGCAGCAGAGGAGAGAGGTGGCTGAAGGTGTGGTTTGAATCTAGGAAGTTTGGCAAAACTGCTGGGAAGTGGTGATGGCTGATCCCTGCCCTAGTCACAGAGAGTGATCTCAGATGTGAGGGTTTGGCTCCACTGTATAGCCAAAGGAAAACCTCTGGTCACTTGCATCTCTGGTGTTGGTTTGCTTTTGGTTTGGTTGATTGGGGTTTTTTTTGCATGCAAAGGAGAATAATTGTTCCTTCTTACTTGTGGGGAGACCTCAGAGTGATCAGAGGGACAGAACAGCAACTATTATCCTCTCTATAAAAAACATCTAGAATCAGGGAGTGAACTAAGGATTAAAATGAGCATGGTGCTTGCCCTCCTTTTTTTTCCTTGCCCCTTTGTGCAGCAGGAGGGTAGATGGTGGGCTCTGGGCTTGGGCTGCACAAGCAAGGCAGCATCTGCTCTCAGGGTACTGCGGTATTTGTGTGATCCTGGCGTCTGCTGGTATGCCAAAGGCCTGGGAGGAGCAGCAAAACAGGACTTAAAATATCAGTGCTGGTGCAGCAAGCGGGAAGGCCAAAACCAGCCATGAAATCCAGGAAAGAAAACAGATAACAGCGAGGAAACGGCAGGTGCTGGGTGGAGGGGTGACGACACCAAGGCCGCACCACCGATAAGGCCACCACACAGACGTGAGTGACGTGATGCAATCCAATTTGGACTCCTGCCATCTGTGCCCACTCGGATGGAAAGCCTGCAAACAGAGCTGCAGTCTTCTGGGAGGGCAAAGGTGTGATAAGGGCTCACGACAGGACAAGCGATCCCAGGTCGGTGCGTGGACATGTACTGGTGGGTGCCAGTGAGTGTGTGGAAACAAGCACAAAGGCAGGGGGTAGTGCCACAAGTGAACAAGAACGAGATTGGTCTTGGAAGTAGAAGTCTCCTTCCTTTGCCACTGTCTCCAGCACAGTTTATCTGCCTCGCTGGGGACAAGACTGGGACCTTCATACCTGACCCTCATACGCATCTTGCTGGTGAAAGTGCAGGGAGAGCCAGCTGGAGATACCTGGCTAATGTGAGGGCAAGCAGCCACCAGAAAACCTTCTGTCTCACGCAAAGAAGAATTTCCCCACCTCTTCTTCGACAGGGACAGTAGGCAGGACTTTTTTTAGGGATTTCAAGCTTGTGCTTGCAACGGGGAGTAAAGCCTGAAAAGACAAAACCTATTTGCAAGAGGTGATTTCCCCTTTGTCATTTCTTAGCATGTCATTTTAATTTGCCCTGTGAGGGCAGTGGCATTTCAATATCACTGAGGGACCAGGTGGAGGAAGATCAAGCCTCATATTAGGCAACAGCTTTTCCACAGCACTGCTGATCTCCAGCAAAGAGAGGACACAGATATTTTCTGCTGCCCTGCATCCAAGGAAAGTGATCTGGAGCACACAATATGTTCCAGCAGCACAGCCCCAACCTGTTGCTCCTGTGCTGCTGCTGGCATGATCCAAAGAATCAGGCCATGCTTGGGGCTGGAGGCAGAGCAGGGTTCTTTGCAGCAGCAGCGCCAGAGGCATTGCAATCAGCATTTGGGTGGGGATATTGGTAGCAAAGATTTTGAAGAAGACTGTAAAGAGCCATGGTAGCCCTCATACAGGGCTGTGCTCTGTGTTGGTGTGGGAGCAGCTCGCAGGAGGTGGCTCCATGTTGACCATGTAGCTGAGTGTTGGCGAGGACCAGATTTGCAAGATGGGAATCGAAGGAAATACATGCATGTGTGCTGGAGAGGGACATCTGCTAGTGCCATGGGCCCAGCATGCTGGTGGCATGGCCCTTCAGGGCTCACCCTCCAAGCCTTGTGCGCAGCAGGGTTTGGTCAGGGCATCCATGGCTTTATACACGGCCCACTGAAGATGGAGATCTCCCCATCTTCCTGCTGGTTTGGGTTGTTCAGCCTTCAGGGTAAGGTTTCTTTCCTGACTTCTCACCTGAATATCTCAGGCCTGAAGCTGGTTTTTATTCTGTCATCTGGCACTACCAAGAAGGGACTGGCTCCATCAACTTCCCTTTCAGCTGTTGTAGGCTGCTATCAGATCCCCCTTGGCCTCCTTTGCACTAGACTAAACAAGCCCAACAGGACCCCATGTGCCTCAGGAAAAACTTCTAATGCAGTTAAATATTTACTTTAGTTGAGGGATTTCCAAAGTGGAATAATAATAAAAGCCAAAGGTTATTGAACTGTGTAAACTCCATGAAGAGGGAATATGAAACATGTGCACAGCTGCCTCGGCAGGGCAGAGCAGTGGTTCTGCAAGAGGAACCCTGAACTGGTCACCTTCTCCCTTCCCAAAACTTGGTCACAGCCCTACTGGCTTGCGAGGAAGGGCATCCCAATGGCAAGGACATAAGCAGCTTCATGCAGGGCCCACACCTCTCTAGCCATGAGGGATGCTTACCAAGCTGTTCCCTTTTGTCTGACAGACAAGGGCAGCCTGTATCTTCCTGTGGGAAAGAGATGTCCTAAGCACAGTCAAGGTCAGATCCTCAGCAAATGCAAATATTTTGTCTCTGTGTGCCTGGAGCTCTCCAAGTCTCTGGTGGTTTCTGTAGGACACCTACCCCATGTCCACCCTCTCCATGTCCACCCTTTGCACACATGGCACATCCTACCTGCTCGCATGGGCAGGCTCCCTTTGTCCCTTCAGGCTCAGACCTCATCTCAGCAAGTCTGTCCCAAGTGAGTTTTTTAGTCAACACTGACTTTATGCCCAGTGGTCCTCTTTCCCATCCTTCACCCTTTACCAACTGATTTTGTTTCATCAAAGGAAGATTGGGACAGATGTGGAAAATTCAGCTTCTGAGAAAGAGATGATAAGGATGCTCAAACAGAAGGACTGGCATCAAGCATCCAGTCTGGGAGGCAAAGCAGCTGGGCTCTTCTGGGGTGGTGATGCGTGTTGAAAAGACTGTGTCTCTTACCACCGAGGATCCTCTCCAGCCTCTCTGTCCCCTCTGTGCTCTATGTGCCACCTCTGTGTATTTAATCTGTGCATCCATGCACACATCTCCTGTCCAACACACTGAATAATTTTGCTCTGTCCATCACCTGAAGCTGGCAAGTGGCACAGGGGAAGCTTATCGGTTGCACGAGAGTGCCCAAGTGATCCATCCCTCTGGCTGTACAGTCCAGCTGTTACCAGCGCAGATCAAAATGCTGCTTTTCCCAGCACTCCTGAGATAAGCTGGTGCCCTCCCCTATAAAGGCAGCCAGAGTGAGGTGCCCAAGCGTGTCTGCCTGAGCCGACCATGGCTGTGAGGGACCTGGTGGTGGTGGTGGCAGCGGTGGTGACTCTTGTTGCTGCTGGCGGTAAGTCTGCTCTGAACTCCTGGAGGGAATGACAGAAGGACCAAAAGTGTGTGACAGGGAAGAAAGATCCAGAAATTCTGGTTTGGAGAGAAGGTGAGGAGGGCAAACAAACAGTGGCAGCACGGTGAGGAAGGACTGGAGCAAACACACCATACCTTTCTTATTAGCAGTTTGGGGCAAGGATTACAGACCTGGTCATCAACTGTATTGCACGTGGGAGAGGAACGGGATAGGGAAAGTCCACAATGTTAACAGGAACCAGGTCCTGGGAGGACAGCATGCACCCTGGGGTGGCAGCTACTGTAGTTCCTGCTTCCATGAAGACTGGCGAGTCACTGCAAGAACATTATGTGCTCAGCATATTCATGTGGAAAGCACCTGTTTGTAGGCACTGGAAAGCCACTGCTACCTAGGTGCATGTAGTGGCAGTCCTGCACCAATCTGTATAAGAGCCTTCATGCCCTTAGATGGGCACAGATGGGCTGTGAACTGTTGCTACTACTCTGCCTGACTGACGGAAAAAAAAAGACCCACCAAATGCTGCTGTCCCTAGGGATTGCAGTTGTCCAGCTGCGCAGCATCACCAGCCTTCTGAGGATACTCCATACCCCATGCATTACTGCCTGGTTTCACGTTTCCTGAGATGTGTTGGATGCTCTGTGGAACTTCTAGTCCAGAGACTTCCCCTAGTCCAGGGAGAGAGGGCTGTTGGAAGATGGTTTAGTGGGTAGGAACAGCCGTTCCCAGCTTTGCCCCAGCCAGCTCAGCTGTGGATGGAAGCTGTGTAGTGTGCTGCTGGCAGGGGGAGTGGGGGTGCCATGCAGCAAACTGATTGCCCCTCATGAAACCCACACAGCTGATTCAGGTCCTGAGTGGGCTCTTCACAACACTGCTTTCCCTTTGGTTTGGATGTGATCCTCCATTGGTAACTTGTGCTTCTGCCATCAGTCACACGTGTGCCGTGCTCACGGGTCTCTGCTGTATTTCAGGGGCAGAGCTGAACGAAGGGAGTGGCCTGAGAAAGGTAAGAGGTTTCTGATTTTTAACTTGTTCGTGGCTTGAGATGGATATGCCTGGTGTGCCTAGGAGAAAGACTGTTCCCAGCAATCATCCACAGCCTCATGGGTGCTGGCGTTCCAGCACCAAACCCACATCAAAGCCCAGGCTGGGAGTACCACTGAGGGCTGTGGTGGCCTCTGCTCCCTCTGTGGGCATGCCCTGACCCATTTGGGGCAGAGGGAACCACGTTGTCAGAGGCACTTGCTCCTGCCTGGGCATTGTGGGAGGAAGAGGTGGGTCCTGCTGGCACTGAAATGTGTGCTGTGGTTTCTCCTTCCAAGCCGGTGTGTGCAGACATGGCTGACCTGCAGGCCTGCCCCCTCCTGTACTTGCCTATCTGTGGGACCGACGGGAATACCTATGCCAATGAATGCCAGCTCTGTGTGGAGCAAATGTAAGCTCATGCCCTTGGCAGAGACCTCCTGGGTCTAATTTAGTCTATCTGGGCGGTCGTGAAATGCTGTCAGTCATGCCTGGGAAAATCCATGTCAGACTGCACTTGCATGGCAAATAACACAAACTGTGTTGGGCTGCAAGCGGGGGTGGATAACCAGCCTGTCAAGTGAAGCTGCAAGGAAGTTGGAGGAGCTGCACCCAGCCAGTTTGGGGAAGGGGAGGCCTGGGTGTATCTAGCAGCAGCCTACAGTTGCAAATGGTATGGAGCCACTTCTTCTTGGTAGTAGCAAGTGGTACAACATGGGGCAACAGCCACAAGCAGCAGGTCCAAGAGGATGAAAATTTGATGCGGGGAAAACCTTTTTCCCAAGAGGGTGGTGCACCATGGAGGTGTGAGGAGGGGGATCTCCATTCTTGTGGGGTGCTGTTTAGGGCTCAGACAAAAGCCAGGGTCACTGTAATCTCACTCTAGGGGCAGCCCTGCTGTGAGCAGGCTGGGCTAGTGGCCCACCACAAGTGTCACAGGCCCTGGGAGGGGGACATCTGTGAGCCAGGGTGACTTGCAGTCACCTCAGCTTTTTAGACGGGAAAATGAGTAAGCCTGTTTTGTAACGGTCAGTTCCATTCCATCTGATGGAATGCAGCCGAAGTATGACTCACAGTATTTTTTTTCTCTCTTACTCTTTTTTCCTATTGTTTTAGGAAAACCAGGAAAGACATCCGAATTCTGAAAGATGGGGAGTGTCAAGATGCCTGAGCTTTCTAATAGCTTTCCTGAACGTAGAAACAGGTGATTAATTGGTCCTGTGTGCTCTGTGCTGATTGGACACTTACGTTAGCCATGGTAAATAATAAAAAATAACATGCACAATCTTATTTAAACAGCACTTTTTTTATGTAAGGCTGTTACATAAGCCAGTTCCCATAAGCCAGTTCCCATAAAGGGCTGCTAAAAGTGTAGTCAAAATATTAATTTCAAATCCACACTACAAAACAGGGTGTTCTGCACATTATCTCATCCACATTCCTGTGAGAAAAGCCATGGAGGAATAGCAAGAAAAACACAAATCCTTGAGAAGATGGTGCTGGACAAATGCAGGGTTTTTTTCTGTAGGAAGCAATTTAGCAAAGAGAAAGTAAAGTTTCTTCAGGATGGGAGAAGACGTCTCCCTGGCTCACTAGTAAACTGCTTCCAGAGCTGATGTAAATTGAAAATAGTAACATCTGCACTTCTCATATTAGATGTTATTCGGCATTTTATCCAAAAACCTTTCACATAGCAGTCAGCTTAGATAATACATGGGAAGAACTTGAGTGGAGAAGCTGAGCACAAGGTTTTACCTTTGTAATTTTAATCTTTTACCCCAGATTTCTGCTCCAGCACTTGAGAGCAACCTTCAAACCGAACAAGTTTCAGGACTTGGTTGCTCCTGGTGTCAGAGCCATCTTTGAGACTGTGGCAGGGCTCAGTCCCACCAGGGTAACAGTGTCAGTGTGCATCAGCAGTCTCTGGGGCTCCCTCTGCTCTTTCATCTTCCACTTCTACCACGTGGTCCACAACTCGCCTTTCACAAAATACTCGTAACAAGGTTGTACACCTTGGGTGTGCAAGGGGCCCTCTTTGCTCATAGTGGGAGGTATCAGAGGGCACTGGCTAATCCAGTGAATGCCTCCTGAATTCAGTTCAGTCCTGCACAAGATGCTGTATTTCTACAGAACTACTGGCTGAGATTTCAGATCAGCTTTGAAGAGTGTTTCAGTGTGAACTGACACCCTCCAAGGATAGGTCTGTCCTCACCCACAGGAGATGCTGCTGCTCTGACTTGCTACTATGCTATACTTGTATACTATACACCTTTTATTTGCAGGCATCTGAGTAAGAATACGGGGTGCATCCCATGGTCAAGTGAGCTCCCTGAACTCAGTGACCATTCTGCAAGTCTGGGAGCTGTGCCAGTGTCGTGGCTACTGTGCTTGGTCAGCTGGAATTCATCCCCTCACCCAGTTGTGCCCTTTGCTGGAGCCACCAGATGGGACACCGCAGCACCATAATGCACAACAAAGCCATTGCTGACAGATTTAATGCTGCACCAGGAAATAGTACTGAGGAGCATAAAACAGCCTTGCTCAGTCAGATAGATTGCATCCACCATTTTCTGTCCCAGAGGCAGCTGCTGTCATCAAAAGCTTTCTCTCCATAGAAAGTTCTTTACCAGGCTGAAAAGTCCTAGCCTCGCTCAGGGTTTTTAAAAGCTTTGATCGTCCCTGTTTTCCTTTCCTGGACCCTTTCCACTTCTGCAGAGGAGGAGGCACAGCTTGCCCACCCGCCCATGGCTGCTGCTATTACACCACCTGCTCATTTGCCCTGAGGCTCTGCAAGCCTGTTTTCCCCTTTTCCATCCTCGGGTAGCAAGGGAGAGGTGCTCTGGCTGTGTGCTACTCTCTGAGTTGCCGGTTCTTCTCTGTAGACCTTGGTGTCCCCTGTACAGCATAGGGAAGGGCTTTGGTGGGGTTATGACCCCCAAAACACTTCCACGGTGAACAACAGGAACGTACTGCTCACTTCTGTCCTGGGGTTTTCTGCTCCTGCTGCTGCGAACCCAACCACAGGCAGGATGCATTTGAGCAGCTCCATCCCAGCTTTCTGCCAGGGCTGAGGGGAAGGTTATGCCCAGCTTAGCATGGTGCATGACTGGGAGCCATTCTCCTCCCAGGATGGCTGGAGGTCACCAGTGTCTCAGCCCCACGCCATGGCTCAAGCTGCACAGGCAGAGTGGCTGCAGCCATCACTGCATATTCCCTGAGAGCCACATCTATTTATGTGCAGAGGCTAGGAAAAAACAACACAAACAATCCAGAAACTCTTCTGAAGAGGGAAACCACATGCCTCCAGCACAACATGGAGTGTTTATTCAGAAACTGCAGAACTAAAGCACACACTTAGAGGTCAGACCTGCAAGGTTAGAGCACGGGCAGCCACAGGACAGTGTGAGTGTTGACTGTACACACAGCAAATTCAGAGGTACCAGTCCTCCGCAGGGACTGGTGGATTTGCCTGTTTATTTCACATGGCTCAAGAGCAAGCTGCAGACCAAGGGGAGGGGAGGGTGACGGGAGTGGTTTAACACCACCACAGACCTCAGGGCCTGTGCAAGACCAGCCTGGTGCAGAGAGCCCAACTCTGAAAACTGGCAGATTTGTGGCTGGCAAGGTCAGATGAGGCTCGGGAGGCAGCTGGTGGACAGCAAAATGCCTGCAATGCCCTGATCTGTGCCAGAGGGTATGAATGGGTATTTGTGCTTTTGCATACAGTTTTGCCTGTTCAATTTATCCACGTTTCCCATCTTTTGATGCTTCAATTAAGGCAGGAAGAGGAAGGGATTACCTGTTTTCACAAGCACCATAGTTTGTCACACAGAGTGACTGGTAGTCCTGCTCCCAGAGAGCTGTGTTCCAACCAGGCAAGTTTCCTCCAAATGTGCCTCAAGTCAGGGAGTGAAGGACAAGCCTGCAAGTTTGTCAGATAAAACTGGAAGTGCCCTGATACCATGCTAGGGTGGTGGTGGTGTATCTTCCCCAGCTGCCCATGCTGATCCTTCAGATGACCCTGGGCTCAGGGATGCATCCATGACTACAGGGAGGGATGTTTGGGTTTCTGGATATTGCTTTGCAGCAGCATTGCCAGATAGGGGAAAGAGAGATACGCTGGAGGCTCACTGAGACCTTTGACTCATACACAGATCCAAAGCCTGGTGTTGTCAGGTCTACAGTGACAGCTGTCCCACCAGCGTCAGGAGAGAGACCCAGTGGCAGCATCCAATCCTAGGTCCAGTTGTCCCTTGGACAAAATTTTCTCAAGACTTTTGAAAGCTCTGTCGGGTACTGGCAATGGTGAGATGTACTCAAGGTTGTGGGTGTTCCCCTACCAAACAGCTCCAGTGACACTTGAGGAGTCTGTGGCACTGGAGATGCTCAGGCTGCTGAACATCCAGTTGAACTCTTCCAAGTCCTTGCTTAAAAACTGGACACATCAGTGGAGGTGGTCCAGGGCTAGATGAACTGAAATGTGGAGTGAAAGGGGAGGGAAGCAGTACCTGGCACACTGTAAAGGGTCCAGCTGCAACAGTTCATGCAACTGAGACTGGCCAGAAAGTATAACCTAGTTGCACAGGTTCATTTGTAACAAAGGGGAGGCAGCTTTGGCCATATCTGCTAGGGAGCTCTGATGAAGAAGACATCACTGCAGTGCTGGTGCTGGTGGGGCACAGGGAGGCAGAGGGAGGCAGAACTGGGCTCTAAAATGAGCCCAGTGCCATTGTGGGCGAGACTCTGCCTCTCAGGACCTCTTCTTCAGAGCATACATAGCTCGAAACTAGGCAGTGGGGTCTGTAATTTCCATGTTTTTAACAATTTCCAAAGCCTTCCCATGGGATAATAAAATCACTTCCTTGGGATTTAAAGTAAGTCACACACAAGAGACAAATCTCTTACAGAGAGTTCATTCACAAGAGATGCAAGCACAAGCTCTGTAAGGTTTTAACGCTCATCTATTTTCCATTAAACACCTCTAAAGACTCTGGGGGCACAGTGACTCTTTCTTGTACAACTGCTCCCTTTAAGGTAGAAGATGGAGAATGAAGAAACATTCACAGTACCAGCTCTGCAGTATCATATGCAATGTTTTGCTGAGTCAAGACTCACTTATCAGACCTCACCAGGCTTTGGAGTGACTGAGGAGATGATGGGTGTGAGAAGCTGAGTTAGCCACGGTCTGAGCATGCACCCAGTTCCCATGGAGCACTGAAACACACAGGGATTTCCACCCTTTCTTACATGTTTCATATCACCTGCAAGCAGCTCGAAATACAGAATCATAGAATCGTTTAGGTTGGAAAAAACCCTTAAGATCATGAAATCCAACCACTAACCCAGCACTGCCATGTCCAGCACTAAACCATGTCCCTAAGCACCATATCTACATGCCTTTTAAATACCTCCAGGGATGGTGAGTCCACCACTGCCCTGGGCAGCCTGTTCCAGCATTTAACAGTCCTTTCAGGGAAGAACTTTCTTCTGATACCCAACCTAAACCTTCCCCAGAGCAATGTGGGGTCCTTTCCTCTTGTTATATCACTGTTATTTGGGAGAAGAGATGGCTCCCCACCTGTCTATAATCTACTTTCAGGTAGCTGCACAGAGCAATAAATTCTCCCCTCAGGTTCCTTTTCATCAAGCTAAACACTCACAGCTCCCTCAGCCTCACAGGACTTGTTTTCTAGACCCTTTACCAGCTTCATTGCTCTTCTTTGAACACACTCCAGCACCACAATTTCTACACCTGGGACAGGGAAACCCTGGGTGTGAGTATAGACTGGGGAATGAGAGCCTGGCGAGCAGTGCTGTGGAAAGGGCCCTGGGGGTCCTGGTGGATGGCAGGTTGAATGTGAGTCAGCAGTGCCCTGGCAGCCAGGAGGGACAACCCTGTCCTGGGGGGCATCAGGCAAAGCATCACCAGCTGGTCCAGGGAGGGGATTGTTCTGCTCTGCTCTGACCTGGGACGGCCTCACCTTGGATATTGTGCAGTTTGGGCACCACAATGTAAGAAAGATATTGAGCTATTAGAGAGCTTAAAGGCCCTCAAAGGAGGGCCACGAGGATGATGAAGGGTGTGGAGAGGAAGCTGTATGAGGAGTGGCTGAGGTCACTTGGTTTGTCCAGCCTGGAGAAGAGGAGACGGAGGGGAGACCTCATTGAGGTCTTCAGCATCCTCACGAGGAGAAGTGGAGGGCCAGGTACAGATCTCTTCACTTCCGTGACCATGGCAGGACTTGAAGAAATGACATGAAGCTGAGTCAGGGGACATTTAGGTTGGATATTATAAAAATGTTCTTCACCTGGAGGGCAGTTGGGCACTGGAACGGGCTCCCCGGGAAAGTGGTCACAGCACCAAGTGTGTCAGAGTTCAAGAAGCATTTGCTTTCAGGCACATGGTGTGATTCTTGCAGTGTTCTGTGCAGGGACAAGAGTTGGACTTTATGATCCTGATGTGTCCCTTCCAACTCAGCATAATCTATGATTCTATGTAGTTGTTGTAGTGAGGGACCCAAAAAGGAACACGATGATCAAGGTCTGATATGTTTCTCTCCTCCAGAACCAAGGCCTTTGCACAGTAAAACATCCTGAAGAATACAGTTTTCAGATGTCTGCATGACCAGCGTGGCGCCAGGGCTGTGCAGACTCACATAGTGCTGGAACAAGAACACCCCTCCCAGCTTGGGACACCCTACCTTCACTTACGACTGAGCTACAAGAAACTACTCTTGATGACTTGGAAGCCTCACATCTCTTTATGCCATCCATGTTCCTGGCCCACCCTCCCGTATCAGAGCGTTCCCATATCTGCTCCGCTGCCACCACCCTGCTGCTTCTTTTGGGGCTGTTAGACCTACCCCACCTCTGTGGAGGTACCACGTAATCTGCAGTGGACACAGGGCAGGAACTCTGGAGTGAAGTGGTAACTTGGGATAAGCAGAAAGGCAGCAGAGATGACCATGGACCCCCAAGGTTACATCTTAAGACACCCACATGCATGAAGTTTCAAGCGCTGGAGCTTCCAGGGACCTGGAGAGAGATCCTACTGAGAGCAAAGGATGTACATTAAAAATAAAAAAGACTGGCAGAGACTGGAGGCAGGCCAGATTGGCTCATCCCTGAGGAGCTGCTCTGCTTCAGGGCACGCCTTGGGACTGTTCAAGGAGGTGGGATCATCCCTGCTGTGAAAGGAAGGCAATTCCCAGAGGACCTGGGGGTACAAGAACATTGTCAGGTTCTTCCACCAACCTTTGAGCCACTTTGAATTCATGGGGGGCAGGGAGGGAAGGGATTAGGAGCACAAGCACCTCACCAGTGTATAAGTAGTTGAGTGTCTTATGGAGAAAAGTGCTGGTAGAAGCTGAATCCCAAATACCCTGGCACTAAGTGCTTTAGAAGCTGGCTAAAGAGGTGTCTGTGGTCCAACAGACTTGTTATACACAGTATAATTTTAAGCTTTTCTGTGCTATCCTGATGTGAGAAACTTTGAAGGCAGTTTTCAGGGGAAGCCAGGATTGCTACCTCACCTCATGTGCACTGACCTAGGGGCCTGGCATTCCCACAGAACAGGGAACAGGTTCTTGGCATCAAAGCTATTGTACCAAGCAGAAGCTTCCCCTTGGTAGCTGTACTGGCCCTGAAGATGGTCCTAGAGAGGCTGCACGAGGCTGTATGCTGTGCAGGCCTGGGGCTGCCATGGGCAACAGGGAACTAGGAACAACCATCACAGGAAATCATCCTGTGGGAACAAAGGACCAGTTGGATCTTCTCACTGTGTTTACTGGGGCTGCCCATTGCCATCCTGCTTCAAGAGCGAAGTGCTTTGCTCACAGCCTCGATCCACTGGACCAACAAGTCATTGGGAAGTCCTCAACATGCACAGACAGGTATGGATTTATTATTCTTTCTGGATTTTCCAGGAAGGTGGTGCAGCCTTTGGACAGGTAACATGTCTTTGGCAGTCTCCATCCTTGGGGGTTTCCAAAGAATATGACAACACAGCCATCCTGACCTCGTGCAGCAGACAGTCCTGCTGCGAGGGGATCTGGAGGATGTTCCTTTCCAGCACTACCAGGGTCCTATGCAAACAACTTTCAGACAGCATACATCCCATTTCAGACCTCTCAAAGGGTCCTCAAGGACTAACACCACTTCCTTGCATCTCATTCTTGAAACTAGCAGCGAGACAACGCTGCATCCTGCCCTGCCATGCAACATCTGTCCACCATAAAGAAGAGCATTTGAGTCACAGTTAAGCAGCAGTGAGTGTAAATTTCCTACCCAGAGTGGAATTATTTGCAGTATAAAAGCACTAAAATGTTTTGCAATCCACACAGTAGATTCTGGATAGAGACTCTCACACCTTTGCACTCCGATAAGGAGAATATTATTACCCTCCCAGTGGCCTGGACAGATAAGAGGTTTAGGGCGGGCAGTCTGCATTTTTTTCAAGGTCTCATTATGCTGCACCAGTATCTCCAGATGCCTTCTCCAGGGAACTAAGCTGCTTTCTGTTTAACCTGCAAAGAGCAATGGCGAGTTCAGGCAAAGACCATCCTTCTTTGGATTCTTCTTGGCAACCGTCTGCAGCCCGTAAGACCCATGCTGTGCCAGGTAATGATGAGACCATTCCTGAATTAAGTTTTCGGAGAGAGTAGAGAATTATCTTTGTCACGAGTGGTTTAGAAAATAGGAGCTAATAATTACTAGTTTACGCTTAGGGAGGTGGAGGATGCACGTTTAACTGCAAGTATGCCTTTTTACATGTTGTGTTTCAGATCACAAAGGCATGTAAAGTCTTTTCAACTCTAAGTCCCTCAGGCAGCATCAACAGATTGTTTGCAGACTGGCAATACTGTCTCACTGTTCTTATAGCTTGAGTTTTTTTTTTCTTTTCATTTAAACTCCATGTCTTTGTGTCTTCTAGTGAACAATTTTTCATCAGGATGGGTATGTTTTACTGTGATCTTTCCTGCCTAGTGCTGGCAGCTGACAGGCAGCTTTGAAGCTCTTGTGGGAACGCTTTCTTGGACCAGTTAGATATTAATGAGGGGTGTTTGCTTAGACTGGCCTAGGAGGGAGACTGTAAAAGCATTTTTAGCTGCTTGTAATCAATGCTCACAATACATTTTGAAGGGAAGAGAAAGTTACCTTGGCTGCAAATAGGATGTGCAAGGGATTACGAACTTCAGTAGCTGAACTAAAGTCCTGTGCAGATGCTGCTACTGCAACTTGCAACCTCATCTTCCCTGCCAGCTTCCTGCCTTTTGCTATGTGGATGGCAGAGCCATCTCCTGCTGGCTGAGCCCTACTGCCTCTGATACTGCTTTATGTTGGGGAACAACCTCCCATTTCTCTTTGAGTTACTCTCAACTTCCCTGGACAGGGTCTTGGACAGCATGATGTAATTTTAAAGTTGACTCTGCTTTGATGGCATGGAGATGAACATAAACCCTTTCCAAGTTAAATTTCTGCAATATTATAATTAATTATCAGCAGTGTCTTGTGTAAAGATCTACTTTGGGTAGAGGCTGGATCCTGTTGTCAGTTTTGCTTTTTATCTGTCCTGGACTATAGTTTTCCTTGCATTTAACAGACACCTGGGATAAAAGAAATACAGTTCAAGCTCAGCCTTGGAAGTCCTTTTCATCTTGTCAATTCTCCCATCTGATCAAGCAAATGACAAAATGACCATTTTCACTGATTTGATCTAATACTTTAGTGTGAGCTGAGGCTTTTTGTGAAAAGAGATGGATCTGATTACATCCAAAAGAAGCAGGTCATAGTTTTGCTTTTTCATTGTGGGGGTTTTGTTGAAACTATGAAAATCAGTTCTTTTGTGATCTCTTCAGTATATAGGTGGGAAGAATTTCCTCTCCCTCCATGTGTCAGTGAAGTGGTGTTGCCCTTTGTCTCGTGGGCCTGGTCTCATGCTACTTGATTTGAGCCAGGTTTTTATTATCACAGCTTGGAGTCCAAGCTAGAAAACTCAAGCTGACTGGATCAGAAACCACAGGACCTCTTGCCACATCATCAGGGATGCTGTCTGTTAGGACATGGAGAAGTGAAGTTCAGACAATTCACCAGGCTGGTCTTTGCCTCAGGAAGCCATTTGGAGCCCCTTGTGGTCAGTGAAATGGGCACAGCTCACCTTGCCCACAGGG
>JAYRBT010000093.1:25766523-25795921 GCA_036023395.1 Myiotriccus ornatus
GTGGTTACCTTAACTGCACTAAAGAGCCAAACCATGACACTCTCTTAATTTAGAGCTGCACAGAGAGGACCACCCACTCCCATGGCTCGCCTGTGGGCTGCTGGGGTGTCTTCACCGAGTCCTCCTTATGCATTTCAGTGAGTCCCCACTCTACAAAAATTGTTGTGCATCCTCCGTGTGTGGGAAGTGTGGCACAACATTGTGTGTTTGCATAGGTGCCACACCGCTTGTGTCTCCATCAGCTGTAAACCTCACCAGAAACAACATCTTCTCCTAGATCTTTGGCTACTTTGCTTCAGAGCGATGCGCCAAGAACAGATGTCTGCTGGATCTGTGTCAGGAGCAGTCAGAAAGAGGACTTTCTACAGAGAGTTATTTTTTATCAGTTGCTTGCTTTTCAGTCCATGTGACAAGTACATCACAGACCTTTCAAGGGACACTAATTAGGCACCTAAAATGAGATTAAGTGGACTGGCAAAGCCCTTTGGCTGCTATAATTACCATCCTCCTGTTTACGCTGTGCCTTTAGCTGAAGTTTGGGCAGGACTGATGAGAATGCAGGATCACTCATGGGTGTAAATTAGGGTTAGTCACATTTCCCTGTTTTTCTGCATGGCTGCTGCAGGTTTCAAAAGGAAGCCAAGCACAAAGGAAAGGAAGCTTAGTGCTGCTGCCTCCATCACTGGATCTCTTGCACAGTCAATATGTTTCAGCACTTTTTGGGGCGGTTCATATATCACTGGGTTTGTTGTTGTAGGTCTTCACATGTGATCTCTTGGCCTCCTTTGCTGCACTGTGAAATCTGTGGTTCCTGCAGCTTCTTTTCAAGGGGTGGGGAACCCATACCCCTCTGAGGAGTATGCTGTGGAAATAACCTCAGATAGCAGTTCCTTGGCTCAGTTTATGTGAGTAAAATGCCACGCATCGTGACGCAGAAGATATCAAACAGAACCTTGTTAGCAGAGTTAGTCCACTCTGACAAAGATGTCAGAGATGGAAGATGGGGTACTGACACTTAATTATAGCTTCCAATTTCTTTCCTCCTAAAACACAGCTTAGTTTGAAAAGTGATCAGGTTGTAGTGCATGGAGTCCCCATGCTACCATCCTAAGGGCACTATGTGGGGAAACAGCCATGGGAAATAATGTGGGGGGCACTTATGAGAACAGCAGAAGACTGGTGCCAACCTCATAGAATCATAGAATCAGATGGATTGGAAAGGACCTCTGAGATCATCAAGTCCAACCCTTGATCCACTACCACCACAGTTACTAGACTGTGGCACTCAGTGCCACATCCAGTCTCTTCTTAAATACCTCCAGGTACAGAGAATCCACCACCTCCCTGGGCAGCCCATTCCAATGCCTAATTAATACCTCCACCTTCTTAGGCCTAGATTTCATAGATAGATACATGTATCCTCAAAATTTTTTTGGAAAAGTTTGCATTGGGAAACAGAGGCCTCAACTGGAAAAACTGAGATGTCTGACAGAGAGTGTATCAGCAAGCAGAAGGGATGACAGCACATGGATGGGGGTGTGTGCATAAATTTTCAATTTACATAAGGATGACTGGCAAAGGCTCTTTGGGCTTCAGAAGGAGAGAGGCCCCGAAGCTCAGATGACACTTGCTGGAGAAAAGAGGAAGGAGCTTGAGAGCAGGTCTCAAAAACATATTTAGGTTGTCATCATCATTTCTGGTGCATTTTGGTTGTGAGGGGAGGAAACCTGGGGAGCGGAAGGCAGCTTGTGTCTGTGATACCATGCAAAAGTGAGAGACAGCTACATGGACTAAAGTGCCTGTAGGTGGGTCACCACCCTAAATTTGCCTTGGGTGCAAACCCCCTAGATTTAAAAAAACAATCTGTTCAATACATGCCTTGTAGCAGAAAGGATTACTCTGTGTGTGTGTGCCACTGTGCTGGGAGAGCCAAAGCAGAGAAACTGGCAGCAAATCCGCGATGACCAGCCACAGCAGCAACCTGGAGTACGACAGCATCCAGCTCTGAGGAGTCTGGGGAAGCAGGCAAGGAGAACTTGGAGTTACTAAACTTCAGGAGAGGACTTGGTACTCATTGTGTCCCATCTCTCGGTTGTCCACTTCCTTTGTCTCTTCTGGGACATGGTGCCATGAAGACTTTAATTTCCCTGAGTCTGAGACAGGATAACATCAACAGTCCAAAGCTGGATTTTTGTCGGGATCGCTGCAGAATGTCAAGAGCAAGCCAGAGATGCCAGCTGCTGGGTGTGCCACACACTCAGGCAAGGCACTGGATGCCTGGAAGCTGTCTACCAGGACAGGCTCTGCTGCAAGGCAGCATGTGGTGAGCCTTCCTGGCAAGGCCTCCAGATGCCCCGTTCTCCTCCAGTTCTGTTGTATCACCTGTGTCTGCTGCCCCCAGGAAAATGATCCAAACTCCTTCCTTCCAGTTGCTGTCTCATGGGGTTGAGATTAGAACCTGTTTCAGGATAACATCCTGCAACCTTGCTTGGCTTCTCTCCCTAGGAAAAGGGGGTGGAAGAGACATTCAGAGAGCTCTAGGAAAGGCTCAGGGAGAAGTGGAGCAACTCATCACTTTGTTGATAGGAGAATTCCTCTAAAAAATGGCCAATGCTTTGTTGAAAGGTGGTAAACTTCAGATGTGAGGGGGTTTTGTTAAAAAATAGTTGAGAAATTTTGTGCAGCGTTTGTTAAAAACCCTTTACAGCTGAAAGACAAATGTTTAAAGAGTAATGACGAAAGAGGTCTTCCACTGAAGCTCATGTTCAGGCTTACACACTCATGGAAAGCCAATCCCCAGTGGACAGAGCTAGCTGCAACCAGGTACTGCTAGATGACATCCCAATGGCACTGTGCTCCACAGTTTCACAGGGACAGCTCATACACAGTTCTGCGTGGGGGGATTCTTGTTCCTCCGGCTTGCTGGTGACTCACAGGCACGGAAGACAAATGTATTGAGAAATACACTGCCAGTGACAGCCCTGATTGCCTCCAGACCATCTCCATAAGCCTCCACAGCCTACCTCTGCCATCCCAGCCATGCTAGATCTCTCACTTCCACTTGTCTGCTTGCCTCCATCCTTCTGGAGGGGTGCAGCGATGGCATCGCTGGGCTATCTGCTGCTAAAGCCCTATCTTTTTCCCATCCTGGATTCTCTTCCAGGAAAAAGGACTGCACACAGTTCCCTCTTCAGGCAGGCCCCTCTGCCAGTGCCTCTCAGCACCACCTCCAGGAGGAGGTCACCCCTGCTCTGAAGCAGTCTGTGGGCTCAAGGCCTTATCAAACAGCGGAGGAATAGAAGCACACGCCTACCACAAGGCTTCACACTCAGCCAGTTAACTCAGACAACTCCTTCTACCTGTGTTCTCTGCAGTAGAGATAAAACCTGCCTGGATTTCCTGATTTTCATTCCCCATGCAGCCTTTTGTGTGGCGTCCCACTGCAAACTCAGCAGTTCCTTTCCAAGTCAGTGGAAACTACCAGCTGAGCCCTGCTCACCAGCTTCATTGCTGTCTTTCCTGCTCTGCAAAACCCTTGTTTCTGTGTCCTTCATGCCTCTTCCCACCTGCTGCAGAGCATAGAGAAATTGCCAGCAGCTGAGGTCTAAGGCTATTTTGGCCATGTCATGGCTGTTCCTCCAAAGATCAGTGACGTGACAGGCTTTGCTGTACAGAAATCAAACACCATTAGCGTGCCATGGCATAATTATTTTACGTATGGCCATGAGGCACACGTGGTGAAAGGTTTAGCTTTGCTTTCTGAGGTAACAGCCACCAGGGGGTGATGGGAAGGACAGCAAAGGAAGAGTGTCTGGCACTTCTCAGTAGGAGGCACGTGCACACCTACATTCCCACACCACCCAAGGCCCAGGCTCCATCCTCATATAGGCACCTCTACAACACACTGTTCCTACAGCTCACGGTGTTGAAAGATGTCTCAGAAAGACCACTGTGGAGTTCCTCAAAGAATCACAGAAGGAGTTACATGTGGTGGTCCTAAACCAAACTACCTGATGAAAGCAGGGCTGCTGAAAACTAGGTCAGGGTTTTACTCTGTCTGTCTGGAGAATCTCCAAGGACAGAGATCTCACCATCTCTCTGGTGGCTGTCCCAGACCTGCACCACTCTTGTAAAAGGAGTTTTTTTTTCCTATGTTAAACCAGAATTTTCCCTGTTGCAACTTGTGCCCATTGCCTCTTGACCCTGTGAAGATAGTCTGTGTCTCTCCTATGTAACCCTGCAAGGCAGTGGAATGGATGAAAGCAATTCAGTACCCTTCCAACCTTCTCTTCTTCAGGCTGAACAAGCACAGCACCCTTCTCTTCCATCCCTTACTGTTTATTAAGCTGTGCATACCCTTTTGTTCCATCAAAGTTGTGTGGTTTTTGTTTGTTTGGTTGTTGTTGTTGTTGTGTGGGGTTTTTTGTTGTTGGTTTTGTTGGTTTTTTGTTTTTTGTTTGGTTGTTTTGTTTTTTGGTTGTTTTTTTTTTTTTTTTTTGCCACATCTGCCTTGTGTAGCTTTCTCCTAAATGTCCCATCATGGTTCACTCAGGTACAAAAGGGTTACTTCTGACCACTTTGAACAAGAAAGTGAATCACCCTGCAGAAAAGAACCCAGAGACCCAGCCAGTACCCCACCATCAACACCACTGGAGATGTGCTGCAGAGAAATGCTAATCCCAAGGGAAAGCCCACCTAAACTCTTTGGCTCTTTATTTCTGCACGCTCCTCTTGCTGGTGCTTAGGTCTGAAGAGAGGCGCTGCTCTCAAGGGCAGCAGGCTGCATTGCCTCCCTAAGAACGCTCCTTCCCCAGCAGATCCTCTTTCCAGTCTCCACTTGTGTGAGCTGCTGAGTGGTTAAATGAGGACTCAAGCCTCCTTGTCATGGCTCAGCTAGGCAGGAATTTCACCGGTGACATGGGTGCATCCTGCTGGAGAGGTGAAGGCCCTTGAGTCGGCTGGAGTGGGGGGCACTCAGACCTCAGGGGCTTCTCTTTTCCACTCTGCTTGAATACAAAATGCGCCGTCACCTTAAGCACGCACCGGCTGAACCGCAAAATAAAACCTAGCTAGTGAATGGGAGGATTTAGCTGGTTTCGGTGCTTGAGGGCAACTGTTTCTGCTCAAATCACTGAACCCTGCTGCCACATGGATCAGGCTTCCAAAGGGCACAGTTCTCCCTGATAGGATGCTACAACAAACCATCCTGATGCATCCTGACGGCCTAGCTAGCAGACCACTAAAGACTGCATGCCAAGAAGGTTCCAGGTGCTTGCTGATGCCAGTCTCATGTCCAAAATCTGCCAGACCAAACAGTGGGAAAACCTTAGAAAGATATTTTCGTGTGAAAACCTGGCCTTTCTCATCACTTTTCTAGGCAAGGCCACATTTTGTGTTGCTTGACTGTCCAAGAAAAGAAAAACACTGAGCATTCGGTGATTAGATCTAATGTGACAAATGGGATTTTGGGGGTGTTTGAATAAAACTGAATAGGGAGGCAGACATGCTCTGCAGCGTGTTGCAGATGTCAGAGGCAGGTGCTGCAGGTTTCTTGCACATGCTGGAGAGAAGGCGTTGCAGGACTACAACGTACCACAAAGGGACACAGCTTTTCTGATTTCCCTGTCTCTTAGGCTCTGCCCTCTTTTCTGTGCTTTTTGTTTTGCGACTGCAGGAAAGACGCTTTCTCTGAGAAAGCCTTGAATACTCAGAAGCATGGATCTTTTTAAACTCTCCAGTTAAATATTTACTGTCCCAGACAGAAAATGCTTCTTTCATCAATTGTCTGAATGTCCCCACCTGGAAAAGAAGCACAGAGCCTCAGAGATCCTTCAGCAAACAAATTCCTTCTCATTACCCGCTCTGTGGGCATGACTGTTCTCAGGAAACTTGAAAGTCGAGCTGCTCAAGAGTGCTGCCCATACACGTTTGCCTTGTACTCCAGCTTCCCTCTCCAGACTAAATCAGGTACTTTTTGTCTGGTTTGCCTAAACAAGTACAGCTAAGGAATGAATGCTGGAGCAGTCCTGGGGGTTCAGCCAGGCTAGCCTCAGGTTTCTGACACTCATTTCTGTATGATTCCTGTAAACTCCAGGTTAACCCGCAACACCCGCTTGCTCCTCAGCACCACACACAGATATCAGAAATGCTTGTATATACATATTTTTATGTGTTCTTGACCTTACTCTTATACCCTGACTTGTTCTTTTACATGAAGCATAGCTGACATCCGCAAAAAAACACTTTCTAACCAAAGTTCAGACTGTGGGCTGCCCCGCCTGTGGAAGCAGGTATTTCAGGCCTTGAACTTCAGCTGCATGTCCCTGAGAGTCCATCAGGCTAAGCTGGAAGTGGCAAAGGTGACTGTGAAGGGCAAACCATTTCCCCTGCAGCCTGCACTCGCCCCGTCAGGGCTTCGCAGGAAGGAGCACAACCCCACAGTGTCCCGCGGAGATCCGGTCACCATCCCCTGAGCATAACAAATAGGCTGAAAGAAGCCACGTTCAGCAGCAGCAAACATAACTTTGCAGTGTGTTGGGTGGAGGACATGGCTGCAGCGTGATGAGTGTGTTTGAAACATTGATTGTGAGAGCTGAAATCAGTGTGTTAGGTTAAAACCACCCCAGCTAGTGAACTTGTGAGCAGTGAGTGTGCTGCCACGAGCCTGAGAGTGAACAGTTTCAGTGAAATTTCAAAAACAGATACCAAATGTTTGTCTTAGCAACTCAACGTTTTTCATCCCTCAGATATTAAGTTGTATTGACATATTTCAGAGCATCACAGAGAGAGCCTGTGTATACTTTTGCTTAAGTGACAATGTGAATTCATACCTGATATGACTGCTGTGCTGTTGGCATGGATGGAGTAGCCCTTAGGGATCTGGCCCCCAGATTTTGCAGCATCGCTCAACAGTTATTGTCTGGAGATTGTACCTATAGTGAAAAGTCACAGAACATGGCAATACTGCAAACAGCCATTTGTCTGAGCCAGACAGGTGTCTCTGTGGCTGATCACTGCTTGGAGCCAGAGCATCATGACCCCAGTAGTCAAAGTTCATTAAAGAGAGGTATGTGAGAGCATTCTGTCAGAAAAGAAAGAAAATAAAGGGGAAGGGAAAAAAAAAAAAAAAAGAGAGAAGAAGCCAAACTAATAAAGGAGAGAGCAGAACATGTGTAACAGAAAAGCAGAATGGTTTAGTTAGACATTTGTTCGGTACTGACATGGAAAGGGCCTGGGTGCTCAAAGATGCTGCTCAAGTGCCAGGATGAAATCCTGCCTCTAAGTATCATCTTCTGACCTGGCCAGAGTCCAGAGGGCCATCACCAGCTGACCACAATGTCCTGTGCTGCCCAAACTCCTGCTGCTTAACGCCTTGCATGGCAAACAGCACCTTTTCCCATGCAGACTCATGCTGTTCCCTCTTCCAGGGACCAGCTCTAGGCAGTCCTGACTGACTGGTACAGCCACAGGAGCATTAAAGTATCATCAGAAGAGTATTTGTCTTCTCAGTGTGGCTGCAGTTCCTGTGTACCTGTTGGGGATGAAGGCAGACATCACAGATTGGAGAGAGATCACTGCAAGGTCACAGAGATGGTTGGTGGTCAGGAAAGCCCTAATGGCAGGTGCCCATTGACTCACCAGGGGTTACCAGCCTCCTCTCAGAAGTTCACAGGGATGTCTGGTCTTAAAAAGTCTTATTTTGTCCCTTGTCATAAGGGACAAAAGGGACACACTGCAGCATGGGAAAATCTGTTTGCATGTAAAGATTAAAACAACAGGGGTGCAGCCCTGGGACAGCACCAAAGGAGGTGGTGGACATGTTCAAAACTTAGCTGGACAAGGCCCTGACCAACCTGACCCTGCTTTGAAGGCAGTTGAGCTTGGAGAGAGGGATGGGAGTGAAGATCTTCAGCTGTTCCTCTCCATCCGAAAGTTTCCCTGATTCTGTGTGCACAGCCTGCACCTCGCAGCCATATGTTAATCATACCTTAAAAAATAATTTCTGAATAATCCTGAGAATTATATATGGGACCCTGGGGCTCACTCATGTGAGTACCAAGTATGGGACTTGCTCTTAATTGAAGAGTTAAACATAAGTCAGCAGCCCAACGGGATTATTCAGTCTGCAACAGTGTCTGGCAAATGGGCATGTGAGCTTTCCATCTATTCCTTTCAGATGTTGCTCCGATATAGCATTTGCTGCAACATGCTCTAACTATGTAGAATTATTCAAATATGCAATTTCCCATGTGTTCCTGATAGGAAGGAAGGTCAGATCTACTTTCAGTGTGTGTTTCAGCATTGTTTCATGTCTGTCAGGTTACAGAAGTGCTAAAAATCAAGCTTTACATCATTGACCTCCTGCTGATCTCTATTATCGAAATATACAGAGGAATCCCTAGTTCACCTTTATGAAGGACTTGGTGTTTTGTGATTTTTTGGGAGTAGGTCTTTTCAGCACCTCTGCAGCCAATCGATATGCCTCAGCTCTTATGGACTAGGAAAGCCACTTAAATTTTAAGCAAGCTTGTTTCACTCACTCATTCACTCACCGATTTTCCCATATCTCCTCTGACATGTGTGTTCACAAGCACAGAGGGGTGTATATCCAAGCAATCTGGCCAGGATCACTTGGGATGAAACAGTGGGTGAGGGACACAGGTATCAAGTTCTCATTGAGTCTTGCAGCCCCTCTTCATGGGTGATGGTATAAATTGGTTTTTGGGCAGGTCTCGTGTACTCTCTGGAATACAGGGCCTGCTACATGGTGCTAGTTTTGCCTTTCTTCAGCATCTTTGCTCCTTTGTTTGGGTTTCATGAGGTATCAGAAAGAGGCAGGGCAGAAGTGTGTTCTGGGACCCTGTTGCCATCTTCCTCTTGTCAGAGAATAAGGTTTCCTGATCGTAAAGTCACCTCCTAATCTCAGCACAGGCCTCCTGGGCATGGCATAAGAAGTTTCATTGAATCAAAGCAAATTCTCCATCTCAACTTCAGGCCTGCTACAAGAGTAACAATGTGAAATACAATTAAAGGAGCTCAGAAAAATTTAGATTGGAAGGCATCTTTGGAGGTGCCTGTTCCAACAACCTGCTCCAAGCAGGGCTTACGACAAAGCTAGATCAGTTATCTCCAGTGAGGGAGATCCCACCTCCTCTCTAGACCACGTCCAAGGACTGTACCATGCTTGTGGGATGGTTTAATTTCTGTTTTCTCAAAACTTCTGTTGGACTAACCCAAAACTGAACTTAATTCAGGATGCTGCCTGATCAGTGCCATGTAGCAGTGGAGGGGCCCTTCCCTCCACTGCCTTTTAAGGACCATCCAGGCCCTGGTCAGCCACTGAGATCTCAAGGCCCCTAGCTGTTGTTCCTTGCTGTCCACCAGGATTGCAGCACTTCTCTCCAGGCCTTGGCCCTCATTCTGCACATTGCTGGGCTGCGGCCATCCAGGGCCAGAACACATCTTTTGCTCAGGCTGTGCTCCAGGAGGTTCATGGCATCCCATTTCTGAAGTCTGCCAAGGCCCCTCTAAAGGCCTGTGTTCCCCTCCAGCTGCTCCCCCACTGTGGAACTATCCCCAGAGTTCTACATCCCCTCTTCTAGTTTGTTGATAAAGATGTTAAAAAAGTTGGCCTGGTATTAACCCCTGAGAAATGGCACCACTAGCTGTCTGCCAGCTACTCTTTGACTGATAGACCTCTATTCTTGAACCTGATGGCCCATTCAGTCTTCCAGTCACTTAGCAGTTTGCCTATGAAATCCGTATTTTCATCGGTTTAGCTGCAAAAGTAATGATCAAAAACTCAAAAATAACTCTTGCAAGAAAGGTTTCCCTTCCTAAAACATCATCATTTGCAGACACATTTCGTTTTTATCAGTTTGATCCTTTGGTGTTGGCCCAACCTGGGAACCAGCATGTTGGTATTGTCCCACCTGCTCTGAGTGCCCTGTTATTCTAACAAAGAACACCCACTCATTGTTTCGTACTGGCACCAGCAAAAAGGTTTTGTCACATATGAAAACTAGCAGGGACTAGCATCTTTTGTAAGCTTCTAGAGTTAAAAAGTTCAGGTATTGATGACCAGACAATAAAACAGATATCATGAAGAAATGGACTGACAGTGCCTTGTAAACATAGTTTTACTAATTAGGAAAAAAAGGGAGCATTGACGCTTTTATTATCTTGGGACAAAAAGTGAGCTACTGGAAGGAGTTACAAGCATCAAAGAAACATGGTTTTATCTGCAGGTTGGGTGTGCTTTAATCTGACATCCTGACAAAGCTGTGTGGTGAGTAATTCCTAGAGTATGTCTGCCAAAGCTCTAGAGCCAAAGCACAGAGTCTACCTGTCACTCCAGAAGGGCCCGAATGAATAGCAGGACGCTAATCCCTTGGGCACCGCTGGGGATGCATCTGGCCACTATAGGAGGAAGCAGGTGATGCTTCCTTTTGCATTCCTACAGGTGTGGAGCCCACACACACAGAGAAAACTGCACGGCTGCTCACTGCTTCGGGTTAGCTAAAGCTTTCTGGTAATGGAAAGTAATGTGCTTAAACTTCCTGGGCACTTGCAATTCGCTGTTTCAGAACTGAAACTGACTCGTCTTTCTCAGGATGATTTCACACCCTCGTGCCTTTCAAAGTTTGCTTTGCTAGGATGAAGTGTTAGGTGGGACGTTCAGGCATCGTTTCTCTGCGTACTTCCCTAAGAAGCTTAGCTTTCTTCTTAGGAAAAAGCATTATACTTACAAATCCATGAGTAGCTCATATAACTAGTGAACATCTTAAGTTATTAGATCTGAACCAAAAAATGCCTTTTCCAAGTGAGATATTTGAAAATTTTGCTTTTTACTTTTTTCCTTTTATACAGGAAATATATCTAGAATTTTTCTTACATCACAGTAAAAGTTAAGAGAAGATGTTACCTCTGTACCTGGTCCTTTGTGTAGGTCGTCATCATGTTCATACTGGTGCTTACTGAGCAGGGGGCCCTCTCAATCAGCATTTCAGAGGATCCTTCACAGAAGTTCCTGGGAACACTCAGCACCTTCCTCTTGAAGAGGTCATTCAGCTGGGCTTTTTCTGTCAGTTTCTCACTTCAGTCACCTTTATTTCTTTAATTAGCTGTGAGCACTATGTGAGCTACCTGAATAGGTGGGAATCTCTGCTAATAGCTAAAGGCTGGGGATTTTACCTATTTTGAAAAGACAAGCATATTTAGTGGTACCTAGAATGACTCTATTGCAAACTAAACAACAAAAACAAGCAACCATGTCTGCGAGAATTTTCTGAGTTATGCCACCATAGGCACAGTGTTGTCCTACCATTCTTACAGGTGAGAAAAGATGCACATTTTGAGAAAATGCTCACAGATGGACAAAATGAAACAATTAGCTCAGTCACTGCATGGGTATAATAGAATTCAAACCCACTGGTAGCAACAGGGAAACTTTCCTGCAATTGCTCTCAGTAAAATAGGGGGAAAAAAAAAAAGTCATTTTAGTGTGGAGTCAAGATTTGATCTCTGCTTCTTCCACTTCCAGGAATGGCAGGACCTGGGTTTCTTTGAATCATTTACTTACTGTCTTGTATAGGACAGATGGGAAGAGGTGCCTTTCTGGAGTGCTCAGACACATATTTTAAACTGAGTCCTTTTTATTACCAGATCAGTTAAGTGTATATGCTATCACAGTGCAAAACTTTTCAGTGAAAAGAATGAGGAAGGAACATTGCACCATCCGTCAGGATGAGTCTCCCTGACTTGCTCTCCTCCCTAGCCCACTGCACATCTCAAGGGTACAACAATTTTGTATCCTGCTTTCGGGGTCACAGATTTGATCTCTGCTGGTTCAGATCCCAGAGGTGTGAGAGGTGTAAACCTAAGGATCATCTGCAGGATGTAGACTTTGAGCAGCTTATCCCTACTAAATCAAAAGACCTCTCTATTGAATACTTACTTGGTAGATCAGTGACAGCAGGGTACAAAGGCTTTACTGGTCAGAAGCCACATTTCAAACTCCACCCTGAAACCAGAAGCATGCTATAGTGTCATGCACATGCAGAAAAATACCCAGCTTAGCAAGGAGCTGCCATATCCTGCCCCAGCTTCAGCTCTCAGGGTGATTTAAGGTGGAGCTCATGTGGAGTGACTGTGATGTTGAATCTCCAGGTGATAACAGCCCTGCTGATGACAAGCAGTGTCAGCATCTAAAAGCTGTGCCGGCAGCCTGTTGGCCAGTAGGAAGAAAAAAGTCCCACCAGACTCATTGCTACTCAGTCCTCCAGGAACAAGGGAACCAGTTTCTTCACCTGGAGAGAGCTGCATCTGCAAATGCAGACACCCCGCAGCTGCAAAGCAGATATGCTTTATTCCTGTCTTCCAGGACGGAGCCAACATCCCTTGTATCATAGGGATGTCGGAGTAAGCTTTGACTTGTTTTTCTTTCATAGGCTCCAAGCTCACCCCTGTGCAGGAAAGAGCACTGAACTGCCCTGCCTATGTTTAGAGCCACAGTAGAGCTTGGCACTGCTGGTAGTACCAGGAGACAGTGTTGAGACATGCAGAGGGAGAAGTGGGAGAGTAAGGGTAAGGGGGGAGAGGTGGTGACAGCCTAGGGCTGCATCACCTTAACTCCCTGTGCTAGCAAGCTCCCTCTAACGGGGATCTCATCAGCTCCATGCCCCATGGAGGGATGTGACAAGTTGTTTAATTACTGAAGATGAGTGTCTGCACTTGGACTCTTGTAACTTTTGGGGTTACATTAAGCTTATCACATTCAACAGGTTTAATTGTTGTAATAGAAATATGTCTTTTGCTTGTCTCTGGAAGCATTCCTCCTCCCCCCCGCCCCACCCGCCCTTGCATTTTGAACACTTGGGTTTCAAGTTCACATCTATCAGTATAGAAAACAGCAGGACATGCCCTATCATGTCCTGGACACCCTAAGCCAAAAAATGAGAGAGCTGCACCCTTTCCCCCTCATTTAGATACTATCTTTTATATGCACTTAAAATGTGCACATAAAGCCTTATCACGCCCAAACCATTTCCGAAGCAATGAGCAGTCACATTAACTACTAGAATTTTGAAGGACTGTAATTCCAGGGTAATTTTACCACTCCCTCTGACAGTCTTTTGTATTTGTGATAGTATATGTGTCTCATAAACAAAGCAGAGCAGAACATATCAATTACATTATCAGCACAGAGAGGATTACTTAGGAAGGCACTTAGAATATGCTTTGCATTCCTGTTGAGTCCAAAATAGCAGGTAGCCCATCTTACTCTGTAATAGGATTAACACTGGTGGAAAAAGTGTTAGTACCTTTCTGGTGTTCATATAACCCAGTTCTCCTGTTAAGTTAGAGATGCATAAAATAGCAGGTACTTAAGTTGGGTAAGTATTAAAAAAAAACCCACAACAATACCCTGGAGTACTATCATCAGATAACTATGGCAGAAAGGCATGAGATAAGGTATTTCTTGACCCTGCAGCCTATAAAATCTTTGGGATAAAGCCTTACAGTTTTTTCATGGTGATCTGGAAAGTCCAAACAGCAGCAAAATGTGCAGAATCCAACATGCAAAAGTCAGAGCAAGAAGTACTGAAGAACAACTCACGACTCCCTTCTTCCTTTTGCCTTTGCATTTCTCAGTAAGAGATCAGGGTTACAGGTCAGTCCCTTTCCTGCTGAACTGTGTGCACTGGGTCATCATCCGTTCCCTTTCCAAGGGGATTTCTACACCTGGGTAAGGACAGGGATGACTTTGATGGTTACAGCTTAAGCCTGACTCAGGCAGGATCACTTGCAGATTATGTCTTATCATGTCTCCTTGTGTGTTGCTGATACATCTCTCATGATCTGAGTGACTCTCAGTGGGGATCAGTTCATTTCAGCACCAAACAACCAAAATGTGCTGCAGCACTGTGGCAGCCAACATGTGTGGAGTGTACTGCCACAAGCCCTGCCGGATTTCTGAGCCTTATATTGCTCCGCCCTTTTCTGAAAACCATGCTTCCATGGACACAGGAGTACACAAGGATCTCAGCTTTCAACTAATGGTAGGGAAAGCATGACATCTGAACCCAAAGATTTGGAGGAAAAGCAATTGAACGTCCAGGCCTGCCTGACCAACCTAGTGGCCTTCGATGATGGAGTGATGGAGCGACTGTATCAGTGAACAAGGGAAAAACTACAGATATAATTTATATGGACTTCTGTAAATCCTTTGATACAGTCCCACAAAACATCCTTCTTTCTAAACTGAAGAGAGATTGATTTGATGAGTAGACTTGTTAGATGGACTAGAAGTTGGTTGTTTACATCCAGAGCATAGTGGTCAATAGCTCAGAGTCCCAGTGGAGCTCAGTGACAAGTGCTGTCTCTCAGGGGTCTGTACCGGGACCAGGGTTATTTAATATCTTCATTAATAAGATAGATGAAGGACTGAGTGCACCCTCATCAAGTCTTCAGATGACACCAAACTGAGTGCTTGACACGCCTAAAGGATGAAATACCATTCAGAGGGACCTGAACAGGCTTAAAAAGTGGGCCCATGGGAAATTCATAAGGACTCACAAGACCAAATGGACAGTGCTGCACCTGGGCTGGGGCAGCTGCCGGTACCAGCACAGGCTGGGGATGAACAGATCGAGAGCAGCCCTGCTGAGAAGGACCCGGGGGTGCAGGTGGATGAGAGGCTGGCCATGACCCAGCCATGTGCACTCACAGCCCAGAAAGCCAGTTGTGTCCTGGGCTGCATCAAAAGCAACGTGAGCAGCAGGGAAAGGGAGGGAATTCTGCCCCTCTGCTCTGCTCTGGTGAGACTCCACCTGGAACACTCTGGGGTCCAGCTCTGGGGTCCTCAGCACAGGAAGGACATTGACTTGTTACAGCGAGTCCACACGAAGACCAGTAAGTCTATCAGAGGCATGGAGCACCTTTCCTATGAAAACAGGCTGAGAGAATTGAGTTTATTCATCTGAGTTTATTCATCCTGGAGAAGAGAAGGCTTTGGGGTGACCTAATTGTGGCTTTCCAGTACCCAAAGGGGGCTACAAGAAGCTGGAGAGGGACTTCTTAAAAGGGCATGTAGAGACAGAAAAAAGGAGAAGGGCTTCAAACTGAGACAGATTAGATTTAGATTAGAGATTAGGAAGAAAATCTTTACTGTGAGGATGGTGAGGCACTGGAACAGGATGCCCAGACAAGTTGTGGATCTCCATCCCTGGGAATGTTCAAGGCCAGGGTGGATGTGTCTTTGAGCAAGCTGTTTTAGAGGAAAGTATCCCTGCCCGTGTCAGGGGGTGGGAACTAGATGGTCTTTAAGGTCCCTCCCAACCCGAACCATTCTATGGTTCTATGATTATTTATTAAAAATTCACTATTAAAAGACAATACCTTGCCCTTCAGTTTGCTAATACTTCATAGAAGGAAATAATGGGCATTATGCCACAGTCAGATATGTCTGTGTATGTATTACATTACCAAGCAAAGACTCACACATCCAATTTAACTACAGGCAATTATATGTAAGTGGCCACTCTGCTGGGAAGATGCACACAAATGGAGGTCATCCTAGATACCTTTGCTGCTTATTTCAGAAGCCTGATTTTTCAGGAATGAACTGCCCCAGACACACAAACACAGCTTGACATGACTGTCTTCAGGGCATCTGATCCGTTCCTGGCCGTTCAGAGACATAAGGCACTGCCAAAGCACAAGGAAGCAAAACAATCAATTTGTTACGTATTCTTAATAGATGAGGTCCTGGGATTTCAGCCATTCCTGAAATCTGTTTAATGAGAATAGATGAGTAGTCTGCTATTCTGACTACCAATAACCCTGAAAATAATCCAGAAATCATTGATTTCCAAAAGATGAAATAAAGCTGCTCCTAACCTCTGCCTGCTTTGTGCAATCCTGGAAAAAAAAACTTGGATGCAACAAAATATACATCAACTTTAATACTGAAGAGCTCAGCAAGATCACTTCCAATCACCTCTGGGAAAATGCAAACTTGCTTTGCAGTGTACAGAATTTAGTCAGCTAGCAGCTTACAGGGGCACCTTCTGGTTTGGGACTGATGAGTAAAATCTCTTAGCTATTTCTGTTAGAAAATAAATAATTTTCTGAATTAAAAAAAAAAAACAAACCAACAACAAAAAAACAACAAAACAACAACACGATTTTATGGTAGTTAAAGGAGGCTTTATGAGAGGCTAAATCCTTTTCGTTGTTTTTTTTTAGTTTTGCTTATGGTAACATCGTCTCACTTCTCAGAGACAGATGAATCTTCTGGAACCTTGTCCCTTCCTTGCCTTGTACTGCTGCAAGAAACAGGAGCTAATGAACCGAAAGCTGTATGAGAAGGCCAGACTGCCATTCAAAGGCTGTTTTAACCTCTTCCAACAACCCATTTGTCACAACGTAATGAAGTAGAAAAGCCCTCTTTCCTACACACAGGTTAAAGATGTCTGCGTGAAACCTGTGCCATAAACAAAATCCTTGGTACTGCTACAGCATCTGTTGTACTGCACAACTGCCTGGGCTGCTCCACAGCCTCAAGCTGTATTCCTCCAAGGAAGACCAGCCCAACTGAAACCTGGGAGCAGATTCCAGTGTGCTGTACCACTGTGCCCACTAAGAGTTGGTCAAACTTGACTGCGTACATAAAAAATGTATCCCACACTACAGCAGCTAAAACCAGCGGGAAACAGAAAAATGTAGGTGTAGCTATTTCTTCCCCACAGCTTTTCCTAATTAAGCCTAAAAATGGCTGTAAGGCGAGCCCTGCCCCATCTTTTTGAAACCAGTCACTACATGTGCTTGTCAAAAGTACTTGCATGCTGTTCTGTAAATAAAAGCCGGCTGGAAATTGCAAGAACACAGAGTGAAAAAATGTAAATATCAAATAATCCAAAGCCTTTAAGTAATGTTTCGAAGCACAGGGAGAGTGGCAGGTATATTGTACTTGCACAGAAGATTTCTAAAAGCCAGTATTAGTTCATGTGTGAGTGTAGGACAGAATACATAAGCTGGGCAAGGAATATGGCCCTGTGCAATTGGAGGTTTGTACGGGACTTTCAAAATTCATACAGCAAATGACAAGAGCTCTGAGCCAACCACGTGTTACTGTACACGAGCATCCTCCACTGTCCCCGGGTCCCTCGGACAGCTTCCAGCAGCAGAAGGCACACACTGTGAAGAGGTACCACCACCTTCCCTTCTGCACAGCTTCTGGACCCAGCAACAACAGATGATCTCAGCACACACGAAAAGATGTCTAGCACAAAGTGAACCCAAACTTTGGGGAGAGAGACTGTCCCCCTCTGCGCAGCACATCCAGAGTTTTAAGACAAGTTTTGGGTTCCCCAAGACATCAGAGATGTTGATAAACTGAAGAGTTCAAACACAGGATCACAAAGGTGTCCTGGGGATGGGAATATAGAACATTATGGGAAGAAGTAGAGGAAACTGGTCTTCTTCAGCCTGAAGAAGACAAGGTTACTGTGGGATATATTTGCAGTCAGCTATTGCCTACTTGAGCAGGATGCAGCTCTTTTCTGAGGCACGGGAGGAAACAGTGAGACAACATGCATGGGTTGCAACAGGGGAAGTTCTGGCTGGACATAAGGAAAAAATTCCTTTCCATCATTGGTGCAGACAAGGCCCAGATAACAGCTGTTTGGGCCTCTGTCCTAGGAGATATTCCAGACCTGGCAGGACAAGGCAACCTGGCCTAGCTTTGGTGAGCCCTGCTTTGAGAAGGGTTTGGACTGGGGGGGGCTCTGTATGTTTCTCTTCTAATCTAAATTTTTCCATGCTTTTCATGACTCTCAGGTATGGATTTTACAATTATTGATTTGGGGATGTAGGAAGGCTTTCAGCATTTCTGAACTTCAGGGGTCTGAATGTTCCTTGTGAGCCACCTCTCACTCAGCCACCATCACTGTTTGCCATGAGGCTTTCAGAAACAGAACTTCAGGAGCAGTTCTAGACATGAGATACAAGCTTAAAAGACCTCAGCTTACACCTTCCACTGACAGCACTAACAAAACCTAAGTTGTTTGCCCTCCTCTATTCTTTCATTACCTCCAGTCCCTACCTTCTGTGGTGGCCCTCTGCATCTTGGTCTGCCACCAGATCCAGAAGAGCCTATCCTGAGCCTGCCTGGCACCAGGCTCAGCCACGACAGGGACACAGACCATGGCACTGCCTCCCACCCTGGTGCCCCCCATCCCAGATGTTCAGCAGCGGGGCAGGAAGGAGGTGCACCACAACAGCGTGGGGCTGTGCCATCCCTCCCGAACCCCTCTGCAGTCCCCTCACTGTGGGGTGGCCGATAACAAACTCAGGCTGTGGAGCCACTTTGGGTGTTCAAGAGAGCAGAGCTACTGCTGGAGAAACCTTATCTGTCTTAAGTCTTTGTGGCCTTTCCCTTCCTTCAACACCACTCACACATTTCTGTGCCCTGCTGCAGCCTATGCTCTTTGCAAAAAATATAGCAGCGACTCATCCTTTGGCTTGTTACATTTGTTAACCCACTTAACAGCACCCCTGAAAGGTGAAAGGGGACCAAAACGAAAGACTGGAAGGGAGATAGATACCTCTTCCACTCATTTGTAACAAAGTTTTTTTCAACTAAAACATTAGGCACGTGTTAGTCTAACTCTTCCTTGTTTAACACTAAGCAAAGAATTGAAACAAGCTGGTAGGATGCAGCGCGGGAAGCTTGGGGGAAGAGCCAGCGGCCAAAAAGATTTGGTTTCATAGGTGTGTTTCTCTGACTTGAAACATTATTATTATACTCTAAATGGGTTGACAAAGCAAACAAGCACAATTGCTTGGTAGGCAGGCAGTATGGATGCTGAAAGCAGAGGCCCTTGGCCCATCCCTTCCCCAGACAGCTACTGCCTTCCTGCAACACTCCCAGCACAGAGCCCGTCTAACATGTTATTTTGTATGAAGAGTTCAGCCAAATGAACCATGAAGCAATGAGACAGGCAAAAATGAAGCAAGTACAAACCATGCCCACAGCAGCAATCGGACAGGTTGAGAACTGTCTGCTCCTCCTTCATGGATGCTGTGACGAAGACCTGGCTGCACCAGCATGGCAGAAGGACTCTCATGATTATTTATCTCACCAGGAGCAAACAGCAGAATATCAAAAAATAAATATCTTCCATGGCCCATTTTTTCCCTTGCTGGCACAATTTCCCTCTTTCTTTGGTTTCCAGCTCCATTCTCATGGCTGGGCCCAGCTGAAGAGAATCTCTGCCGGCCCAAGCAGCCAGGTGGCACCTGCCCTGGGCCAGCGCTGCACAGCACCATTCCTGCAGTCTAAAGGTTTGTTGTGGCCTCCCAGCAGACTGGCAATACACACAAAGCCTATTTTCACCATCAATAACTTATCCTTAGGTTTCCTGCATATTTCGAAGAGCTGAGGTACGTGGCAGAAGAGCTGAAGCTGCCTGGGAGCTGGATCATTTGTGTGGAAACTCTTATGTCTACAGAAGGAACCAAAGCTGTCCTTACTTGGTCAAGTAGATAGAGGCTCCAGACTCCTCTCCCTCTGGTGGCTGAAGTCCCTGAGAATGCACAGCAGGTTGGGAAGTAGCTGGAACACTCAGCCAGCTCCCAGAGACAGCCCTGGAGGATGCACCCCACCAGGCCGTGCTGTTCCCGTGTTATCACACATTGGTGCAGTTCTGTTCCCCACAGCCCTGCCAGAAATGTGTCCCAGCTCCTGCACAGTAGGGGCTTCAGGGTACCCCTCCAAACACCCTCTCAACTAAATATGTACAGACACTTATACAATCTGTTTTGCCACTGTTGCTGCTCAGGGGCTGGTTTCAGTCAGTGGAAGGAAGGATGAAGGAAAAACAGTGCTCAAGGGCTAGGAGCTCAGGTAGCCTGGTGGGACACCTGTGTGATTGGGACCATATATATATCTGCTTGAAACTGGCCTGAATTTGAAGGCATATATGTGATGACTGTTACAGGAGTTTCCCGAAGGATCCAGGACCATTCCACATCTTGGAGGCCAACAGGCGCAGCTCTACCCCACATCTGCGCAGTTACATCCCCTTTCCCCTCTATCACACCAGATGGACACATCCAGGCTGTGGATGGGGAGCTCTCCCAGGCCTGGGTATTGTTTGGGAGTGTCTGACCACACCAAGTGGCAAGGACAATGAGGAACACCACACAGAAGCGATGGTGGTGATGCTGTGAGGTCAGCACCCAGGTAGGAATTAAAGGAAAGCACGGAGATTGTATTTAGGTGACATTTGGGGTCGTGAAGCAAAACTGGGAGATGGGGAAGGACAGGTACCGTGGGATGTAAGGCCAAAGCAGCATACATGCCATGTCTTCTCTTATCACAGGTGATGCCTATCTCATTGCATTCCAGAGCTGCCTATTGTTGTACAGGTGCCTACAGTGTCACCATAACTGCTGTACCTTGAACTATGGGGATAGCTTGTGGGCAAGGACACCAGAAATGGTTTCAAAAAATGGTTCACAAAATATTTGCTCTTTGCTTCTTTCAGGGCTATTCTTAAAGCAGAGTTTTTGCTTTCCACCTGTATTTCATGACTTTAAAGGAGAAAATATTCCAACAGCAAGAGAGGATAATTCTGTAAAAACCACAGGGCATCTTACCAGCATATCATTCCTGGTAGAAAATTATAGACTGCTGCTTCATCTGTTCTTCTGCTGCCCCCCTGAGTGCCCGTTGCTTACATTAGGACAGGCATATCTGCACAAAGAGCAGCTCTTGCCCTGACTGCCACAAGCCCTGTGCAAAAAGCTTCTGAGGTCTGGGCTGTGCCAGCAAAAATGGGGGCTGATCCCTAGGCCAAGTCGAAAAACGCGTATTTACAAACATTTAAGAAATGCTGAAAAACAGACAGAAAATCTTGCCAGCCTTCTCCTGTCTAAAAGCTGAGTATGTCTCAGCCTGAGCTGAGTTTTAACACTCCTCTTCCCAAACACCATGTCCCACCCTGCAGTGATTTCCTTTGTAAAAGGCAACTCAGAAAATAAAATAGCTCCATTTCTTCCAGGCATGTCTGAGAAGACATTTTCTAACAGTAAAACTGAGAGCTTCAGCTGCTTTAATAACTGTGGTATTAGCTTGACCTGAATTGCTTTCAGGGTTGAGGATTCTGCTGTGACCCTCACACATGAAGCTGCTTGCAAGGGGAATGACTCCAGTGTTACCTGCCGTGGGGCCTCCAGGGTCCATTGCAAGCTGCTGCAAGAACTCTCTTCTCCTGCCAGACGTTTCTCCAGCAGCCTCACTTCATGGGTCACATCACCTCTGAAGGGCCTCTTCTACTTTCCAGCCTTCCTGGTCCCATTGTAGAGTAACTCTCATGGGTGCCCCTGACTTAGAGACCGTCACTGAAATGCCTCATCTCAACACCTGGACCTGACAAGCCATTTCTACACATGGCATCAGTCTGGATTCACAAACAGGCCCTGGCAACAAATATGGAAAACATCTCCAAATACACCTGTGAGGCAGTTGTGGTACAGTCTGTGTTAACCTCCCAGCGGCAAATGAGTGAGTTTTCAGATGCCACCTTGAAACAGTACCTTCTGACCATTACCAGACAGGAAAGGAAAGAGGGGAATTAAGTAAAAGGAGCAGTTTTTCTTCAAAAGTGCTCTCATAAGTAGACAGTTCTCCTCTTTGGGGCAGGGGAAGGGACTGTCTGTGTTTCCAAATGCATCTTGGCAGGCAACAAATTCGGCAACATGGAAATGGTCACAACACCCACTAGGACCTTCACTGAAGATGCCTAAAGGACCAGGGCCTGCACAAAGCATAAGTGGTGCTGGTAAAATCTTGTCCAGGTCATAATTTTTGCCTACATCATTGAGAAGCCTTCAGACAATCAAAGAAAACATTACTTAAACAACCAACCATCCAGTTCTCTACTCCTTCCTAAACATATCAAAACACCTCCTCTTAAGTCTCCTCTTTCACACACCTCTTACAATGCCACTGGAGTAATGTTTAACCCTTTTCTCCCTAGCTCATAATGGAGATGGAAGAACTGGAAAAGGACATAAAGATATTGGGAAGATGATGAGAAGTAAGGAATAGCCAACTGCATCATGATATCATCATGGCTAGGCTTCGCGAACGAAGATTTGAGAAGGGCTCTACCCACGCTTGCTACAAGCGCGCTGATGGCTAAAAAGGCCAATGCGAGATAGACAAGTCCGGTTGCAGAAGGCACAGCAGAAAGACTCTCCAGGTGATATCGACGAGACACGATTCTTTCTGCGTTGTCTTTTCTTTTCTCCTCGAGAGTGATATAGCGGTCTAGAAAAGAGATGTCTAGAGTGAAAGCAGATCCCATCAGTGGTGAGGGGCAAGGAGAAGGTCAATTAGTACTCATGTGCCCCTCAGTACAAGAGCAAAGAGGAAAAAACTGAAGCTAGCAGGCAGCAGCTTTACATTCAACCAGAGGATGAATTTCTTCTTGCCATAAACAGTGCAGCTGTGTGACCCATTACTGCTAGTTACTGTAGATCCAGCAGTCTTGCCTGGATTAAAAACCCACAAGACAAACTCACAGAAGTGGATGGACAAGGTAAGAGGAGAAGACAAAATTCACCAAAGCGTTAACAGGACAAGACAAAATTCACCGAAGCAAATACTGCTGTGGTTAGGAGGAGTATAACCTGAGCAGAAAACAGGGCCAAACTCTGATGCTGAGTAAGGAAGAGCATGAGACCCTGTGTTGGGGCAGCCAAACATTCACAGAGAGTTACACCTCCATTTTGTCCCACTTCACCCTCACACATTATTAAATCAATACTGCCATCATTTAAAACTGGCCACAGCAAGTTCCAGTCTTCACTTTGACTCATGCCTTCTAAAGAAAATGTACCCTGCCTTCACGTTGCCTGCTCCCAGATCCTCACTGGAGATTAATTTATTCTTGACTGTTACAGAGATGTTCTCAGCTGAATCCATTCTGCAAAACATAGTGTGCTTAGCACAGAAAGGAGACAGCTGAGGGGGGTTCTAGTTACAATCTGCACTGCCTAAAGGGCACTACAGTGAAAGCAAAGCCTGACTCATGTCAGAGGTGACCAGTGACAGAGCAGAAGGTCCTGGGGGCACAAGTTGCAAGATGGCTTGGAAGTGAGGGGAAAACTTTCCTGTGAGAGCAGTGCAGCCCCAGGACAGGCTGCAGGAAGGTGGTGGGATCTCTATCCTTGAAGAGATCAAGCACTCAAACAGATGAGGGCCTGAGTGACCTGACCCAGTGCTGTGGTGAGCCCTGCTTGGCACACAGGGATGTAATGAAAACTTCTGGAGATGTCTCCTGAAACAAACCTTTGTCAGATTTTGGGAGCCATATTCCATCCAGTGTGACCAGCCTTGCAAGCCAGAACTGATCATCCATGTACAATCAAATACGTAAGTGTTCTTGACGTGAGAACATCATCTTCCATGCACGACTGAGACACAAACTCACAAACTTCATGGGTGGTTCGGCACTCAGCCGTGAGCTCTCTGACTCACACAGCACCTCTGCACTGCTGCCTGCCCTGCAGTACTGGAAAGGATCTGCACGAGGGAGGAGCTGTACCTGGCACACACGCTGAAGCACCTTCATCCACTTTTCTAACTATGTCATTGAAGGATTATCTGTAAAAGTGGCTCCCACAGATGTCAAAGGTGTTGCTTTACCCATGGCAAGGGTAGGAAGCCATAGGATCCTGCATGTGGCAGCCTTCATCTGCTGCCCTCTGGGGAATTCTTGAAGGGTTTAAAGAAAATAGAAGCAACCTCCCTTGTTTCTAATTAGTCTTTCAACAAAAGCATCACTACCAGTTATCCCCGAGCTCAGTGCCAGATTAGGCCAGGTAAGCCAGGCTCTACAGCACCATTTTCACTGCCCTGAAGAACTGTGGCCCACATAAAAGACGTGGGAACAGCCAATTTGCCTGTTGTCCTGCATGGGTTCAGGTGGACACTGGAAAGTGGTTCATTTTACCCCTAAAGGAGAGAAACGTGCAGCTCCTGGATTCAGCCCTTCCTAAGACACAAAATCCATATCATCTGTATCAGTATCCCATAGAACCCAGAATAATAGTCCCACGGACATTTTAAAGAATC
Organism: Myiotriccus ornatus; assembly: GCA_036023395.1. Lineage (NCBI taxonomy): Eukaryota > Metazoa > Chordata > Aves > Passeriformes > Tyrannidae > Myiotriccus > Myiotriccus ornatus. Next base: position 25,790,672 of record JAYRBT010000093.1, read on the forward strand.
AGAATTTTTGCACTGCTGCAAGAGGTGAGAAAATCATCACTCAAAAAGAGACACTTGTTGTAAATGAACATCCACCTCTTTCTTCTCAATAATACCATCAATATTATTTTTCTCTTTCTATCACTCTCTTTCTGCCCCTTCTGTCTGTAATTTGCTCTTCCTTGTGGAAAGGAAAGGAAGAAATAGCATCTTCTGTCACTACCAGTAAACCTTAGGATGCAGAATAGATCTCTGAGAGGGCTTTGCAGAATTCTGGATACGCTATCCATGTGTTTCTTTACTGACTGAAAATGTAAACATGAAAGCAATTCAAAGCACGTCACTCTTCTATCTTGCTTATTTCTCCTGTTTCTGGCACACCTCATAATTCTTTAGCAATGAATGCACTGAGTTGGGCCAGATCTAACTAGTCAAGCAGGCAAGCTAATGTACATTTGCCTTCCCCTTTTGCAGTGAAGAAATTCAAATCACTTGCTCTTTCTGTGCAGATGGAGGGCCCAGAAGTAATTGAAACTGACCCAGCAATGTGTAGACTGCAATGTCACAGTTGTGGTCAAATGCTGTTATCTTGTGAAAGATCCTTTACATGGCTGGAGACAAAATGCCTCAAGCAGAAATCTGACATAGGATTTTTCATTCTCAATCAAACTCTCAGTTGGGGGTAATAACACAGTAATCAACAACACTTTCTCCATAAGGCTCCCAGATTTCTGCCAGATGACATCTCAAGGCAGATGTGATGTGCAGCAATTCCACAGTGAACACCACAGACACGCAGTGGATTTACCAACCACACACAGAGGAGGGTTTTACCTGCGTGCTGAGTACACCCAGGACTGTCTCAGCACAAGTAGCTGACCCACAGAAATCAAGAACCAAGGTTTTGCAGCTTTCAGGTAATTTCGGATTCACTGGTTGTACACAGAAGAAGTAGGCCTGTACATGTGTTGTGGTTGCCATTCAGGATGTGTGGATATTCGCCGTGCCTTCGGAGATTACTGCTGTATTACACAGCACTACTGTTTGAATGGTCTACCAGACACTCACAAACACTGGAAAAACAGCTCAGATTCTGGTTTTTGGCCTGGACAAAACTTCTGCATGGGAAAAAGGGGACTTGCTTAGAAACTCTGGTTAGACACTCTCCAGATACTGAGGTCTCCAAAATTTAAGAAAGGCTACACTAAAACTGTACTCATCCTGAGTGGTTGTCTGCTTCTCCTCTTACCTGGACTATACATTGCTAATCAAGCAAGCTGGGGCATGAAGTGAGACAGATAATGCATGACAATCCATGGGGGAGACACTTTCTATAGATGATGAGAGAAGGGTTTGGAATTTCCCTCACTGGAGATACTCAAGAACTGTCTGGACACAATCCTGTGCAAAATGCTCTAGGATGACCCTGCTTGAGCCGGGAGGTTGGACCCTTCCAACCTGACTCATTTGGTGATTCTGTGATTTTAATGTAAGGATTCCAAGTGAATGTTAGGATCCCGTGAGCCAGCAGGAGGACACCCAAAGCAGGCTCTCTTTAATTAACTGGTTCCTTGCTTCTGACAGGTATCCAGAGATTCTTACTAGAACTGTGCCCCTAATCTTTTATGTGGTCTTGTACCACCTTGCTAACAACTGCCTTCACTGGTGGTGACAGACACTCCCAACAGAGAGATCATGGGAGAGTCATCACTGCCATCTTGAGAACAGCTTGAATTAAGTGCCCATGACTTACACAAGACTTCTGTGCTGACTGAAACACATATCAACTACAAAGGGGCACACCACTGTTTGCTCTGGGGATTGAGTGCACAGAGAGGATGCACTTTGCTCATCTGTCTGCCTGAAGACCTGCATTTTAAAATATTAGTAAGAAAGTCTGGGGAATATGCTTCAACAACAGAGCTGTGGTTTGGGTTCATTCAGCAGCTTTCAACTCAGTTGCTGTGCCTCTCAGGGCTGTCTCCTTTCAGTTTCAGAGAAAGAACCAGCCAGAAGCTGGCTGCCTCATTCAAAACTGCAGTGTGACTTACAGCGGGAGTAAATCTCACCAGCTTCAACTTCTACTGAGGCAAAAATCACTTTTTTTTAGTCTTGATGCTCTTTTCTCAGCAGCATGAACACACAGAAAACTGCATGTTGCTACCATTTTTTGAGTCTATTGTTCTATAAGTGACAGATTCAGAGAAACAGCATTTAAAAAAAAAAAAAAAAAAGAAAGGAAACAACCCAAAGGTCTGTCAACTGTGCAAAATGCATTCCTGCACTGCAGGGTGGGTGGTCTGCTTGGAGGTTGTTATGGTGTCAGCACAAACTGCCACAAAGATTAGTGATGTGTGTGCAAATACGGCAGCATGATCGCTGCATTTGAAACCAAGTGTATTATATATACCGGTGTGTGGAATCATGTTTAACACACGCACTCCACTCACTGGCCGTAAGGTGGGAAGTGCCGCTCTAACGTCGCATCCACTCTCTGTCAGAAATTTCACTGGCGTTCTAAAACCGAGATGGATCTACTCTCGTTTTACACACGGGGAAACAGAGGCATAAAACTCACAAAGAAATGATAGATTCTGGGACGTGGAAAATGGGGTGTCTTTGAAAACGGAGCAGCAAGTCCAACTTCACTGATTAAAGTACTAACAAGATGGAAAGCCAAATCGATGCCTTTTACAATAGGTGGTTCAGCGCAAAAATCCTAACTGCAGCACATGCAGTACCAAACACTGAAATTCTTTTCCTTTTTTTTTTTTTTTTTGGAAAAAGATCTGGATGTCTTTTCATTTGGAAATTTGGCTTTTGTATCAAATACGAAACATTTTATTAGGTACTTTGTAGGCATGAGACTTGTAACTAAAGTAAATGAAAATTCAAAATACCTGCTATTCTGACAACTATGTTCGTGCAGAAAACACACACATTAAAGAGAAGCTGAAGACATTGTTGGGTTTAGCTTCAACTTAGAGGAAAGTGTACTCGAGTGGGGATTATATGACGAAGCCTAATGGCCAGTTTCAAATAACTTAGCTAGATTCCACTTATAATTAACCACTTTATTTTTTATAAGCATTAAAATTAGTTGTCCCGTTGATTCTGAGGATGGATGTCCAACGGCACTCACTGAACAGTAATTAAGAGCACCCTCTTGTGGTCATTATCACAGATTTAATTTACTCTTTTATGGTAAGCCGTTAATGTATCTGCTTTGTCATCCCAGCACTGTGCCCAGAGAGTTTATTTAAAAATGCACATGAAGGTGCTGTACGTTATTGATGCCACATCCACCCAACAGGCACAACTGCAAGGTTTTATCTTGCTTAGTCGCCAAAAATTCTATGCAATTGATAAAAACATTTTAACACTTCATGCAGCTTAAGGCTGCCATTTTCAAAAGCGGCACAGAAACCCTCAGGTAGGATACAAAAAATGACAGAGCAGTAAGTCTGGTCTCCATACCACAGAACTTAGCAAAAACTATTACAGAGGATGGAATTAATGTACAGCAGCTTAAAGCTTTCTTCTCTGTTGAGACAAAAGCAATGTGGCTACTGTAAAAGTGGGTAATTTTTTACATATTTTACAGATCTGTTTCACTTCTCTGAAGCAATGATGAAACATGAAGACTTCCCATTTAACCATAGCTCTTCTTAAGATTCCTAAGGACAGAATCTACTAGAATACAGAAATTAGTATCTGATAGTCATTAAACATAAAACACCATCAGAACATAAGGAGCAGGTGGGAATGTATGAGTGACTTATGGCAGCTTCAGTCAAGTTAACTTTAGTTAGGCTATATGAGAGTTATAGCATGAGAAACTGTCAAAGACAAGAGACGGTTGGATTGAGTCTTTACAAAAGCAGATTAGGAAGAATATCTCGAATGCCAAGCAGCCAGCAAGCACACTTTGTCTGCATTTAATTTCCAAACACACCCCCTAGACATGTACCGCAGCACAAGAATTTGCCATATCATATTAGTTTCACACTGATCTTAATTTAATCATCATATTGCATGATTAAGTTAGGAACTAAAACTTGTTATCCACTACCATGAGAGCACACTACTTTCTGGATGGGTCCTCTGGGATTTGCCACGTAAACATACGTGTCAAGAGAACCAATGTCCTGTATGAGGAAATTTGCAACCAGGATTCTGCCTCAGTTAGGACAATTTTATGTTGTATAGAAGATTACTGCAGTGTGTAATTGTGAGCAAACACTTTGGGAAAAGTAAGAAGTAGCACTGTGAAGTCAATTACTGGAATGATGAAACGAAAAAGGAAAGTATTCAGATTATCAGAGTATTAGGGAAGAAACTGACTTTCTTCTTCCCTAAGTTTAACAGCAGTAAAATGTCCCAGAACACCATTTACTATGGACAACAGCAGTGACAGACTCAGGAAATTAGGACACTGGTCATAGAGCATCCCAGTACTTTCATATGTACCACGAGAAATTTCACTGTTCAGAGAAGAGATGGACTGGCTAGTGCAGATAAACAGTCCCAAGTCCAGGGATGTTTGAGGTGATTTGTACAGGCACTTTCAGACTTCAGTGGGATACTGAGGTAAAAGTCAGTGAATCTGTGAGATGATGCTGAGACTTCAGCAACTCTGCTTTTTTTGCTTTCTCATAAAAGGAAAGGAAAAAAAGTTGAAACTCACAAAAATATCTCAAATATAATTTAGGAAAATGTGCAACATTCAGAACCACAACCCCTGTCCCCCACCCCCCCCCAAACTGGAAAAACAAGAAATGAAAAAATGGGGCTTGAGGAAGATCCAAAATTTGACTGATAAAAATTCAAGCCCGTTGAGTTTAATCGTGCTGACACACCCTAGAGAGACAGAACACATGCAGACTCATGAGAGAGCAACAAGTCCCACCTGGCATGGGACTGTACCAGTGGAGCATCATCTGCAATGGCTGGCAGCTGAGTGTCAGGTCTCCAGCCAGATGCTAGACAGGATGCTTTCCTAGACAGGTGAGGATACTTTCACTCGATGGTGAGCAGTTTCGTTGCCTCCAAGGTCAGAGGGGATCCTGAAAACTGGGAGTCATTGACCACTGTTGTAAAGAAAACCCTGGCTGAGCAAAAACCAAGTAAGTGCAGTCTCTTGCAACAGAAGTGCTGTGTCACTAGATCAATAACTAGATTCCAAAATCACTAAGTAGATCCTAAATCTGGTAAGGAAGAGAAAAAAAAAAAAAAAAAAGAGTTATATCAAATGGCAAAGCTCAGTGTACC
>JAYRBT010000093.1:25803074-25819654 GCA_036023395.1 Myiotriccus ornatus
GGCGGGGGCGGGCGCGCGCGCCCCCTGTCGGCGGCGGCGCTTTAACGCAGCGCGCGCCGCGGTTGTGCTCCCGCAGGCGGCGGCGCGCGGGCGCGGGCCCTCCCCAAGGTCGTGGACACGGGAGGGGGATTCTTCCTGGAGCAGGAGGAGGAGGACGAGGAGAAGAAGGAAGAGCCCGGCGCCGGCGACAGAATCGTGCACACACCCGGTAATAAAATAAAATTAAAAAAAAAAAAAAGGAAAAAAAAATTAGGGGAGGGAAAAAAATAAAGAAAGGCAGTAGGGAGCGGCGGGCGTTCCGCGGGGAGGCGGCGGGAGGAGCCGGCGCCGCCGCGTGCGCGGGGCTGGCGGGGGAGGGCAGGAAGGCGCGGGGGCGACAGTGAGCCGGCTCCGGCCGCGCCAGCAGGGCGGGATGGATGGATGGGCGCCTTTTTTTTTTTTTTTTTTCCCGGGCTTTTTTACCTTCCTTTCTTACCGTATTTTCTTTCTTTTTTTTCCCTTTTTTTTTTTTTTAATTTCATTTTTTCCCTTTTATATTTTTCTTTCTTCCTCCTTCACACGTTTTTCTGGATGTGCTCGATTAGCGGCGCGTCCGATTCTTTTCAGCATTAAATCGGCTATAGCAAATGCTCGGTAATTAAAAATGAAGAATTTTAAGCCGCGGAAGTGGGACACAGCCAGTGCCCTTGGGTATAGGACGTTTTTAATTTTTTTTTGTCCTCCCTTTAAGCGTTATTTCCATTATTTCTTTCGGGGAATTAGAATTTTAAGACCGACATTAAAGTAAACGTGCGCGGCTTCGTCGGTTCTGGGGATTTTGGGTTTTAAGTGGTTTGTGCCAAGACCGGAGCGCTGCTGCAGTGCCAGGTTTTATCGTTATAAAACGTGCTGGCGCCAAGTTACCGATCGTTCGGTGGAGAATTTCAGCACATTGCCTTGCGATATTCTCCCCCCAAAAAAAAGCAAATGGAGAAGTAAGGATCCCAAAATAGATCCACTTTCTTCTCTAGGATTGTCTTTGTCTTGCTTTGTTCTGCTTGAATCAGCTGCAGGGCTGTTGGTGCAGTGTATCTCTTTGTTAGAAATCAGCACCAGATTTCATTAGCGGTGTAAACAATTAGCAGCCCTGCTTCTTTTGATGGGCTAACGTTTTAACAATAAATTAAAAGTAGATCTGGGATGCCCTTGCACGGGGGGTATTTTTTGCTGTGTAATTCATAACGTCATTGTCTTAATAAAATGTCTTCGTGTTCGGGAGCACTGCCTTAAATGATGGAATGTGATGTAAGAGTATGAAATGACTGTGTGAAGTACTGAGCTCCGGCTGTCGCTAGTAGGACGGAATTTACATAAAATGTCGACTTTGCCGGATCGGATCTGCTATAAATGCAAACGCAATTAAAATGTATGGTGCTGCATGTCAACCATTAATCTTCTGCTTCAGGTGTTCTTAAAATTCCACAGCATTGCCTCAATTTTGGATCTCAAAACTGTATAGAATTGTGAATTTTTTGCTAGAACTCCAATGTTACTGTTCAAAAAAATGTTCCTTATAGCTGTTGTTTCCTGAATCGGTGTTTCTTGGTGTCCCATGGAACATAAAGCAGATGGTGATGACGCTGGAGGTGATCCGCCCGTGGAGGATGCGCCCAGAAGTGATGGCTGGCGCTGAGATGAGTCTGGGCTTGGAGCAGTGCTGAGAGGGCTTGGGGAGAGGATTGTAGTGGAGCTCCATCCCCATTCCACTCCTAGCAGCTCTCTGGCCATCCACCTCCGTTTCTGCCAGCTGGAACGAACAAGAACCTTGCCAACTGCCCCAGGCCTCCACTGAGCACATTTAGGGAGAGGCAGGTGTGGCTGAGCTAGGAAGAAAACTGGAGCAGGGCTGAGAGAACTACAATGCCAGCGCAGCTCCTGTAGTTTCCTGCTCTAGCCACCCTCTTTAAAATGCATCCCCTTCTCTGCTTCCTGCCGTTCCTACCCACATGTCCTCTATAAACGAGGACATATTTTGGGAGGGTCAGAACAGAGGAAGTGGTAGGAGGGGACATGAAGCATCTAGTGGGGAAATGGGAATTTTTTTTAACAATGGCTAAGTTAAAACAAATGTGTGCATTTGAATGTTGAAATCACGTTCTTAAAACTGAATTTCCTAACAAGAACAGAAACGTACCAACAGAGATGGGATTGTATGGTAATGGGTTTGAATTTGTACTGTATCATTCTGGAAAACTTATTAGAGTGAACTAGTCTGTAATATGCTATAATGTGAATTTTAGTAAAAATTGCCTGTAATACCAATTCTAGATGCTTGTTTTTATCATTGTAGTCCCTTTAAAAAATATTTTTTTCCATTAGCACCCGTACTAGAATTTGACTATCTCATCTGTGGAGACTGTGGCAAAGAATTCATGGACTCCTACCTTATGCAGCACTTTGATTGGGCAACATGTGATAATTGCAGGTATTACAAATGATCAGGAGAGGGAAGCACTATTTTACATAAAAAGATTTCTGGCCATAATTCAGTGAGTTAAGGTCATTCTGTTAAAATAACAAAGACTGTCATCAAAAGAGGCATTTCAGTAACTTGAAAAAAAAAAGTAGGGTTGACTGATACCTTGTGTATTTTCCATTATGGAATTAAATCGTAGCAGTGTCTTAGAAGCCTGCCTTAGGATAGGGGACATCAGTGGCTTTTCATACAGCATGGAAGTACGTCGTGAGAGCAGCTGGTGTGTTTGTCAGTGTGAAAATTTATGTCTGGCTGCAGACTAGAGCCAGTTGAAAATCTGGTGGAACACAAGTACCTGCTCTCAAGTAAAACATGGATTAGAAGGAGCATGTTTGTGGTCCTAGTGATGTAACCTGAGTGGAGTTGGTACTTAGCTCGAGCAGGCTGGGAGCATGGCAGCCAAAGGGCAGAGCCCCTCTGGGGGGTTACTCGTTGGCCTGCAGGGTAAGCAGAAGCTCGACCTTGAGCCGAAGGCAGTCTCTGTGCTCTTATCTTTAACACAGAAAAAGCTCCAAAGGCCATCAAGATAACCAGGGCAATGAAACCAACTGCAGCAGCTAGCCATCCATGTGTGTAAGAGTGAATTGGGTGAATGAAAAAAAAAAAACGGCAGCTGGGAGCTGGTTCTGGGAGCCTGCCCGTTTACTGCAGGGAGTGGTTGGGCGTGTGCACGTGGTGTGTAGAGAGTTCACAGGCATTTCAGGCAAAGTGCTGTCTGGAAGTTACAGTGGGAAGGACAGGACTTAAAGCCTTGGGAGTAGTTTTCCTTCTGTCTTAAGTTCCTGCAGCTGAACGTTAGAAAGTCCTTAGCTGCAGTAGCTGTTACGGTGAACTTTGAATTCTAGTAAAGCTACATTTACAGCAGTACTTCCTTGTTAGCACTTAGTGTTTGGCAGCTCAAGCAATTTAAGTTGCACTTCAGTCAGGATTGCGTAAATGTAATTTTTTCCATTAACTCACAAATGCTGCTGTGATAACACACTTTTTCATTATCTGTCTGGTAAAAGCTACAATCCTTTAAGGTCTTTTTGGTTCCTCTGCCTACTGTCTTGCATTATAGAAACAAGTGCTCTGTGTTGCTAATCAGTTTCTAGGATCTAGAAGCATATGGAGTGTATATTCTCAGGTGATCTGTCTCACATTACACATTCTTTCTCTCTTGACCATGTGTCAGGCTGATACTTACACTTTTGTCCTCTTGGATTGCGTCTGGGTTAGGCGAATACCTAAAATTATTGATACTAATTTTAAGTTTCAGTTATTCCCTCCAGGAAGAAAGTAGAAGAACCTTTCTAGATGAGCAGGCTTCTCAGCCTGTGTTTGCTCAAATGGGAGAATTTTTAAACACTTAATTTCAGTAAATCTAGCCTGGAGTTCAGGTAGACTGTTGGAATCCAAAGTTATTTGCATGCATAAAAACCAGAGGGGATTAGGGCTACCTGTATTTCAGGAATGTTGAAAGGGATGGGGACTTAAATGTTAATAACCTGTGGTTTTAGGGTGTAGCTTTCTCATCATTATTTTACATCTTACAGAGATGTTGAAGATAAACATAAGCTTATAACAAGGACAGAAGCAAAAGAAGAATATCTCCTTAAAGACTGTGACTTAGACAAGAGGGAACCGGTGCTCAGATTCATTGTGAAGAAAAACCCTCATAATTCACGATGGGGTGAAATGAAACTTTATTTAAAACTGCAGGTATAGAAATTTACTGGATTTCAGACCTTTTTTTGCTTTGTACGGTTTTGGTTGCCAAAATGGTGTCACTTGGTACCTGAATGATTTTGTGAAAGCTGTATGTTATGCATAGCTTGTTACAGTTACATGGTTGTGGTCCAAATTCTTGAAAATGTCTCTGTTTGAGAGCGTTTTGAAAGTGCACATGGAGCGCAACTTCAGTGGGTTGCACAATTCCAAGTCATGAAGCACGTGGCCGTTCAGTGCTACTCTGAAGTGCATGGGGCAGCTGCTGCTCCCCTTGTAGCTGTGTGCACAGCTCTGCCCTCAGAGGCAGCAGGAAAGGCAAGTGGATTTTTGGATGTTCCAGGACTCTTATAATTTCTTATTTGCTACTTGCATAGGAATACTATTGCTTTAGTGAAATACGCTAAACTAGAGCTGGGTTTAACTTCTGGTAAGTTACATCCAGCTGACACTAAAAAACAGCGTTGCCTTTTCTTGTGGAAGGAATGCAGTATTTTGTTGGTCCAGAGGCAGAGACAGAAAAGGAGGCAGAGGAAGATTGGTTTGGCAATTTGCAAGTTAGAGGTAGTTTACTTTTATCATTTCAGGGGAAAAAAAAAGACATTTATGTCTATCCTGTAGGTAATCAAGCGTTCACTCGAAGTGTGGGGTAGTGAAGAAGCATTGCAGGAAGCAAAGGAGCTCCGCCGTGACAGCAGAGAGAAGATGAAACAGAAGAAGTTTGATAAGAAAGTTAAAGGTAAAGGGTTAAAGTTATATACTGCAGCACCTGGGATTAAATACAGTTTTGTTTGAATCTGTCTGCATCTGATTAAGGTACTGCGAAAGTCTTCGGTGTGCTAAGATGGTGGTTTTTGAGAAGTGTGGATGAGACTGGAGCAGTCTGGTCTGACCTCATAGCTGACTATTTTGGGCAGAGGGTTGGACTGTAAGATTGAAATCCCTTTCAACTAGAATTACCCTGTTGTCATGATGGACACGATGTGACAGAAATCAATTATGATGGTTCATTATGGCGTTCCTTTAATTTTTTGGTATGACCCAGAATGTGCCATGGATTGTTCCTGTTACTTTTGACTTGTGGTGGACAGAGGTTTTTGTGGCAGTGTGTTATATTTCTGTCATAGAGAGGCCCTTGGGTGGAGCGACTGTAAATGAGGGTAGAAAACGCCTTTTCCCAGCATTGTTCACTTCATTCCACACTGCTGTCTTGACTGCACATTATCCTGGGGGTTTTTTTCCTGAGAACTTAGTGTTTAGGAGAGTATTTGGTGGGTGGGACTTTCTTTGTGACCTGTAGCATCCCTGCTTCCCTTTGGGTCCGCGCTCACGGGGGCAGAAAGCTCCAGCTGGGTGTACTGGTGGTGTCTGGAAGAGGCAGAACAAATAACCCCTGTGGGCCATTGGTGTTCCACGCACAGACGGATTGGCAGCAGGCTGTAGCTGAGGTGCCAGAGTTCAGTGCAAGTACAGGCCTTAACGTGACGAAGTTTGCAGCCTGAATGGCTTGGCTCAAAATGTGACCACGTTTTGCTCTTCGGTATGCTTGCCGCCCTGCTTGCAACATCCGGAAGATATCTTGGGCTCTGCTGCCAGCCTGTGTGCTCTGGAGAACCTGCAGATTTCACTGCAGGTGCTGCAGAGGCAACTCATATTATTGGGCATAAAGCTTAGACAATGCCAAGTCATTTGGGAGGCTCACTGTGACCTGAATGAAAATGACTCTCTCTTGGTCATGTAAAATAAATGAGGTGTTCTATAAAAACTTTTCCTTTGCATTTCACCGACCCCTTTTGGATACCTTTGAATGGCTTCTTGTAAAAAGGCAGCGAGCAACACGTTCTTTGTCAAGATGGGAAATCTTTGCCTGTGAGATCCTATGCCAATGTAGTTCTTAGCCTTTAAAACAGCAAACAAGGTGAGGATTGCCAGGCAAGTCAGAGCTCGTTCTTGCAAGAGCAGATACTTGCCCAAAATTTATGGAAGACAGGCAGCAAGCATTTTGTCATCTGTAGGCCTCGGGAAGGTGGTTAGGTTGAGTTTTATTAAATATTATTTAAGATTTATTAAAATCTTAACATTTTCTTGTATATCTCATCAGAACTGCGCCGTGCTGTGAGGAGTAGTTTGTGGAAGAAAGAAGCTAGTATCCATGAACATGAGTATGGACCAGAAGAAAACATAGATGAAGATACATATAAAAAGACATGCACTGTATGTGGCCATGAATTAACTTATGAGAAGATGTAGTGTTAATCTGGGTTTGGGGTTTTTTGGTGTGTTTTTTTTTTTTTTTTTTTGTTGGGTTGGGTTTTTTCTCTTTTTTAAAATTTTGTTTAGTTTTTAATGGTATTTTGTATTAAAGTTGAATAAACGCTAATTATGACCAAGCTGTTGTCGAATTCTGTAAAGCGTTACATTTTTTAGTTGTAAGAAGTGCTGTACAGAACAGTAAGCTTTGGCTTTTAAGCTAGATCTTAGGGTAGAATGTAACACATTTGCAACAGTTCAAAAATTGGTATCTTCTAGGCCAAAATACACGATTATATTGTACTTGATATGCTGATGAAATGAAGGTGAACATTCCACTGCTGGTCTGCTCCTGTCAGAGGAGGAAGACTCCATGCTCTCTATTTTGTCCTGACTTTTGTCTGGTTTTTCAGTTACTGGTCATAGGTGGGCAGAGCACAGTAAGCTGATAAAGAAGCACTTACGGTGTCTGGAGACTGTTGAGGCAGGTTCTCCTTTAGCTTGGAGACATAACTCCATGAAGGAGAATTTTCTCTCAAAAAGAAAGCTGCATGCTCCTGGGGAGGTTCTGACACATGTCTGCCATATTTTACAGGGAGAGTCCTTAAGTGTATCCTGTACCTCTTTTTTTTTTTTTTTCCCCCCAACTTTCAGACCAGAGACCAAGGTAAGGATAAATACCTGTCCTCAGGGACAAGGGAGGGAAGTACCATACCAAGGTAGAGCTCTCTGAGCACACCTGAATGATGTTTGCTTTCAGCAGGGGGTGGATTTACTGCCAAGCTCAAATTTCAAATCTTGGAGCTGTTGGGAAATGTGGAACTGGCTGAAGGGATGTGTTCTGGGTAGTGGTTCTGCATTTGTTTGCCATTGTAAATATGGTGGATCTCGGGGAAGTCTTGGGAGCCTTCTTTGGGGAGCCTGGGCCACTGGCTGTGCAGAGATCTAGGATGTATCCGCCATCGTGGAAATGGGGGATGAATCCCACACCTGGAGTGCTGCAGTGATGGTTATGAGCTCTTCAGGAGGGACAGAGAGGGAGGAAGAGGGGTGGGGTGGCTCTGTACTCAGGGAGTGTTTTGACTGCAGAGCTCAAGGACAGCGATGGTAAGGTTGGGTGCCTATGGGTAAGGATTGAGGGAAGGCTAAAAAAGCAGATGTGATGGTAGGAGTCTGTTATAGACACCCAACCAGGATGAAGAGGCAGATGAAGTATTTTAGAAGCAACTGGCTGACATCTCATGATTTCTAACCTTGGTTTTGTGGGAGACGCTAACTTGCGGGATGTCTGCTGGTGAGGAGGCAGTCTAGGAGGTTCCTGGAGTGTGGAAGGTAACTTCCTGACATCATTGGTAAGCGACCTGTCCTGATTCCTGCCAGGACAGGGTTAATTTTTGCAGTATCCAGGAGGGGTATGACCAGGACCCAGACACCACCTCAGTCCATACACAGGGGGACAGGGGTGGGCAGAAGGGGGTCCCTTCCAGGCGGGGTAACATCGTGTTCCGCATGGTGAGCACTCAAGGGGGAATCACTGGTCTCTCTTACACACTCACTAATATTGGTGTGTTACTGTTCCTTTTAGTTGCTGTTGCTGTTTCCAGTAAATTTTTCTTATCTCAACCCATGATTATTATCTTTTGTGACTCCAGTTCTCATCTCCGTCCCACTGCAGGGGGAGGGGGAAATGAACGAGCTGTGCACGGTTTGGAGTGTTTCAGTGGGAACACAATTGGGGACCATCATTCTTAAACCACAACATGAGCCTCCCAGCAGTGCCCTGCTAGACCTGCTCTTTACAAACAGAGAAGGGCTGGTGGCAGATGTGATGGTCAAAGGTCATCTTGGCCACACTGACCATGAAAATAATAGTTTTTGATTCTTGGTAAAGTAACGAAGGGAATCAACAAAACCTCTGCCTTGGACTTTGGCCTGTTCAGGACACTGGTTCAAAGAGTCCCTTGGAAAACGGCCCTTAATAACAAAGGGATCCAGGAAGACTGGTTATGCTTTGAGGAGGCTGTCCCTATGTGCTGAAAGATGAGTTGTGGAAGAAGACAGGCCTGGCTGAACAGGGAGCTTTTGCTAGAATTCGCGACAAAAGAGCTTCTGACCTTTGGAAGAAGGGGCAGACAACTCCTGAAGAGTACGAGGATGTTGTTGGGCCATGTAGAGAGAAAATTAGAAAGGCGAAAGCTCAGCTAGAACTCAATCTGGGCACCACTGTGAAATATAATAAAAAGTGTTTTTATGGATACATTAACAAAAGGAGGGTCACAGAAAATCTCCATCCTTTATTGAATGCAGGTGGGAACATTGTCACCAAGGATGAGGAAAAGGCTGAGGTAACTAATGCCTTCTTTGCCTCTGTCTAATGAGAAAGACCAGTTACCCTCAGGGCCATCAGCCCCCTGATCTGCTAGACAGGGATGGGGAGGAGAATAGACACCCTGCAATCCAGAAGGAAGTAGTGACCTGCTGTGGCACTTACTTACGACACAAGTCTCTGGAACAGGACAGGATTCACCTGAGGGTATTGAGGGAGTTGGCAGAAGAGCTTGTCAAGCCACTTTCCATCATTTAGTCCTGCCTACCTGGGGAGGTCCCAGACAACTGGAGTGTGACGCCTTATCTACGAGGAGGGATCAGGATCTGGGGAATTACAGGCCTGTCAGCCTGAGCTCAGTGCCTGGCAAGGTTATGGAACAGATCATCTTGAGTGTGATCACGTGGCACATGCAGGACAACCAGGGGATCAGGCCCAGCCAGCACAGATTAGGAAAAGCAGGTCCTGACCAACCTGATTTCCTTTTACACCAAGTGACCTGTCTGGTGGATAAGGGGAAGGCTGTGGATGGGGTCTGCCTGGACTTCAGCAAAGCCTTTGACACCGTCTCCCACGGCATTACCCTGGAAAAGCTGGCAGCCCATGGCTTGGACGGGGGCACTCTGGGTTAAAAACTGGTTGGGTGGCCAGGCCCAGTGAGTGGTGTCACATCCAGTCAGTGTCTGATCAGTGGGGGGGTTCCCCAGGGATCAGTGTTGGGCCCAGTCCTGTTTAATATCCTTACTGATGGTCTGGATGAGGAGATGGTCGGGATGAAGCGCACCCTCCGTGAGTTTGCAGACATCAAGTTGGGTGGGAGTGTTGATCTTCTGGAGGTTAGAAAGGCTCTGCAGAGGGATCTGGACAGGCTGGATTGATAGGCTGAGGCCAGTGGTGTGAGGTTCAATAAGGCCAAGTGACAGGTAGAGCCCTTGGGTCACCACAACCCTGTGCAGCGGTAGAGGCTGGGGCAAGAGTGGCAGGAAAGCTGCCTGGTGGAGAAGGACCTCGGGGTGCTGATCAACTCCAGTTCTGTGTCCAGTTCCGGGCCCCTCAATTCAGGAAGGACACTGAGGTGCTGGAGAGTGTCCAGCAACGAGCAACAGAGCTGGGGAAGGGCCTGGAGCACAAGCCCTATGAAGAACAGTTGAGGGAGCTGGGGTTGTTTACCCTGGAGAAAAGGAGGCTCAGGGGAGACCTTTATCCCTCTCTATGACTACCTGAAAGGAGGTTGTAGCCAGGTGGAGGTTGGCCTCATCTCCCAGGAAACTTGTGATAGGTCAAGAGGACATAGCCCCAGGCTGTATTAGAGGGCATTTTGGTTGGACATCAGGAGGAATTTCTTCACAGGAGTTCTTAAACATTAGAACACGCTGCCCAGGGAGGTGCTGGAGTCACCTGGAGCTGTTTAAGAAAAAACTGGACGTGGCACTCAGCGCCATGGTCTATCTGACAAGCTAGTCATAGGTTGGACTTGATGACCTCAGAGGTCTTTTCTAACCTGAGATTCTGTTAGAGGAGGAGACAAGGTGTCCGGGAAGGGCAGATGATGGTTCCAGGAACAGGCCTTCACTTCTCCAATGCTTTGTCTGCAGCTCCCCAGTAATTTGCCTTTCCACTAAGCACAGAAGGCCTAGGAAAGTGGCATGAGGGGTTGGCTGGAGGGCAGCTCCCAGCAGGGCTTTTGGAGGTAGTCCTCCATGTCATGGTTTCGTTACCCAGTGTTGTCTTGGGTCCCTAAACTCCTCTCCGGGGCAGCTGGGAGGTGTGCACTGACTATTGAATAACCTGTGGGCATGCTGCAGCACCACCCCCCCTCAGCAAACACCACCAGTCCACATCTTCTTGACCTCCTGCAGCAGCACCTCCCCCTGCCAGAGGACAGGAGGTGGCAAGAGAGAAGGAGAACATCAGCATCAGCACCCCCTCACACCTAAGAGCACGTATGTTTGCCTCACATGGCTGTGCAGGTGGGAAAGCGTGTCAGATCAGCCACAGCACAAGGAGGTGAAGGCTTGTGTGTTAGTCAGGGTACCACAACAAGTGCTGGGAGACAAAACTCCCCCAAAGCCCACAGCATTTAACACCAGCATAACCCAGCATGACTGCTTTGTTTCAGTATAGTGTCCCCCAAAACAGACAGGACAAAAACACCCTCAGCAGCAACCTGCTTCACCTTCATTTATTTTTGTCTTTAATTGTACATTTTTCCAACCACAGCACATTTCTACAGCATCTTTACACTACCCACCACCACATGCTTCAGGCAGTTCCAAGTTTCTCCAGTGAGCTGCTGGTATCACTATGTAAACGTCTCCTTCTCTTTCCTATAGATCCAATCAGTTTCCCAGTAAAGTCAAGTGTACACCATCAGACCTTCAAGAAGGTGAAGGTGTCCAACAGGCTCAAGAAATCTAATCAAAGCCTGTGGTCAAAGCCTGGCATGATTGGAAGTGAAATCAATTTCAAAAGGCATTCCTATTTGGTTTTATAACATACGATTACACTCAAGCATTTGCAGCTGTATCCCCAGCATCAGTATTTGTCAAGGCTCAAAGAAAGTTACAGGTTTGCAAGTTCTAACTGCATTACAGTTTAAGAGAAGTCACATTTATAGTCAAAACCCCAACCATTAATTAATATCAGAACTCTGATACTGACCCAAGCCAGTGAAAAAACTATTAAAATCTAATTAGAAGCTCTAGAGTATTAAATGTTTCTTAAAAAAAAAAAACCAATAAAAACTCCTATTTAATCATTCAAGAACATTAACAGAGAAAGATCCGAAGCACAAGTCCGTGCATGACAAAACCCTTGCATAAAGCAAATTTACAACAAATAACAGTATACTCGGAAAGAATGGAGGGCTCAGTCAAGTCAGAAAGGGCAAGCAGAAAAAGCAGAAGGAACAGATCTAAGTCTATGAGGATATACTGGATTGCTACAGGCCACACAAACTTAGGTCAACAGTCAAAATAGAAAGTTCTGGTTTTTACCCTCCTCACTTCATCAGGAGGTCATTGGTCAATACAGTGAAATGCATTTCTAGGCATAATACTTGAAAAAATAATTTGTACAGGAACAAAATTACTCAAAGCCTGTAATTTTCTAAGCTAAAACTAAATAGCACTGCGTATGGAATTCTTTTATAAGTTCATCTGCAAAATGAAGAGACCATGAACAGCTTGGAAACACTGCACGCTGATGGACCCGAGCGCCTAAGGCAGCTTCTTTGCCATTCACCACTGACAAGGACCACTCTGGTTTGGCCTTTAGGTACGAAATATTACCTGCATAACTTAAAACCAAGGCTACTCTACTTTCAGGCTGTGTTCTCCCAGTCTAAGTCTCCTGTGATGTATCACTTAATTCAGCGTTAAAATGCTTTCTCAAGGCACGGGAGCAGCGTGCTGTTGTCACGTGTTAAAGCAAGGGAGGGACAGCAGATGCAGCCGCGGCAAAGCAGTTGTTACCAAGCCAGATGACGTGAGAGCACTCTGTTCACCCAGTCACTAACCAGAAAGATTTCTGACATCTCTGCAGGCCTACAGGTCCATCTCAGTGCAAATGTGACAGACCAGGTAAGGCTTGCAGCATGGAAGTCAGAAGTTTGTTTCATTCCAGCTCTTGCTTACTGTCTCTGTTTATGAGTGAGAACTGCTATCAGGAGCAGATCATTATTTTCTGACCACACTGAAAAAAGGATTGCCTTTTTCAGAAGTGGTGCATGAAGCTTATCTACTGTTTATAGATACTGTAATAAGACACTAAGCAATAAATTTTAAAAACATATTTCAATTGAATTACACGTTCTTTCAAACTGTGAAAATCTACCTGACTTTGTAATAAACAAATTCATAAGCTAGTTTGAACATGTGTTTCACATGCTTAAAGTTAAGACAGTTTTCCTATGTCATACTTGAGAACTTACCACAGGGGGCACTGAGAAGGTGCATTCCCTTTCCTACTGACAAAACACTATGAATTGTTCTTTATTTCTGCTATTCCTTTAATTTAAGCAATAGGCAGAGGCAAAAATCTCTATTGTTTAGGATTGTTTTTTTCCCCTGTTGTTCTGAGTTTGGAATTTTTTTTTTTGCGGGGGGAGAGAGAGGCGTTGTGCCTGATTTTTATATAGGCAAGAGGGAAGAAACAAAATTACTATCATGAGCAAAGAGTCATACTAAATTAAAAGACGACAA
This sequence comes from Myiotriccus ornatus, assembly GCA_036023395.1. Classification (NCBI taxonomy): domain Eukaryota; kingdom Metazoa; phylum Chordata; class Aves; order Passeriformes; family Tyrannidae; genus Myiotriccus; species Myiotriccus ornatus. The sequence continues at coordinate 25,816,075 of JAYRBT010000093.1, forward strand.
AAAGAACTAATACTTTACTTCACAAATATCCCCTATAGATCATATCTTTTAAGGCTTATGATGCTTACACAGTTTGTTGTTTGTTTAGAGTACTCTACTGTTTTATATAGGAGCACATGAAAGCCAGTTTTACTCAAAAAATTCTTCCATCCCCATGTTAAGTTTTGCCATTAAAAAAAAAAATTAAAATTCATTGAAGTCCTGCAGACAAGACTCTGTCCGTGAACAATCCCTCAGGCCTGCAGAGCACAGAACTGCTGAAACACAGCCAGTATATGGTGGTCCAGTTCAGCTGTAAACAGGAGGTTCTCTAGGGTCACCATGTACTGCTGGATTATCTGGTGGTGCTGGCAGATAAAAAAACAAAAACAAGACACATACCTTTACTGATTTCCTTTATATTTATATAGGAACAGGCAGAGAAGACATGTAAGAATCACAAGCCAAATGTGAATTGTTCAGCACATCTCATTTCCACAACACAACATAATGCAGAACCACTACCAACTGTGAGAACAAAGCCTGCACTGAAATCCTGTCTGAAGCAGCACTGTGCTCCCTGCAACTCCTGCATCCCAAGCTGCGTGCCGGGTACAGGTGTTGTGTCACTGCAAGGACCTCAGGAGAATCATGGTTATTTCCTTCCCTCTGAAGACACTACGCTGAAGATCTACTACCAGGGAAGGGTTTACCCCAACAGAGAATTACACCCCTCCCTCCCATTATTCAGTGTATCTTGTGCTCGCACAGGTACAGCTTCCTGTATCCAATCACTTTCATCCAGCCACCTGTGCTTGTTAACTGATTTAACACAGAGCCAAGCATTCAGAAATTATTTTTAATAAATGTTTATGCACCTTATTAAAAGGTATCCTGCAATAGTTTAATCCACTCACTTAAAATACATCTATTTTAGCATCCTTGTCCCTTCACAACTTTGCCCTTACTATAAACCCACAGCCAAGCGGAACTCGGCGAAATTCATAATCGCATCTTGAAATATTTTTGCAGTGTGCTTTCAGTCAGGGAATCAGTCAAGGATCAGTCACCCCACCGGACTGTGGCAGAGGTCTGGCCAGAGGCAGAGCCATGACCGGGCCGCACAGCAGCCTCCAAAGGAGCCGTGCTGCTGCCACCTACTCCTACTGCCGCGAAGCGCTCCGCTCCCCACCCAGCACGGCCCCGCCCACAGCCTTCCAAACCCAGACATGAGACTCACCTGCAGGAAGATCTGCTGCAACCTCTCTATACAGCTCTTGTACCAAGGTGTAAACACATCAATCCCACCGGTCTCGCAGCGCACCAAGTGCTCCGTTAACAACATAATGAAACGCTGCAGGAGAGGGAAAAATATCCAACCTCAGTCTCACCAACTGAAAGCAGAATCCTAACCTCAGGTAAGAGGATCTGGGGGCCAGACACTTTGAAGAGCAATGTGAGAATAATTATTGTGCTTGGCAAACACCAAACTTAGTAAGGAAATAAAATCCAGTTACCTTCTGGTTGTTCAGGGAACAATGCTAGCAGAACTAAGCGCTGCTCAGAAGCAGTGTATGCAGAAGGACGATCTGCACTGACTCCAACCCACAGTAAACCCACCAACCCCTTCCCATACTCTTATTCCAAGAAGATGCCCAAGATGCAAGTGATGCTGAAAGCTTATAAATCCAGTAACTTCAAAACCTAAAGTAAGAAGAGACTTTGCCCATCATTACCTGGAATATAACAAGGAAGAGATTCTTCTGCTCGCTCTGGGCTGACTCCACCTTTTCCTGCAAGCGCTCTATCTGCTCTTCTAGTGGTCCATCTTCTCGATCAGTGCTTCGGTCATCATCATCATCGTCATCATCGCTGTCTCGCTGTAAGTGACGACAACACAGGATTAACCAGTAATACTGACTACCTGTGGATGCTGTTAATGACCCCTACTTTCACATGTGAAAAAGTCTGCAGAGCAACTGAAGAGCAGCACAGAATTCAGGATAGAAATCTGGAAGGAAAAACACCAATATGGGAAAGACCTGGGGGGAAAAAAAAAAAATATCAAGATTTCAAAGAAAGTAGAGCAAGCTGCAAGATTTATCAGAATTCAAGGGTGTTCCTCTAGGATGGTGACACGGCTGACAGCCCAGCTGGGCTGCCTTTACACCAGTGCATGCAGCATGGGCAACAAAACAAGAGGAAGCTGCTGTGCTGCTGGGAAGTTATGACCTACTTGCCATTACTGAAACTGAGGGGAGGAAGGAGAGGATTGCCCTCTGTATCAAGAGTTGGATTGAGTGTGAAGAACTGCCTTTGAAGAACAGCCATGTGGAGAGCCTGTGGGTAAGAATGAGACACTGAGGCAACAAAGGGAACCTTTTGGTTGGTCTCCACGTCAGACCCCTGATCAAGAAGAGCCTGTTGAAGCCTCCTTGCTCCAGCTACAGGAGGCATCACAACTCACAGGCTCCTTTCCTGCTGGGGGACTTCAACAACCCCCATGTATGCTGGAAAAGCAGCTGCAGGCAATCCTTGAGATTCCTGGAATGCATGGAGGATAACTTCCTGACCTAGGTAACAGACAGAGGGGATGTGTTACTGGATCTGTTGGTCACCAACACAAGCGAGCTAACTGAGGACATGAAGACCGGAGGGAGCCTGGGCTGCAGCAACCATGTATCGGAGGAGTTCACAGTCCCAAGGGATACGGGTCAGGCAAGGAGTAAAGTTAGGCCCCTCCATTTAAGAAGGCAGACTTCAGCTCTCCAGTGAGATAGTCAGTGGGATGCCCTGGGAGACTCCATGCCCTCGTAGACAAGGGAGAAGAACAGAGCTGGCAGATCCCCATAGAGAGCAAGAGCTAGCGATTCCCAGGAGTAAAAAAATCAGTCAAGGAAGGCAAGAGATCAGCATGGCTGAGTAGAGACCTGCTGGTCAAACTAAAAGGAAAGAACTAAATGCACAAACAGCGGAAACAAGGACAGGTAACTTGGGAAGAGTATAGACACAAAGTGTGGTTGTGTAGGGATGGGGTGAGGAAGGCCAAGGCAAAGCTGGAACTGAATCTGGCAAGGTTCAAGGAATAACAAGGAATAACAGCAAAGGCTTCTACAGGTATGTCTACCAGAAAAGGGAAGGCGAAGGAGGTGTGTCCCACCCACAAACAATGCCAGTAAACTGGTAAATATGGATGAGAACACTGACTGAGGTCCTCAGCAACATTTCTGCAAGTCTTCAACGGCAACACCTCTTCCCACACTTCTCGAGTGGATGTACAGCAGCATAGGGACTGGAGAAGCAAAGTCCCTCCCACTATATGGAAATATCAGGTTCATGACCAGCTGAAGAACTTGAACATACACAAGTCTATGGGAGCTGATGAGATGTCCCACAGAGTCCTTAGAGAGATCTTAGAGTCCTGAGGCTGATGTAGTTGCCAAGCCACTCTCCATTATATTTGACAAGACATGGCAGTCAGGTGAAGCCCCAGGTGACTGGAAAAGACCAAACACTGTACCCATCTTTAAAAAGGGTAGAAAGGAGGACCCTGGGAACTACTGATCTGTCAGCCTCACCTCTGTGCCTGGGAAGATCATGG
>JAYRBT010000093.1:25819754-25850269 GCA_036023395.1 Myiotriccus ornatus
CCTGTCACTGGTCACCACAGAGAAGAGATCAGTGTCTGCCCCTCCTCTTCCCCTCACAAGGAAATTGTAACTGCGATGAGGCCTCCTCTCAGTCTCCTCTTCTCTAGGCTGAATAGACCAAGCGAGCTCAGCCCCTCCTCATACAGCTTCCCCTCAAGGCCCTTCACCATCTTCACTGCCCTCCTTTGGACACTCTCTATTGGCTTAATATCTTTCTTATATCGTGGCACCCAAAACTGCACACAGTATTCAAGGTGAGACCGCACCAGTGCACAGTAGAGTGTGCACAATTCCCAGATGAATTAGACTGAAACAAAGCCACTGAGTTTCAAAAATCACTCACATTTCTATTGAAATAAAAGTCTTTGAGGCTGAGCAGGATGAAGTTCAAATAAAGGGATGTTCAAATGAGCATGTAAGGGTGTCTTTAATACTAGCATTAATACCAGTATAGCCCACACCTGGGCTCAAAGTCACTTAAGCACACACTTGGTTCCCAACTGCAAACACATAGTAGGTTTGGCATCAGATATTGTGTAGTTGACCTTCATCTGTCCAGCAAGACTAATGCTTTGGCTTTATTGTACATGCATTGAATGCCTTATCCCACCTGTGATCTCTTGCTCAACATGACATGCCTCCTGAATCATTTAAACCTGTCTTATGGGACCCACATTTTACTTGAATGTTATGCAGGTAGAAAAAAAATGTGTCCATCATGTTTGATAGCTATCAGTAAGATAGAAAAAGACTGCAAAAAGATAGCTAAGCAGGAAAGGAAAAGTGATGTAATGAGAAGTCTCTGTCTTTTCTCTGACAGGGTTTATGCCCTGTAATTACAGGAAGATGCTTTTTCTCTCTGCTATCTCTCCTTTTTAATACCAGGAAGCTCATATTTCAGATGTGAAAGAAGTTGAAAACGATTTAATTAAATAGCAACATATCTTGGAGAAAATATACCCTGAGACACTGATGTCTTATCTTTAGTCAAGTCAAATGGACTTCAAGGGGGAAACTGTTTGCAAACTGTAATCCATCAGGCAATACTTATAGGGTTTATCACCACAGACCTGCATATAACAGCTCATCACGAAATAGCAAACACCACAAAGCAGGCTTTGAAGAGTGAGTGAGACGCAAAAATAAGATGCAGCCTGCCAAGTCTGTGGGAATGCATTTTAATAAGATGAACTCAATCTCTTCATGATTCTTGAAATTCTTGCAAAAAGAACTACATCTTTTTTATTTATTCCAAAATATTTTTCTTTCTGTTTCCTGTGTATATTACACCTAGGGTCGGAGATTTCAAGGAGACAGAGTGAGGTTACTGCATGTTTCTCTTAGTTTCAGTTTAAAACTAAAAGATTGCCTATAACTATTCTTAAGAAAACTAGAATCAATTCACTCTTTTTACTAGAATTAATAGTCCCAAATACAAACTGCATTTGTTCTTTATGTCAAAATCTATTGTAAGTAATATTTCATGAGAGGTTACCATAAAGGAAATACCCTAACCTCTTATTAATCTCACATAAACATAAGGTGATGAATGGATGTGTTTACGAACATGCATGCACTCAGAGAGGACAAGGGATGATTATCTGGCACCTGAACAGAAAGTCATCTGTCCTAAAGATTGATAACCTGAAAAGCACTTCTGACCCTTGTAGTCTAAGATCAGAATTTCCACCCACCTACAGTGCTATGACAATGCTACTAAACTCTGCAGTAAACTCTGTGCAAACTAGTTGAAGTACTTGACAAAATCATTTTGAATTTATAATACTGCTTTGGAGAATTTCTAATTAATTTTTTAAGCTATTCTTGAGTTTCTTTGGGGTGAGACATTGAAATAATGTTTTCTTTGCTGTGGAATTAAAAAAAAATGCATAAAATATAACGTTTCAAGTTGTATAACTCTCAGTGAAAAAATTTATGGAAAATTATTTTCCAAAAACACATCATTGTTAAGAATGGGATATATAAATACCTACATCTCTCTAAATTCTGACAAAAAATGCACTGCTTTGATACTAAAGACTTAATGCGCTTTTCAATATATATATGCTAAATACATTCTAATTTATACTGAATTTTGTTATAAATTGAAACAATTCAAACTCGGATTGATTATGGTGGCAACTCTACAAATGCATGATATTTGAAAAGTTGTTGCAGTCAGGTGAAGTCCCAGGTGACTGAAAAAGCAGAAACACTGTACCCATATTCAAAAAATGTAAAACGGAGGACCCTGGGAACTACTGATCTGTCAGCCTCACCTCTGTGCCTGGGAAGATCATGGAACAGATCCTCCTAGAAGCTGTGCTGAGGCAGGAGGAGGACAGGGAGGTGATTTGGGACAGCCAGCACGGCTTCACCAAAGGCAAGTCCTGCCTGACCAGCCTAGTGGCCTTCAGTGATGGGATGACTGCATCAGTGGGCAAGGGAAGAGATACTGATGTCTTTTATCTGGACTTCTGTAGAGACTGACACGGTCCTCCAACAACATCCTTCTGTCTAAACTGGAGAGACACGGATTTGATGAGTGGATTGTTAGATGGATAAGAAACTGTTTGGGCATTCACATCCAGAGGATAGCAGTCAACACTTCAGAGTCCCAGTGGAGATCAGTGACAAGTGCTGTCCCTCACGGGTCTGTACCGGGACCAGTGTTATTTAATATCTTCATCAATGACATAGACAAAGGGATCGAGTGCACCCTCAGCAAATCTGCAGATGACACCAAGCTGAGCAGTGCAGCTGACACACCTGAAGGATGGGATGCCATTCAGAGGGACCTGGACAACTTCAAGAAGTGGGCCTGGAACCTCAAGAGGTTTAATAAGACCAAGTTCAAGGTGCTGCACTTGGGTTGGGGCAAACCCTGCCATCAGCACAGGCTGGGGATGAACAGATGGAGAGCAGCCCTACTGAGAAGGACCCAGGGGTGCTGGTGGATGAGAGGCTGGACATGACCCAACAATGTGCACTCACAGCCCAGAAAGCCAGTTGTGTCCTGGGCTGCATCAAAAGCAACGTGAGCAGCAGGGAAAGGGAGGGAATTCTGCCCCTCTGCTCTGGTGAGACCCCACCTGGAACGCTCTGGGGTCCTCAGCACAGGAAAGACATGGACCTAGCCAGAGGAGGCCACCAAGTGGATCAAAGGGATGGAACACCTCTTCCATGAGGAAAAGCTGAGACCATTGGGACTGTTCAGCCTGGAGAAGAGAAGGCTCCCAAGTGACGTAATTGCAGCCTTCCAGTACCTGAAAGGAGCCACATAAGAGCTGGAAACAGGACTTTTTACAGGGGTGTGTAGTGACAGGACAGGGGGGAATGGCTTCAAACTGAAAGAGAGTAGGTCTACATTAGATATAGGAAGAAATTCTTTACTGTGAGGGTGGTGAGACACTGGAACAGTTTGCCCAGAGAAGCTGTGGATGCCCCATCCCTGGGAGTGTTCAAGGCCACACTGGACAGGGCTCTGAGCAACCTGTGGAAGCCCATGGCAGGGAGGTTGGAACTAGATGATCTTTGAGGTCCCTTCCAACCCAGGCCATTCTATGAATCCAGGATTTAAGGGAAACACAAATGAAAGGTAATACCCCTGCTAACTTTATCATTAGCAAGTAATGAACAGCTTTTTAAAAAAATATGGCATAGATTTTTTCAAATTGCATGTACTGCAGCAGGGCAGGCAATTCATTGATTGAAGAGTTTTGAAGTCTCAGGGCTTCAGAAAATAGCGCAAGAACTCAAAACAATCCAGCCGGTTAGCACAAACGGAGGGTAAAGACTGTTGCCAGTGTGGTTGAAGTGGTGACTCCCTATATTCATGATCACAAACTGTACTCTCAGACTAGAAAGGCTCAGCATGGACCTACTTGGATATACTACATGGATCTACTAAGAAGATGGCATGCTCTCACTGCATCAAAACCAAAACACACCACCACTCCCCCAACAAAATATACAAAATTATCAGCCTTAGAAGCTCAGGTAACTAAGTCTTAAACAAGACAACAAGGCATATGGGGAGGAAAGGCAGAATCCGACGGATTATTGTAAATTCAAGCACAGATACTGCCTCAGTTTCATATGATTGTTTCTGTGCAAAAACATCCATAAATTAACAGCTCAAAAGTTCAGATATTTGTAAAAGAAGCATGTGTAACCTGTGACAAATACAGGGCCATGTGTCAACTCATCAGCTGCATAGGAAATGAGGCTCACAATCAGAAGATAGGTATAGCTCCCAATTAGCATAGAAAATTAAAATCACTTACCATAGCAAGTGAGAATTTAATTTTATTCTCTCTATGGGAACTTGCCTTTTCCCCATCTACAGAGGTTTTCTGAACTCAAAACACTGAAGGACTAATAGAACCCAAGAGAAAAAAACGTAAGCCTTAGACTCATTCCACAGTAAGGCAATCCACTCCATGCTGGAGACATCAAAACTTGATGTCTTTCCTCTAAAAGGAATGGTCATGCAGCAGAGCAACAGCCTGCAGAACTTCTCACTGTTGCATACAAATGTTTCTTCCTAGCATAATACTCACTTAAAGTACTAAGTAATATAGAGCTGCAGCAAGAGACAAGTACAGAAATTAAAACACTGGTATATTTAGAGTTGCAGAAGAAGCTCTTTGCCTCACAGTAAGATCAGTGACTACACTTAGGCCTTCACTAATGGGCATTTATTAACTGCTCATCAATGTAGGCTGAGGATGCAAGCAACTAGCATGGCTGTTGCTGTGAGGGGAGGAAACAAGATGAAGGAGGTGGGATGAACTGACACTGGCAAACTGTGAGTTATTAGCAATCTCTCAACAGAGGCTTCCGGACAAATGACTGACTTGTGCAGGTTTCTTCAAAAAACATCAACCAGCCTCTGTCACTTTTTGACATTAACCTCACTCAAAATTTTGGAGCTAGCTAAGGGCTTTATGCAGGTAATCACACTTGAAGACCTCAAAGAAACACAGAAATTCTCTCTTGATTTCTGCAGGTCAGCATACTTATAAACTAAATTCTGTCATGACTAAGTTCTGCATTCAGCCATGCTTCCTTGGGCCCCATCTCTTCCAGCTGCCACAGAAGACACTCCCTCACCCACACCTCTTTATTGTCCTTCTTGGGACAACAGAACACAACAGCAGCTGCTTCCTCATCAGTTTGCTCTATATAGTAATGCAAGATCATGCAACTGTATTCAGAAAAATAAGCTGGAAAAAGGAAGTGACATGCCAGTGTCAGAATCCAGCAGCATCCATCAGAAGAACAGTAACAGCCAATTCTCAGTTGCAAATAGCTGTTTCTGTGCACTTCTGCAAGGAAGCCACAAGAGCACTCTTTAAACAGAACTTACCACAAATAATTTGTAACTGTTCTTATTGTTATCTAATAAGGTAATTGGAATGCAGATTAGAAGGCAAGTGGAAGACATGCTCATATTGGAAAAGAAACTTGTGAGAGAGAACTTGAACAGAACAAATACATATGAACTCCCTTAAAAGATTTTACTAAATTCTTATGTTTACAGCTACTGTTAGAAAGGTGAACTGAGAATATGCACCTAATTTTTGATATCTCAGTGCTACAGATGACCGTATGTCTGCAGACATGCTTCCTGATGAACCACATTCATTCAGTCCTCCCCAAAACCAACAGTGTGTCTGTCTGTCTGCATGCAGGTTTGCATAACTGAGTTTAAGATTATTAAAATTTACAAACAAGTTACTCACTCTTTTGTGCTGCCTGGCCAATCTTGCCTTAGTCTCCTCCAGTTCTTTGTGAATCTTCAGGACATGCTTATTCATCTTACGAATTGTGGAGTGTAAGATCTCCCAGATATAAAACCTAGGCAAGACACAAAGCTCAAAACACTACACTACACGCTACCCCAAGACAGAAAACTAAACATAGTTTCATACAGAAAACTAACTTTGGGAACTTAAAAAATTTAGTATCCCTTAAGACATCTACTGGAGTGAACAAACACAGCATGCAGGAAAGCATACTTGTAGTGCAAGAAAGCTTAACAGTCAGTTCCTTCCAATTTTTTGCAGTATGCTTCAGAACCAGAGTTTTATTTCATACACACACTGCAAAATTATCAACACCTGACTGACTCCTTAGATGAAACAGTTCTCCCATTTTCAATACGCAGTGTATCAGTGGTGGCACAAGTTACACACCTCGGCCAAAGACCAGGAGCACATCAAGGTAGCAGCTATATAACACACAGCAACAGGCTTTGTCTAGAAGTTCCAGTGCTGTTCTACTTGGGCAGGCTTAGATACTGTTTGCAAAATGACATGTTAGCAACAACCTTGTGCTGTCATGTAAACATTCATACCCAAACTTAGAAAGAAAACCACTAAAGTATGTATTTTGTAGAAAGAGCAAAAGCTGAATTGTACCTTCTTTCACTACTGAGTTCTCATAGATCTAACAATGTACTGGCAACCTCAAATAGCAAGTCGGAGACAAATAACAACCCCAAACAAATTCTTGTTACCTAGTAAAATCATGTGCAAGCTCCGAAGAAAAGATCCAGTTTGCTACTGCAGCACAGTCGACAATTTGTGTCCGAATCATCTTGTCCACAAGCACAGCAATCATCTATATTTTGTGAAAGACAATATACACACAATCTGTGTAAAATATGCCAGCCTCAGACAAAACCAGAGATGCTTTGATGCAACTCTACATCAGTGGTATCAGTGGGTAATTTCAAATACTTTAGGAAGCTGGGCAGTCTAGCCTAAAACATTTCAAATGAGGCGATCCATACCAATTACATAAAGCATTGTTATCTGGTTAACAACCTTACCTACCTCTGAAAGTGAGCATCACTCTTTGTTAACACACATATTTCCACACAAAAGTAAAAAACAAAAGAATCAGAGCTGGAATCGAGGACTTAGAGACACAAGTCTTAGTATTTGGCATCAAAGTACTCAAACCAGAGCACATACACCTATCAGATCACCATAATGAAGGAGCTACTGTTAGCCCACTACCTTCAAATGTGACGCCAAAGCTTTTCTCTCTGGGGCCTATTAACTTCAGGGCGGAGCCAGTGCCGTGTAGTCAATGGAAGGGCTTACTTGCTACAGGCACTGCCGTGAATGTGGAGAAGCTGCAAGCAATGCAGCAGGAAAATGCAGAGGAGAGTTACTGACTACACAAGTTGCAAGCTGCTCAGAAAAAAAGGCTTATCTTAATTACTCATGTGATTGAATGCCACAGTATCTAAGAACTGCAGCCTGCTCTGTATTTATCCTTACAACCACCCCTTGTCAAATAAGGAAGTGTAACAAAGCTCCTTTTAAGGAAGGAAAATTAAAATAACTGAATGAATCACACAGAGGACTCAGCACTCAACTTTCAAGTCTCAGGATAGCATCCTATGCTCTATTTGCCTTTCTGCATTGCCAGGAAGAATTTCTGATTACTTAGGCTGATCTTCCAAGAAACATACATCTAGGATTTTGAGAAAACATTTAATGTCAAAGTTTCTCTTTATGAAGTTATCACCACAACCTTGACTGTACATCTAGGGACTACTGACTCCTTTTGTTAAACCACAACCTGCAGGATAGATCACTCATCAGTGCTACATGCCTTGTGAGTACTGCTGGTAGTCTGAATCAATTCAAAGGATGTTCCCATAGACAAGGGAGTAGGGTGAACAGCCTAAGAACAGACTCTGCCTGCTGTCAAGGCACCATTCCTTCTGTGTGACAACCTCCTTCCTGAGGTTGTGGACTCAGGAACGAAAAAAAAAGAAAGGGCTAGATCAGAAACAAAATGCTGAACTGTGAGAGAAGGAAATTTAACTTCCGTGGTCAAGTAGAACAGCAGACCTCCCTTACTTTTATACTTGACATTTTTTAAAGTGATCTTGATTTATTCATAGAAGTCTAACATGACTATTTAGTCTGGGTTTGAAACGTCCATCTCAGTTTGGCCACACTGCAATACAAAGGAACGAAGCGGAAGCGGATACAGATATTAGATTGCAGTAATGCAATTCCTTCTGATCCAGTTAAATGGCAGTAAAAAGTAGGTCAGACTGTAAATGTCACACATTCAAGGTCACTAAACTGCGTAGTAACTTCAATATATGAAAAAAAAAAATTCTCCTTTTTCGATGTTTTTAGGAGAGGTAACAGCCTGCACAGGTATCTCCACCAGGGAATGGACAACACGTCTAGTAGCAGATGCAAGGATTATCCCTGGCTCTCAGACTTCTTAAAGTCTGGCCTGTGCAGCTGCGAGGTACAGTCCACTTTCCAGCACTGAAGTGGAACACAAACACACCAGTAACGAAGACATGAAATAACTAATGCAGGCAAATTCAGCCTGAGTTCCTTATTTATTTCTATTTATAGAAAAATGACAGCTGAGGGAGAAAGCAACTGCTGCGAAGAAACTGAACAGTTTATACAACTGAGGCATTTTTTTGCAGGTCTTTTAGGGTGCTATTTCCTCTGGCTCAAGAATGAACATAATCACAGCACTGTCAGACTGATCTGTTCTGAAACAGCCACTACTGCAGCTCTACTCACCCTGCCCACACACAGCAGTGACTCCAGCATGAGCTTTGTGTAATAACTAGATGGCTTTCACTAGCACTTGATGAAAAAAAAAGAAACAATAACACAGCTCTTAAAAAACTCTAGGTTTCCACATCTCTAGGAATGTGGCCTGCTTTTGACATGAGATCTACATCTTATTTCAATTTACATATCTACGCTGTTTTCCAACTCCGAACAAAAACTTGATTTTTGGCAAAAGTTATTCTCTTGTACAACAAACAGCATAGGATGAATCTGGGTCATAATGAAGCCTTTGGCCTCTCACAGTGAACCACTGAGGAAGAAGCAGCATCATTGGTGGTATGTACTTTATGTTCAGCCTTCATTTTAGACATTAGTAACAACAACAGTAAATACAACCTGAACTTTCCTTAAAATGACAATAGACAAGTTACAGGATACAAAGCAAATTGTATTTTTTTTATTTACATAACGACCTCTGTGAGTTGAAACACACAAAGATACTTGACATTCCAGCCTCTTACCTGTGGATGATTCTTCCAAACCTCATACACAACCCTCAGCACATGGAGTTTCCCCTCATCACTTTCAGCAAGGGTTTTGAAGACTTCATGAAACCTTTTAACAGATACAAGTAGTCAGTGGAGGTGCTGGGATCAGGTCAGAAGAGCAGCAGAGACAAGGCAAGTGGTTCAGATTGGCCAAAATAAAATTTTGTGACTATCTGCTGCACTTCTTGGGCAACTGTTCCCTGGAAAACATAACCATCCTTGGCTAAAATAGACTACAAAGACATGGCACCCCCTAAAAGTAACTAACATCTTAGTGGTGAACCTACTTCCTGAAGCAGGGCTACGTTTCTCATACTCTAAAAAGCAGGAGGCACTTTCATGCTTCATGTGCTTATCTCTACACAGCTGGAGCAAAATTTGCTGCCTTTTGAGACCTTCCTCTTGACTTGTGTTTCCATAACTTTAGACACTTATCCTAAGTGCCTCTTTTTGAAGGAAATGCTGCTAAAAGCCTCTATTTTAGCAGTTACACCGACTGCTACAGAGCACTCACAGCCCAGCTTACTGTAATGAAACCATAAAGAGTAAGAGGCTCTTTCTGATCTCACGGCTGCCGCTGATGGTGTGCAGCAGTGAAAATACCATGGGTCTGAGCACTTGTATCACCCTGCCTCTTGCACTCCTGACTGCAGGTTACTACCTGCAGCTTCCTATCAACGCTGCTTCTGCAGAGCTCCCAGGTGCATGCTTTTGGAACAGCTTTATGTATCTTCAGGGACAGACAGAAAAATAACCCATTAAGATGCATGAGACTACCTTTCGTGTAACAAAAGACTTGAAAGCGACTCCAAAACACAGAGGATTAAAAATGTTATTTTATCTAATTTTGCTAAAAATGGCGCAGTAAATTCTTTATGAGTTCCAGTATATCTTTAAGGGATGAACTCTAAAGTATTTTAGGATGGATTTTACTTTGCATTGGTAGATAGACAGAAGGAGTTTACGGCAGACTGTTTTGAAGTTTCATGTTTTCTTTTTCTTTGTTTTTTATACATAAGTAACTGTTCTCGGATCTTATTCACAGTCCAAGATATTGTGATGGCAGCCATCCAGTCATTCAAATGTAAGGAGAATCCCTTGTTCCCCACCATAATCAGCAAATAAATAATTGTAAAATGAAGTAATTTTCCAAACCTGTCTCTTTTGTTTGACTTACATCACACGGCTGTAATGTATACATTTCTGCTAATTCCATTCACAGATATATATAATCCAGGATTTACACCACCATTACTTCAGTAAGCAGTGTCATTAGTTCTAATCATATCGCATTGTGGAGCACCTAAAAAACTGCTGAAGTTTGCAGTCCACTTCCTTTATCATGCATTTCACTGTCAGAATTGACAGTTCTGTAAGCCCCAAAATAATGCATATTACACTTACTTTGCCAGGGCACTGAAGGAGTGGCTGAAAGACTTGGCAGCTAGATGGAGCAGGGTCTGAACAAAGACTTCTATTTTCAGAGGGTTGAAAGAAAATCCTTCACCTGCAAGTTATTTAAAGCTGAAATTAATAAGTACTTCAGGTAGAGCATGTAAGCTACTAATAAAACCGTAGAGGTAACTTATGGTTTTAGCTCATTTCACAAAAGAGTTCCAACAACTGGGCTTTGGAGGGCTGAGCAGGTAGCTAGTAAAGAGGCTTCCAAAATGTGCAGGTTTTCAGGCTCCCATTTTGCCACATAGAAAACGTGCAGGAAGAATTCCAGGTCAGTGAAGAAGCTATCAGAGGCACAACCACCCTACCAACATGTAGCAGTACTGATGGACTGCAGCAGAGGAAGTCAGCACAGGAAACTGCAGTTGTGCATCAAGATGAAGGCCTGGAAGGCCATAAAGAAGGGGGCGTGGATGAGGAGAGAGGCAAGTAAGGACTGCTAACCCAGAGAGGCTGACCATTTGGGATATGGAAATGCCCAGCAAGCACGTATAGCAAATATGGGTACTAGGATAAATGGTGTCAAGTCCTGTCCTGTACCGGCAGCTACCTGCAGCTGAGGACAGGCAGAAAGGAGAGCACTAATTAGCAGGTAGTGCCCAAAGCAAATCAGGAAACGTGACAGTGGATCCCAGGGCAAAAAGACCCCACCAGATGGTTGCTGCTCTCCACCTGCATGACAGAACGCTTGCAAATATTAAAGAAACAATGAAGTAGTCCCCACTGTTTAGATCACTTCTAATTCTCTCACACTCCTCACTCCATAAAATATGCAGGCTTTAGGAATCAGTGCTGCCTGTGGCTGCAAAGCTAAGGAGAATGTGAGCAGAGTTCCATTATGAGTTTTTATCTGTGGAAGATGACAGCGGCAGGCTGGCTGTCTTATCTGTTGTGGGACTGCACTGAGGGGAGGGATGCTCTGAGGGGAGAAGTACTGAATTTCAGGGGTGAGGATGACAGCATGAACTGCCCTCTGCTGCTGGGAGGCAAAGGGAATGTTAAATTCTTTCATTCTGTCCATACTCAGAATAAAACACACCCCAAGCACCAGGTTACTTCTGTTAGGTTAGAAAAAACAGGCCTGACTTAGCATGTAAGATGTTTACCAAAAAACCTAACAATGGTGTGTTATTTCTATTCACTGATAAATTGAAACCAACTACCAGAAGGAAAAGCATACAGATCTATTAACCACCACACTCACAGCTTCAAAGCATGGCAGATCAATCCACATACAGGATAAATTACAGCCTGCCAGAGCCTAACAGAATATATCTTACCATCATCATCATCCTGGTTTGGATTAGGCACATCTTTTAAAATGCTGAAGATTTCATCATTGCTGGCCTTGTTTTTAATGGCAATTGTCAAACAGAGTGCCACAGTATATCCAGGAAGAGACCCTGAACAAAAACAAAGAGGTCAAAAATATGTCAAGGCAAGTAAGTGAGCATTTTTAACATCAGTTTGCCTCTCAGAGAAACCAATACACTTCCCAGCTACACCTAAAACTAGATGTTTCCAATATCATTGTCCACATCAATATTCCATAAAATTGCTCAACAAGTTTTCTGGTCTTCACATTAAATTCAAAACTTTCAGTAGAACCTTCAGAGCTGAGGTCAGGTAACCACTTTCCTGACTAAAGCTCTACTTTCCACCACTCTTCTGGAAATATAATACTTCCTCGTTTTTCCCCACAGTATCTGTGATGATGACACTTTTACGCTTAGGTTTGTATTTACATCCAGTAATAAAAAGAAATAATAAGGCATCTCTCAATATTCATGTTGTCTGCTCCCTCTGGGTGCTTCATTAAATCAAATTTACTGGTAAAATACAGTACTGTTTCATGAAGTTAAAAAAATAAACTCTCACTATCACTTCCATATGCTGTCTTTGGCATAGTATTGTGGCCAAAGAGGGAAATTGGACAAATTGTCCAATTTTAGACTTCTGGCAAGTAACACTGTGCAACACCACAACCACCTCAGCAACATTAACTTCACGTACCTGGATTTTCTTTTCTTCATAGGCAGCAGAGAGGATTTTATTACAGGCTTAATATATATTAATTGCCCATGTGAAGCACATTCACCCATATGAAAATCATGCATATTTATTTCAGCTGTGTTCCTCTTAATGAAGACAACTGACATCAGAGTCAATTTAGTGTGCTCCCTTGCTCTGAAACACTTCAACTTGACCACTAACACTTGACAATGGTATATTTACTTGGCCATATTTAATACTTACTATTACTTTCATCTCCATATTTGTAAATGCACACTGGATTAGCAGGACTGAGGACAGAAAAACTTGCAGGAACAATGTCTATTATTCGCTGATGGTAGGAGAGTCTGCAAATAACAAGTTTCATAGCAGTAAGATTAAAATGAGAATAATACCATGGCTAATTTTAATGTGACTGCTGTAAAATCATTTTCCCATATTTAACTTCCATTGAACAAGAATCAGGATGTTTATACAACAGAATGGTAGTTTATGCTGGATAGTACAAGCTAAGTAAACCAAACTTACTAGTAGAGCCTTCCATTTGAACTCCATGATGCTCAAGTTTCATGCTCATACAATTAATTTGCCTTGTGAAAAGGCTGCCTGGTAAGAAGTTTTATGCAAAAGCTTAAGGTGCACTGCAGAAAACTAGCAAGATGGTGAGACCCAAAGCAGAAAAAATATTAAACTGGATGTCTTCATTTTACTTTCCAGCTTCATTTCAGTCCCATGAAGGCTTAATTTGCTACCAGAGTTTTCAGTGAAATGGAAGAGCACAACAGAAAAACTGCATTCATTTTGCAGCACACTGCTTTCATGTTTCCTATACAGAATTCACCCAAAACCAGACCAATGTTTTCATGTAGGATGCTGAATAACATACGCTTTCATAACATTTTGCTCTTTCTCTCTCTTATACCCTCCTATCTCAACAATTTTACGCCCAGACACTGATTATGCAGTACAGTTGTTGGGTTTGGAGATTTTGTTTGTTTGGAGGGTTGTTTGTTCATTTAAGGCAAATGAACATCAGAGGTACCTAGAAAAACCAAGACTAGATTCTCAGTTTTTGGCATATTTAATGGTCAGTTCCCTTTCTTTCTGTGAATGCTGAATTCTTCCCAGGAATAAAGCCTAAACTCCTTATTTCTTTCCATGCCTGTGGTGAAGCATGTCTTTTTGTAACTACAGGTGTGCATAGACAGCTCACTACCATCTATCTGCACTACTTGTTTCTCCCTCTCTCTAAGGTCCTACAACAGGTAAACCAGACTAAAAATCACATAAACAACAGATTTATCTCTTAACTGAAAATGAACTGCAAGACCAGAGTCAAGTTAAAAGCACTCTTACAGTATCCAGATGAAACTTTGCCTTGAATGCAAATATCAGATCTTACTTACCGCATGCACTTTTCCAAAACCTCTCTCACAAATTTGGGTTTGGGTTTTTCAAGGTCCTGAGTAAGACAATCTGACCTATCAAAGGACAAAATGCAAAGGCTTTTAGGAAAAGAATTTGTGCTATAGTCTCTTTTTGGCTTGGACTAATAGGTACAAAGCGATGACAGTCTAAAGACAATTGGAGCATCTGACATTTAAGCAATTTTAAGCCACTGAGATAAGTTAATCACTACTTCCTTATCGGCAATTAGCATCCTTGGAATCTCATCTGTGATACATTTTCAAGCAACTTCCCTTCCCCTAGCAGATTAAAAACAATTTTTGGCTATGGTTAGCTGGCTTTCCCTTTCCTTAGCAAAGGAACCTTGTGTGATTTCATGGTCTCTTCCTCCCTCACTGGAATTTTTTAACTTCTGGCTAATTTCAAATGCATTCAGATAAAGAAAATCCCCAAATACAGTCAAGGGCAAGATTTGTGAAAGACAGATCTTTGAAGACTGCTGCCTGGTCAGTCAACATGGATGTAGTAACAGGACAGCCATCAAACACTTAACTCCACACAAGGACAACATGAGAAATGTAAGAAAAACCACAAAACTCTATCAGAAGGGCTGCACCCCTCTCCACGTGGATTCTTGGGCAGATCACCTACAGAAAGCATGCACAGTAGCAGGCTGTGGAAGCTACTCTAGGGAGGACTTAATCTCAAGCTCATCTCCCTTGCTACATGGGTGCCTGGAATAGAAAGCTCAGGGAACCTGTGGATAGACGTTGATGGTGTCCAGGGAGCTCCCGCTAGAGATGTGAGTTCAAAATATGGCATGGCAAGAATGGATGGCAGGGTAAGTTCTGATGGCACTAGGATTTGGCAGGTGGGAAATAGACCATAAGGTCTCAAGGACAAAGGTTATAATGAAAGGTTTCAGGTAGGACACAGAGAAAAATTGCAGAATGAATACAGGATACAGTCAGCATGAACCATTAAAAAGAAAATCAGGCAGTCATTTTGAAAAATTTGCTAACAACTTTATTGCACAGGACACATTAAAGAAATCACATTTCTGCTTCCCTCTTTAAGGAATACTTTTACTGGCTTGAGATTTATCACGTGTTCACTTGGGACTAAAGAGATTATCAAGATAATCTACCACTGAGAACTGGTGAACAGATTAAGAACAATCTCTGAAGAGCTAGAGGAAAACAATTAACAGGGCCACTATGCCCTTATTCTTCCCAGGTAAGTTTGAAATTTCAAGGGTTTTGCAATATCAGGTTTGAATCAAAAGGAGAAAAACTTACCAGTCATTTCATTCCCACAAAGGCTTAATTTGCTACCAGAGTTTTTAGTGAAAGGGAAGAGCACCACAGAAAAATTGCATTCATTTTGCAGCACAATACTTTCACAGTTCCTATACGGAATTCACCCAATGGAAGATGCCAAATAACATACACTTCCAGAACATTTTCCTCTCTCTCTCTCTCCTATATCCCCCTTTTTAGCTTTTCACATACTAATGGTCAGTTCCCTCCATTTCTGTGAATGCTGAATATTTTCCAGGGATACAGCCCACACTCTATTTCTTTCTATGCCCATGCATGTCTTTTTGTAACTGCAGGCGGGCACAGACAGCTCATACCATCTGCAATATCAGGTTTGAATCAAAAGCAGAGAAAACTTACCAATCTTCCCAGCTCCAACGGAACTGAAAGTTGCTCAAGTGGTGAGAGAACCAGTTAATAAATCTTTATTAAAAGAAAAAGAAAGGTCCATTAAATGTCATAGAAGTGCAGGAAAACTTTCAGTTAAGCTTTCCTCATAAATGCATTCCAGTTTTCAAAGGTAATCCTAAACCTTTTTAAGCAGTTACAGCATTAAACAGGCATTTCTGTTGACAGATACAAAAGACTGAGTTTGGAAAGTCAGAAACAAGCTTTTATGGGAAAATAGACAGCTTGTCACATTCTGTCATTTCATATAAAGAGATGACGTATTAAACTAACAATTAAAATGTAAACTTAATGTGAATATGCAACTTTCACATTTTTGATTAGTCAGTAACTGCCTTCCTACACAGTGCAGACACCACTGAAAGGGCAAAATCACCACCATTCTCCTCCTTTGGGTGGCACATACCCCACTTCCAAGTGGCCCCCCAGAGCACTAGGGAGCAGGCACAGTTCCAGGTAACAGAGTGCTGTTATACCTGGTAAGTAACAGTACACACATCTATGGACAGCTCTGGACACAGAAAAGCTGCCACCCATCTGCACTGTCTTGTGTTGACAGACAGACCTCCAGGGGAGTGTCCCTGCCAAATGGAGGCAAGCTGCCAATTCTCCACCTTTTCTTTAGACTGTTCTAAGCTAGAGGTCACAGACATTTTGAATAGCATCAAGCAGTTCTAACAAGGATTTCTGACTACACCCTCTTCACTTTTTCCCCTGCACTGGACATTGAGGAATGTTTTCCATTATCTCCAAAACACACTTACCTGTCCACACACGTTGTATTCATGGTATCCAAGCGCATGTAGAGCATTTCCGTGGCTTGTGCAAGCTTAAAGTTTCTTATTAAGGTTTACAGAAAAGCACTAGATAAGTCAGATGTTATTCCTTAAAGGTTTTTAATAGAATGTCATCAACCTGTTGCACTGAAAGCTCCCTTAGTTCTACTTCAGAGTGAGGTAAGTCCACAGTGGAAAAAAAGAAGAATATTGTGAGTTCCATCCTTTAATCCCAGCCTATTTTTCTTCTATCATTGCAACAAGACTGTTGGCTTCCTCCACAGAAAGGCAGAATTCACATCATGCAATAAGCAAAACTGGACTGACACGAACAGACAGCAACCTCTTTACGGAGTACTTCTATAATCTCACCCACAGTCTGGCTTCACAGGCTGCTGCTTATCCACACTCAATCTTTAATCATCACTGAAGGCTTGAAAAAGAGTCAGTGCACTGACTTTACCCAACAAGGCCTTTATGCTTCTTACAGTGTCCCTATTAACGTAAAAAACTTCAAACACAGACATACACCAAATTCTAGGAAGAGACTTGGCTACTCCTTGAGATTATGTGATTTTAAGACAGTGGGTGGTATCACGAAGTAGAACAAGTTTCGGCACGAAATTACCAGTGGATAGACATCTTTTGACTGTCCTCCATTCTCACTCTCTAGCTTTATCTAAACCAGTGACCTAAGAGGATATAGTGTGATGGTCAGAGTTAGCTGGAAGCCATGCCTCACCATTTCTTCTCAGCATTTAGCCACCCTGTCTGTCTGAGATCAGCAGATGATTATACTGAACTCTTGAATGCTCCAGTGTGAGCACCGAGTGGGAACACAGGCAGGTTCTTTTAAATCACCTGCTTAAAAAAAAGAACAGGAGCACACACACAGTTGTTAGAACAAAATATCAAGTCTGTCACTTCCTTTCCTTCTCAGGCTTTAATGTGTCTATGACCAAGCTACACACTGTCCAAATCTAAATAGCCTGTAGTGACAAAGAGAAGTATTGTATTTTACCACTTTACCAAGACAGCATTTCTTGGGAAGGTTAGAGGAAGTATGAGAACACTGCCCAGAATGCTGAAGAGTCTTGCCCACTCGGCAAATCTAGATCTCCGCAAAGTGGGTTGTGTTATTCTACCATGCACATCTTGCAGGCAAAGTTTCATGCAGCTGCTGCAAAATACTATTACTGCCAGTATTTACTGCTATCCCATCAGCTACAGAACAAACAAACTAAAGGCTGCATTTCATAAATGCTCTTCAGCAGCATAGAAAGGATACAACTTGTGGTAAAGAGCCAGGTTGAAGTTTGCACAGTTCAATCAGGAGCGTTGTGTACATGACTTCAATGTGCGGTGGGGATGGAAGCTGAAACAATTCTGCAAATATTACCTGTAGGAGAGGAAACCACAGAATCGGAGCACAGTCAAACATGGCCTGCACAACTCTCAGCTTCACAATAGTGAAGGCCATCAATCTTCAACAATTACCTATCCCAAAAGACCCATATTGTTCTGTCAAATGCATGTTCCAGGAAAAAGAGAGAGAACCATATAAAAGGTAGTGGTAACCCTACACTAATAAAGTCCACTCTAACTGCCCATACTATTTCATACTAATACAACAACAGCCTTATACATCTTTCACGCCTAACAGATGTAGCACATAACTGTAGAAATAGGAATAGTTATAATATGACCTACTGCAGTGATACCACATGATCTGAGAAACACAGAAATAATTTGATCCTGTTGAACAGTAAATATAAATATTAAATATATGAAAGGAAGCCCAAGCATTTAGTATGAAAGACTATTTGCATTAAAATTACATCTCTGTCTTTCACATCATGTCCTCTTTTCTCCTATGCAAAACCTCATATAAATAAAGCCCCAACTTTAAACTGCAAATTATAACGAGCATTTCATACAACAAAAATATATGCCCAATACTTATTGGCAGAAGGTCCTTCCAAGAAAACTGAAAATAACCCTGCAGTCAGCATTTGTGCTTTTATTTTAAAGTTTGTCTCTAACAACCCTTGAAGGCCACAATAAAACCATCTCTGTACAACATCCATTTACATTTGTTTACTTTGCATTCCATTATCAACTAAATCTAAATAACATCAAAGGAATCAGGAATCTTTGATTCATTATGGTTGATCAGTTTCCTCTTTAAACTTCTGAATAAAGCCCAAAGAAGTACGCTTCAGAAAAAGCTTGTTTAAGAAATCAACCTCCATTTACAGATTCCAAAAACAGCACATGAAAACACACTGACTAGAGCTTGTTATTTCTAAGAAGGACTTGAAAGCAGAAAGAGACTGTAAGATGCTGGGGAACCTTTCTGTGTCAGAATAATTTGGAATACTGTTAAGACAGATGTGACAAAAACGTAGGGACAACTTTGTTAGGTTAGAAAATGGCTCCACTTCCCGAGACAGGAAATAACTGGATGATCAGTTGCTTTCTGCTTGGGATACTGCATAAAGCTGTATTTCTGATACTTATCACATGTTCGTTACCAAGTATTCAGTTCAAGTATTTCAAATTGTCATAACACATTTTGTGAAGAGTTCAAGGCCACAAAAATGATCAGGACACTGATATCCTGAATGTCTCAACCGTGTACCAAAAACTGTGGGAGCACAACAATACACAGCAGTCCAACAAGCCAATGAGGCTGCCCAGACATCCCCTGTGAACAGCTACCAGAAATACCCATAGGTGTGTCTGGAAGAAGCTACTGAGAGAAAGGTGTCACATTCCAGTGTTTCACAGGGGTTCCAGGCAGCAGGGAACATCCTGTGCCCAGGGGGGGCCCCAAAAGCTTCTTGGGACACTTGGGAAGGTACTGACACCTACTTCCAGGTTCCATTTACTTCTGCCTGTTAGTAAAGTTCTGAACTTCAAATAACATTTTCCTTTATTTGTTAGACCACATTATTTCTACAGTTCTGTGACCTACTGAAAAAGTCAGTGAAATTTCACAGATTAAACTATTGTTGAAAACAACATATAACCAACGTGACTGCTGGTGAGAGAGATCGTCAGATAGACCTTACAAGGAAGCAATAGTAAGCAGAATGAACAGAAGCACAGAAAAAAACTTATGCTAAGCCTTACAAACTCTGAATCTTCCTTAAAACTGAGCAGTCAGACAAATAATAAAGTGAATATCCTAAAGTAACTCAAAATTGCAAGAAAAAAGGAAATTATTAGTGTTAGTCAAAGAATCTGTTCTGTAATTTTGCACTTCTTTTCATTACTTTTTACAGCACTTCAAGATACTGAAGGTAACATCACTGAATATACTTCAGTGTTAAGGCAGAAAATTAGTCCTCATTTTAATATTCCTCCATTCTGAATTCAAAGTGCAAGAAGAATAAGGTGACCAAACCTCACGTAACTTTACAGCAATCCAAATATCTGGCATTTTGGTGCAAAAGGAATTCTCAATCCCACTTTTACGAAGATAAATCTACAAAACATTATTTCCTGTCACAACCAGCTCTGAAATTCCTACTTACAGTTACTTCTTCATAAAACCTTTCTGCGACAAGTTGCCGTAACTGAAATCTGTTAATCCCTTTCAATTTTTGATGAAAATGAATGGAGTTTTATGCAGTTCTACAACTTGAAAACGAACTTTTCAAAGAAGGCAGCAGAAGAAAACCCATGCGGCTCTTCTGGTACACATTACAGTTGCCAAGCATTCTCTAATATGGAGAATGCCCCAGAGGAAACACGTTGCTATTTCACTGTAAGCTCTTTTGAGGGCTAGTAGAACAAAATAATTTAGAAGACTGTCCTAATTAGAGCAGCCAGGACTGTGTGGGTGTAACCCAAACTGAGTATTCTAAACCTTCTATGTCACTTCCCAGAAACTGTTAACAATAGGCCATTGGCAGCAGCTGCCCGGAGCACACCTGACCCCTGAGGCTGTAAGCTGGGTGTTAAGAGGTCTGTGAGACAAGAGGATGTTCCTGTCCTCACACCAACTCGCAATCACCCATTGTGGCACTCCCCGCCCTGGGGGAGGCGCTGGGCATTCCTGCCTAAACATGAGTGAATATAATCTTGGGGTCTTGGGACTTCTGGTACCACTAGTGGGATACACAGGAGGACCACCGGTCTCAACCGGACTGCGACCATCACTCGCATTTTTGTGGGTTAAAACCAATTCTTCACCTGTATAATTGTATCTATTGTATTATTTTTATTAAATTGTAATTCTGATTTATAATCTCTTCTGAGTTGGGTTAATTTCTCCTGCCGGTTTGCCTTTAAACCAGCACAAAGATCCAAACACAAAATCCTACAGAGTGGCAGGAGTCTAACTGGAGATCATCAAGTCAAAAGCCCCCTACATAAGGCAGTCACCTAGAGCAGGTTGCTTAGGGCTGTGTCCTGTTAGGTTTTGAACTTCTCCAAGGGTACAGACCCCACAAGTTCTCTGGACAAACTCTTCCAGTGCTCAATCATCTCTGAATTAAAAATAGATTTTTCTTACATTTAAACGGAGTTTTTTTGTATTTCAATTTGTGCACACTTCCTCTTGTATTTTCACTCGAATTTGTTCTAAACTGAAAATTACTCAAATGCAGCCATCTCTTAGGCTGTGTGATACATTAGAAGCACGATATATATAATTTTAAGTTTGAGAAATGCCACAACCCGGATTACTAGTGCATTAAGAAATTTTGGTATTTGATCAGAACTCCAATGTTAAAATGACAAAAAAAGCTCAAGAGAACCTGCTCATTTATAAAATGTTGGTTTAATTCAACGAGGTTCTGGTTGATTCCCAAATCAACCTGTAATTTAATGGATCTATAACAGAACTAACTGGGACATATTACTCATGAAATAATGGAGCTACAAAGAGGAGATCTATAAAATCCATACCTCTACAATGTGGTAGTTCAAGGGGATCTTGTTATTTCCTGGATAGCTCAACAG
Organism: Myiotriccus ornatus; assembly: GCA_036023395.1. Taxonomy (NCBI): domain Eukaryota; kingdom Metazoa; phylum Chordata; class Aves; order Passeriformes; family Tyrannidae; genus Myiotriccus; species Myiotriccus ornatus. The sequence goes on from JAYRBT010000093.1 coordinate 25,841,228, forward strand.
CTGTGCAGCACTGCAAAACCAGAGATACATTCAAACATGACACAGCAAATGTGATGTAAAGATCAAGTAACATAATTACAGATAATGCTTAATTCTAGGCAAAAGTTTCCACAAAAACAGCACCAAACACATCAATGCTGCTTCTAAACCCCGTTCATTAAACCACAAAGCACTTAAAAGACAGCACAAGAACACAGTAGCATTGCCTAAACTATGATCTGTAACAACTGTACTTTATGTAGTGGTTACATTGCTTTGCTTAGAAAAGTCACTGTGATATGCAATTCTGGTATAAACACATGAAAAATGGAAAGAAAAACTACCCCAAACAATGAAATGTTCAGAATGACTTGAAAGCACAATTAAGCTAATGGGTTATGTAAGAAACTCTCATGTTTCAAATGCTTCATCTTTTAATCAGGTCGTTACCACCTATCATTAGTGCAAAGCAAACAACTAACTTCTCTGGTAGTCCTAGTCTTTTACTGTCCTCTGATAATTAACAGACTATCCCAGTAACTGCAACAACACTGAATTTCTAGTTTCTGCTGAATCAAACAGCTGCAACCAAAAAACTTTACCACGTGCCATCACCAAACCCAACATTTCTGCCCATTTTTTTTTGAGTACTATATGCAGTTTGGTAGTGTTCATACAGAAGCCTGACACCTGCGGCAAACCACCTCGGTCATCAATTACCCACATCAAACATTGCCCAGGCAGAAACGAAGGAAAGTGCCCTGACTGCATCCTGAATTGAATGGACTGCACAGCTGAACTGAAACTAATAAAATCTATTGGCCCAGCAATGGCTCCCCAGAGCTCAATTAGCTCTGCCATGTAATTCCCGCAGGAAGCACGACACAGAGCTGTTCCATAAACACCAAGGCACTGTCAGCTGCAGATGAACAAGCTTAAGGCTCACTGCCCCACCCAGCAAATCAGCCCCCTCAGTACCCTGGGAAGCACAACACAGTCACACTCCCCACAGCGCTCCTGTGAAGAATAAGGTGTGTCTGCATACTTCTTGCAGCAGTTCTGTATTACCATGGGATTCCCTTCCCAGAAGCCACTGTCCCCCTGGATCATACAGATTCTGTTATCTGGATATTACAGGCACACAGTATCCCAGGCAGCAGTTTTAATAGAGCTAAATGTAGTAAATCAGCTTTCACCAAGTGCTTCAGGAAACATCTGATCCCAAGCTCTCTCCTAACCACTGCAGGACTCTACACATCCCTGCTGGCACTAAAGCCATGGCAGCATTTAAAAAGTGCCAGGCCTCCTAGTGCTAAGTTCCTCCTACCAAGTCTTTCTCTCCTTCCAGTGGGATTTGATGATGCAGTGGAGGTTCTCTTCTATTACAAATCGTTCAACTGAGTGGCTGCCAGGCATGACAGGACCCTAGAAAGAAAGAGTGAAGACTCATGAAGATCACTGCTAATGCCGTGGTACAACAGGCAGCAAGCTACCCTAGATACATTTACAGGTGAAAAAAAGTGGTTCAGCTTCCACATAAACTCAGTGAGGTCTCAGCTGCCCTTTAGCCTTCAAGACTGAAGAGGTGATGTCACACAGTTCCACGCAAACCTCAGACTCATGTTTAAAACAAAATGTATACTAGGACTCATTACAAGAAGAAATAGGAACAAAATTAGAGAACATAATTTTAAGTTCTTAGAGCATCTGCTTCTTCCTTTGCTTTGTGGAGTCACTGGGCAGGCTACCACCATGCAGCCTGGAAAGAAAATCACAGCTGAGCTAGAACATGATACAGGAATAAAGCCACAGAGTAGAAGAATACATACTCACGTGTATTCTTTCTTGTTCACTGCAAAAAACAAAGGCCAACAAACGAAGGTAAAAGGCAGCAGACTTAAAGGAAATGGAGGTATAAAAGCATTTGGGGAAAGCAGTACATACTCTTTGCCTGCACTCCTTTGTTCCACAATACGCATCAAAAAATTTTAACAGACAATAAACATTGCAATAAATACCTACCCTGGAGAAAGATTCCAGTCACCAACCTTTTGGAAGCCAAGTCTAGTGAATGTAGTTTTACTAGAGACATTAGAGAATTCAGTCAACATTGTCATTCTCAGCATCACAACATCTAAATTCTCCTCTCCATAAACTCGGCTTTTACAGTAGCTTGGTAACCTAGTTCCTTTCTGCAGAAGTAGCAAAGCAAAACTATCCTCATACCACTCACTATCCCGGGAGAGCAGACATCACATTTTGACCACTATCACCCCAGCAACCTAACTGTGAAATCCACTTGCCATCTTCCACAGCAATCACATACCTCAGGGTCATCTGTGTAGTCAAACATCCTAAAAATAACCCTTGGCATTGGGTATACTGAATCTTCAGTATGAGGTGGAGGGGTGAAAGGAGGCAGATTGTGTTGCAGAGCTTCACAAAGAACGCTGTCAAAAGCCAAGTAGGGCCTCAGAATGTGTCGTTCCTGCCAACGGTCTTTTTTCAGCTTCTGAATCTGAGACCAAAGGCAGTCTAAATACTGAATGAAAAGGGTGAGAAACGTCAGATGCGCCGAATCTTGCAACAAAAATGGCATTTCCCTGAGCTATCTGAAATGTATTCCTTAAACCCCACGCTCCATTTCGAAAAATAAAGTTTCTTAAACTGCTGCTTCAGTAAACTAACAAATAATTTAAGAACTCTAAATACCAGAGCTGCTCCTAGTTCCACACAATATTGTGCTCAGTAAAATTTAACCCCTGCAAGTTTTTTAAACACCAACAGGCAGCTCGGGAGTCCCAGTGGAGCTACAGCAGTGAACGTCACGTCAGTCATTGCTCTTTGGTGGTATTAAAACAGACAAATCAACATTAAAATCAGAAAGACATTCTACTGGACTGCCATGCTGCTCCCAGAGCAATCAAAACTACCAGCTACTGTATATTCAATACATACACAATAGTATCAAATATTAAATACCTTTGCCACAGTTTTCAATGCAATTTTGAGTCCCAGCATTCCCACAGAGATAGCACAGACGTCTGTGCAACTGGCAATAAATAGTCTTGCTTTGTTTAGTTACTCCAGGAACTCTAGAGACCTGTGGCCTTACTGAATGCAAGTTTCAAATTATAACCTCTACATGGAAGTGCTTTGCATTTACTGAAATCATCACACTAAAAATGCGAACATTACACAACTGGTAACAACTAGCACTTGAACTGAACAGTCACGTTTGCAAGTACTCTGGGTAACACATGGTATCAAATGCAGTCAGCTAATCTCTCTACTGAACTAAATGAGAAAATTCAGATAATGGCCAGGCAGAATACTCATGTAGACAAATCAATCATAATCAGAAAGTCCATCCCTCCAAATTGCGATTAACAAGATAATTGTTAAGGCTGTGATTTAATCAGAACAGTGAAGGCAACCTAAGAGGGCCATGCTCCAAAACATCCCAGAAAATCAATTTAGATACCCCACCCCAACATTTGTCCTGAAAGTTAGGGGAAAGAAGCACCCTCAGAAATATCCAGAAAGGCAAATCCCACCCTAAGCTAGCCAGATGCCACCTCTCCTCTCCATATTTTTGGCTCGATTGTGAAAGATGGCATGGTAACTGCTGCCCACAGTTTCTACATATTTCTTTAGCACTTCCTAAGGTGGAGAAAGCAAAGTCACTACAGAGGGTTCTTTCTCACAAACAGAAAACATTTAGGGATAAGTAGGGAATTACATTCTGTTCTACACAAAAAGTTTTTTAAGATGAAGTCCTGCAATCTGCAGTTCCAAAACAAAACACTACAATCTACAGCCATTCCTCACTTTGTAACATTTCTTCAGGGGCCTGTCAGCACACAACAAAACACTTCTTACTCTGTACAAGCTCATATTTTGGACCAATACTTGGAAAAGAATTCCCCTCACACAACTTATTGGAATTACTGTCAAACAGCAGACAACTCAAAGCATTCATACTTTTAGAGGTGCCTTTTAATTTTGTGATAAAAGAACACCTTAGTACAAAAATATTTTTTAAGACTTTTTGAAAGAATGCATGTTAAATCCAATCACCTCTTCCTGTGGATGTGGTTTATCAGCCGTCCACACCTGCAGCATGGGTACATGAATCTTCTGGCGGCGTCTGTTCAAACAGGAAAGAAAACCTGACTTTAATGGACTTATTTAGGGGAGCAATTTTGTTTTTTCTTGTGGGTGTACTGCTATTTGCTCTTTTCAGCTGATGAAGTCTACAGTATATAAGAAACAGGTTTCTCATTACTTGAAATCTCTCTATTAGTACATCTTGACAACAACATGAACTTGAAGCACCCAGACAGAACGCAGTGACACTGGTTAGCACTAAAGCAGCAACTGTTCAGTGTTCACACCACACAACTCCAGCTGCTCCAGCAACAGCAGAACAAGACCTACAACATACTCTAGAATTAGACACGACAATAAAACTTTTCAAATTCAAAAATCTCTGCACCTAATGTATTTTCAGGGCTTTTGTTCCCCCCCACAGGATAGTTCGGACCTAAGGCTTTAGAATACTTTTAAGTGAGTATTAATAATCAAAGCTTTTAATTCTTACTTAAATACTTAAACAGACACCACTAAGAGTGTTTCTAATGGGTTACAACTTACTTCAAATAACTTTCTGTCTGAGACAAGAGACGATCCATTTCAGCATCCTTTTTCTCATATAACTCCTTTCCAACCCAAGGCAAAGATGACAGAAATGCAAACATATACCAGTCACATCGCACCTACAGGAAGGTAACATACCAAAATCTAAGTATACAAGTGAGTGTCAACAGATTTTGTACACACGTAACATTTAAATTCGAAACATCAGCACATTGTTTTGGGGGCGTCACAAAGACCAGCATTTGCAGATTGAAACATCTAATTTTTTGCTTGAACTTTGATAAACAGACCTGAAAAAGAGTATCACTTTCAAAGTCCTTCTGCAGATTATCAGTACAGGAGAAAAGCCAGCTGCCAAAGTAAGGTAAAATAAATTCACTTTGGCCACTTCACTATAAAGGACCATACTTTCTTACTGTATGATCTATTTCCCAAATGCCACAGGCTCCTTTTGCTAATGCTCAGGAATTCAGTTTGCTGTCTCTAAAACCTTCCTGTTCTAAGCATAAGTACAAGGAGGATCAGTACAGACAAACTGTGAAAACAGCCCTAGGGAGCCCACAGATCTTTTGCTTACTTGGGGTACATCCTCCTCCTGTGTCACACTCACAAAGTTCTCAAACATAGCTACCATCGAAGGTGCAGCTATTACATGACAGTTCACAAGATCAGACAAAAAACGAACCTAAAAAAAAGGAAAAAAGTTGTTTAAAATGAATACTTTATAAACTGGCTGCGCAAGAACAAACAAACTTTACTGAAATAATTAGAAAAAAAAATCAATAGACGTATAATACCCACTGAGTACCACCAAGACTGAAATACTGTACAGACCCACCTTTCAAAGCAAGAAAACAAGTATTACAAGTGCTACCTAATAGATTGTTCACTACAATGTCTGTAATCTGTTCTACTGCCACAACACTGAAAGGATAATATTCCTAATTAAGGAGTGATGGGAAATACCAGTATGCATTCGAAGACATGCAACCTGATACCGTAGAAGAAAACCCTTATACTTCTATCTATACAGTATCAGATCACTAAAATAACAGAAATTCTAGCAATTAAGTCTTATTAGAAAATCGTCCCACAGTTGAACAGCAGTCTCTTGACTAGAATCTTTATTTTCACCAGTGGGGTTCAGAAGAAACTGGGAACTTGGCAGTGGGCTTTTAAAACAAACACTGCTGAAGTTCTAATACCTTTTAGCAGACAAAAGCTATAAGCAGCAAGAACGGGGCCGATGGTTTCAAAGACAGGTAGCACTTAAAACTGCCTGTTCGATCTTCATCCCTCATAAGCAGAATGAAAACAGCCATCAAAAACAGCTTTTAAGAACCAGATTGTTACTTTTCAATATTCTTCCATGAGAGCCACAAGACCATTGTATACCTCTGAACATAACAGAAGCACAATGACTTTCATTCATCTTTTACGTTTGACTATAGAACAGGTGGGGAGAAGCACCTCTTTACGACAAATTTAATTTTTCACTGGAAAAAATATACAGTTGGAATTAAATTTTGCAACTGTAATATGATCCCTCTCCCTTGAGGAAGGAAATAGTTCTCACGTAACACACATTTCCTCTTGGAGTATTTACAGTTAGTGACTGTAACATACACTGCAAGGCCCAGCTCTTCTGGAACAAAAAGGTAAAGAAGGAGACAAAAAGGACAAAGAGAAATGTAAAACAAACAGACAAAAGTCCACTTACTAAATGCACAGCTTCGTTATACATATTGACTTTCAGACATTCTTTAAGCTGACGAATCATGGCTTCTACAAATTCTCCACCAAAATTGTAGTTCCTAGCATTCAGCAACCCAACCAGTGTGGTGTAAACAGTAAGCTTTTCTGGTAACAGACGTGCGCTGACACAGAAAAAAGAAACACTCCGTTAGTTGTTAATTCATCACGTGCCAGTTGCGTTGCACCTTAGAACCTTCTTCTCTTGTCTCATGAGGAAATAAGATTGCTGGCAGGATCTTACAGTTTTATCCCACAGTTAGCACCTTACAGATAAACTTTACTGTTTCAACCATAGCCCCTTAAAAAGGCACATGCCATTTTCAAGTATAATTAAGGTATTTGCTTTTTATTTATACCTAATTGCTGAATATTCCAGAGGGTTGGACAAATAATATATGTGATGGAATTTACGCAAGGATGTAAGAAGTTGTTTTAAGTTCACAATTTAGAAATAATGTTTTTATGCAGCACAGGGAAAGCCAGGCCCTACCACAAAGAATTAATTTTCCTCAACCATTTTCGTATGCATGAAGGCTAACCCTGTACTTTCAGAAGTGTCTCACTGCTACAGATAAAAAAAAAAAAAGGCACTATTTGCCTTTTATTAACAATTATTGGTACAAAAATAGATTTAAAGTATCCGCAAAACCAGATACTTTAGTGTAGGCTACAGTCTCCCCCCACACCCTTCTTTTGTATTTGTCTTAACTGCTAGCTTAGACACTTCACAACCCCTCCCTTAGACACCCCTCAGTGACCTTGACATAGGGCACCTCTGCTCCTGCACTCTGCAAGGGAGAGTAAGGAGAGCTGTGGGGCAGCAGAGAGACTGATTTCTGCTCCTCACGTTTGGGCTCACAAAGACATGAGCAAATCGTTGCCAGAGAAGGGGAGAAAGAAGTGAGAAAACATCACAGATAATAAGACTAAGTAAGCGTTAGCAGCCAACAGCTTTGGTGGTCATAAGCATTTCACCTCGGTACAGGAAACTGCCCAGCATTGCTGTGTTCCCACAGCTAGTCAAGAGCAGCTCTCAAGTTTCTTCTGTCTGCTTTGAGCCTTCTACACATTTCAAGTCAAAGTAACGTAAAGTCGTATTTTCCTTGAATTACACCTACTACATAATGAGTCTATTCCTCTATTTCTTTCATTTGTAGTAAAACAAACTCCATGCTATGACAGCAGTAAGGAACTAGAGTCACTCTTGGCATTTAAACTACCCTTAAACTTATGCACAAAGAAAACACTTCCCATATTCCCAGACCTCCTCCATACATACACAGTGCACAGTATTCTGAGTATCTTGCTTTTGTAATTGGGCAGATCAGCTTCCAAAACACCAGCTAGGCCCTCCAAGTTGCTCTCCAAAGACGAATTACTCTAGAATTAAAATAGAAAAAAAAAGAAGTTTCATCATCAACCAGGCAATACAAACCAGCCTGACTCTCACATCATGCAAGACAATGAAGTCTGAGGAGATGTCACCTCTTTTTTCGGGGCAACAAGCCGTGATGAACTGCTCTCAGTTGCCTGAGAGAAGGAGCAGCTACTCCTCAGAAGAGCTGCACCTCACCAACCTCCCCCCTGGGAACTCCAGTGCTCCCCAAGGATGCAAGATGATGCCACTTCGGGCATCCTTGTAAGGCAGCCGAGCCTTGGTTAACAACACAGCGTTTGCGCCTTTTTCTTTTCAGTGCACGGTCATCTTTTGTCCTTTCACCCCCTCTTCCACTAGCCCTAAATTCCGTCAGGACTGGAAAATCGTGCCACAGAGAGACCAAGTTTATTCCTCCACGTCCTTGGCAGAGTGGGACCACCAACACTCGCACCCGCACAGGTAACTACTGGCTGCCTGTATATCGCTGCTTGGCAAACACCACGCCACAATTTAAACACTTGCACGCCACAGCAAGAGGCTTTGAGAAAACCGACAACTTTCCGCGCATCTCACAAAACACGTGGGGTTTTTTTTAGGGGAGGTCTGGGGGGGGTGGGGGGGCGGCTCTTACAGACGATCTGCTACCACATGGCGCACCGAAAGAGAAGGGGCGAAGGGAAACAAGGCTTGAACTCTCCCGAGCCCACCTACCTTCTCTCCCACCCTGCAGATGAGCGACTCGAGCCTCTCCTCGATCTCCGACGGCTCCGACGTCCTCCGCCTCTTGTGGGGCTGCCCTGCTCCAGGAACGCATCGAGCACAGCGTTACCGACGCCGGAGAAAATCCCCCCCCTCCCCGCTCCTCCATCCCGCCCCATCCACCCTCCCGGCCGCCCTCGCCACGCCGGGGGACGAGGGCTGGGGGAGCGGGGGGCTCACCATCGCTGTCGTCGCTGTGTCGCCGCCGCGACATGGCGGGGAGAGGCGGGCGGAGTGAGGGCTGCGAAGCGGCGGGAGGCAACGGGCCGGGACGCCTGGCGCTGGCCCACAGCAACGCGCTCGCTCCCCGCCCGCGGCCGCGCTGGTTCCGGGGCGGGCACGGCTCCTCCCGCCGCTTCCCGGCCGTGCCCGAGCGCTTCCGGGGCGGGCAGGAGCGGCAGGACGAGGAGGAGGAGGAGAGCGGGCGCTTCCCGGTGGAGAGGCGGAGAGGGTGCCGGCCGAGGCCGGCGCGGCCGGCCGGAAGCAGCGCGCCCTCGCCCGCAGGCAGGTGG
>JAYRBT010000093.1:25851661-25889688 GCA_036023395.1 Myiotriccus ornatus
CAGCAGCAACGGCTTTTGTTTTTCTGGAAACCATTGCTAGCTTTAAAAAGCACACTCACCTACAAGAAGTGGGAGCTCTGTTGTGCTCTGCCTGCTTGAAAGGCCTTGCAAATTGCTGTATCACGCCCCTGTTTATCTGCTCCTGTGGGGGTGCGTGAGCGAAGGTCGTTCACGCTCCTGGAAGCTCTTATATATCCTTCCCTAGCACTTGCTAACGAGCCTGACCCACCCTTCACTCAGCTGAATCGGTTCCGAGGAAGAGCCAAGCCTGGGCAGCAAATGGTGCCCATCTTTACGTGATCATCTACCAGTAGTACTTTTTGTGAAATTCAGTCAAGTGACAGTTTTAAGGTGCAGAAAATATCTTCCCTGATATTCCTTTAGCTCTTCGAAGTCTCTGGGTATCTTTTAAATGAAGAGATAGATGCACTGCGGGTTTTTTGATGTAGTTCAGTCCACTTAGGGTACTCTCAGAGCTCTGTCATCCCACATTGTTAAAGCTGACCTATACAGGTGTTGCTGGTCAGCTTGGATGTGGAAGGAAGGAAAGACTACAACAGTAAAGAGCAGAACAGCAGGATATGCTCTGCACAGGTTCTTTTTCTCTGCTCATTCAGGTACATTAAGGACTAGTTAGTTATGAAGTAGGTTCACAAAAACTGTTCCTGACTGTGAGAGAGTACAGCTTGTGCTGCACGGAATGCAGGCACACTCAGTCTCTCTAAAGGTTTTGGCCTTTTAAATTTAGATAGCTCAAGCACTTGAATTTTTAAGTGCCAGTTTGGCACATTGAGCATTTAATGAGACACCTGTGCACACAAAAATGATCAATTCCTGTGTCCTGTGCTGAGAGAGCACACATAGGCTGCTAGCAGAAATGTTCCATGCAGCACAGATAAGTTTATTTTGTACCCAGTCCTGACAACTAGAAGTGTGGGAGCTTTTTTTAGTTAATGTTCCTTCTCTTTGAAATAGATCAAACCCAGCAGTGCTAATCCCTCCAAAGTTTATTTGGTTGCTTTTTTCTCCATATAACTGCCAGAAGAAAATTGTCTGCTTTTTGAATGTTTACTACTAATAGTGTGTTTTTGTTCTTTCAAACCCTAACATCCTTTTTCTGTTTGCTCATCTTTACCATGCTGTGGGCAGCAAGGTGGGAGAAGTACTTCTGTATTACTGTTATTGTGAGGTGAAGGATCCAGAGAAACTCTGTGCTTGGCAAAAGGCTCTATGCCAGCATCTACATCTCACTGGCAAGGTAAGGTTTTAAGCAATGGATGTATTCTTTAGCAAAAAAACCCTATCTTTGCTTACTGCAGGGCAATGGGGCATGTGGAGAATCGGATGTTTGCACCAGAAGATGCTAGTCTGTTAAAACCCCATTAAGAGAGGTACTCAAACTCTGTAAGGTATCTTTTAGAATTCTGCTTAAGAACTATTGCTACAAAGAAAAAAAAATACAGATAATCTTGTATCTGTTTTGGTGCAGGGAACCCTGGGCTGTGCAGCATCCAGCCAGCCTCTGATCCACACACAGTACACGGTGCTGGTCCTGTTCTTGCAACAGTTACCCCATTTCCATCATTTGAACCATTACACGTGGAAGCAGAGAAAGAAGTCCTTTTATCACTCCTGCTGTCACCTGAGAACTTCCTGATGCACTTTAAGATAAAGGCAAGGAGGCAAAGGTGTCTTAATCACTGGTGTCAGTCAGGTTTCTCAGTTAGCATTACTAGGCTGGGTTTTATCCTGTGGCTAGAGGGTACTGCAGCACAACAAAGCTTGAGGGCCAAGCTAGAGGTGCAGCAGTGTGTAGTGTGGAACTGGGCTTGCTGTGCTTCATGGTTACGTGTATCCTGACTCCTGGGGGCACTGATCTTCCAGCCCAGTACTATACCTACCATACTGTCAGGAATTAGGTGAGAGCAACTGACATCTTAGACCACACCGTAGGAGAGTAGTGTTCATTCCTGCACTGTCTATGTTCTCCTCATTCCTGGCAGGCCAAAAGGAGGCGAGTTGCTTATCTTGCTGGCCTCTTGAGGCTGTGGGCAAAGGTGAGTTTTGGCCTCATGAAGCTGGTGTTCCTAGGCTGTCTGGAGGACAACTCAGAGGAGGAGACTCCTTTTATCTTTGACTTGTCTTCCTAAGTAGCTTCTTTCTCTCTGCCCATGGTAGGCACCTTCCCTGTTGTACCTCAGCACAGGAGATGTGGGGGTGAAATGTCCTGATGCATTCTTTTTCTGCTCAGCTCTCTTGCCTGGTGGTTGGTATTTTTCTCAAATTTCTTTTTTTCTTTTTTTCATCTCATCTCTGAGGCAGGTACAGCATTTAGCTTCTTAACCACTTGTTTTTCTCCTTGCCTCTTATATTCAGTCTTCCCTCCCTCCCCCTACTTCAGCACTTTTGTTCATTTGTCAGTGCTGAAGATAAAATGACTCACCCTGAAGTTTAATATTAGATACGATATTATGCATATTCACATTTTGCTTTTAGCTGCGTGAGTCATGGGGTACAAGCCTATTGTTCTTCCTGAGGCAAATTTCCAGTGGGAATTTTAATACTGACTGCAGGATTTGCAGACAGCAATTTCTCTGTTTAGAAAGCATTTCTGTTTATTGCATGGACTCTTCTGACCATCTTGATATGATTCTTTTGAAATGGCTCAGAAGTGATTACTGGGGTTTTTTTCCTATTTACTGTCTTTATGTTTAACTTCAGTATAACCATATTGTCCTTCCTTATTCAGTAGTCTCTTTTCTGAACATACTCTTGTGCCTGCCTTTTTCATCCAGTCATATTTTGCTAATTTCCCTGTGATCTGCTTTGCTGTCACTGAGGCTCAGCCCCAGCTTCTTCTCTTGCCTTCTAGGTACGAGTTGCTTCAGAGGGGATTAATGGGACAGTTGGTGGAAGTAAAGTAGCTACCAATCTCTACATTGAAGTTATGCTTTCCCAGCCTCTGTTCAAAAACATTTTGTGTCACGAGGATTTCAAGGTATGAAAAAATAATTTCTATGTAGACGTTGTTAATGCAGGTAATTTAATTTTTAAGAAACGAACACATTCCTTCCTGTCAGCATTACCTCTGCTGTAGCAGTTCTGCCCTGCCAGCACTTACATAAGCCAAGGGTTCTTAACCATACCTTGTTTAGATGTCTTTGCTGGCTTTTACCAGCATTAGCAGTTATCATGAGCAGTGACAGCAGCTGCTACAAGCTTTGACAGCTATGGGTACAGCTGCAAGTCCCCTCATATAGGTGAAGGAGGGAGAGTGCTTCAGCCCCATCATTCTTCAACAAACATTTTCTTCAGCCTGAGGAGGCATCATGACATTCTCTTAGGCAAGGAAAGTACTTCCACACTGTCCTCCTCACCCTGATTTGAGATCCTTGACTGGAAGCCTACTGGTTTAGGTTCATGGAGGCTTTGGTGTCTGTACAGGTGCATTGTCCATTCCATGAATTGGATATCTTCTAAAGAAAACAAACAGGTGCAGTCAAGAGGTTTCTTCCTTCTCCAGTTAGTACCTGGCTGGAGGCAGAGGTGCTGACTTCTGCTTGAGCCTGAGCATATGTGCTGATGGCTGTCCTCACATGGTGAAGGCAGCTGTGGCTGGTGCTCTCTGAGGCATCCTGGTAGGCTTTGGCTGCCCCAGCACTGTAGGTGCTGGTTTCTCTGTGAGGAAGGAAAGCTGTTGCTAAAGAAGCAGCTCTTCTCCACACAGTTTTATTTGCAGGGAGAGCAACTAGACCGAAGGAATTAGTGAAACTGTGAAACTCAAATTCCACATGGAGCTGCAGTGATGATTCAGTCTTAGATTTTTAACTGTTTGTTGTGCTTGGCTGAATTTCAGTGGGAATTGCGTTAGTTACAGTTACCTGCAGATGCTAAAACAGAACAGGGATGGAATTTTACTTCAAGCTCTCTGGGCATCAACATTCATACATTAGTACATTACAGTATTTTCTGTATTTGCCTAAACCTCAGGATTTAAGTGTGGGTTTCAGAAGGAGAGACATTCCTTTCCCTCAGCCGCCAAGACCTTTTCATATTCTAATGAGCTGTAGAAATTAAAGTGAGTGGGTAATTTTAACCTTGACACCTGGCAAATGTTGGTGAATTGTTTTTGTGTTTGATTACCTAGAGCAGTGCAGGAGGAGCTCACTGTTTCCCAGACCTTCGAGTTGGAGTATTTAAAGAAATTGTACCTATGGGCATTGATCCAAAGATAGTGTCTTATAAAGAAACTGGTAAGTTTATTTGATGAAAAATAAAGCCTCTCACCCAAGTGAGAGGTAAGTGAAGAATAAAGGAATAAAGTACCTTTATCAAAAACATTTCCCTCTGCACAATGACCAGGACACAGGAGAAACAGATACTGCTTTCTTACTGGTAATCAAAAGCTACTAGTACAGGAAATTTGCTGTCCCAGGTTTTAGTTTGCTAAGTGTTTAGCTGCCTCAGAAAACTTACCATTAAATTCTCATTTTGTGGGAAACAGTTCAGATGACATCAAGCAGTTACCTTGCTGTGGGATAGGGACGTACATTGTGCTTTAGTTAAGGGGTAAGTCACTGGATTCCTGCTAAAGGCAGATGTGAGATGAAACTATGTATGATGGTTCTGAAAGACATTTCTGTGCATGAATATATTCATATTCTAAGTATTCTCTAGGAGTTTGAGGCTGCTCAGAAAATAAATCACATGAAGAGCTCCAATGCTGTTGTTGGGGTTATCTTGCAGTAAGAACCAAGCTGTATAAAAAGAGCTTTTTCCATGAGTTGCTTGTGGATCCAGTGGGCTCTGGTGTTGTGGATGCTGAGAGCTTTTTCTTTTTTAGAAGATGCTAGAATCCCAGTGAAGCTTCCAGTTGAGCATATGCATGTTCCTGTGTTGGGGACTGCTGACTTGGTGCCGCTCGTTTTGAAGGCAGGCCCTTCTAGTGACTTTTGCACTAAAGCAGAGAAGAGTTCTGCATGAGGTCCATGCCACTCCCCTAAAACAGACTGCATTTGTTTTGTGCTGCCTGTAGCTGCTTACTGTGGATTATGCCCAATAAGATATTCCTGGCTATGCATTTGCTATGAGGATGCTTATATAGGTGGTAAGCAGGAGCACAGCAAATGGCAATTAACAGAGCAGTTTGGGGTTTGGTTTTTTTTCCACAGAGAGGTTTTATTGGTGCCAAACTTCTACAGCATCCTTTTGTGTTTTTGGGAGAGGATTACTTTTTATCCCCATTATTTTGTAGTTTGTGGGATGTATGTTTGAATATCTTTCCTTTTTTTCCCCTTTTTCCTCCTATTTTACATTGTTTTATGGAGATGGTTCCTATTACTCGACCGGGTTGCTTGTAGGTGGGGGGGTTTAAATAAGGTAAAGGATTTTGTTGGTTTTCTTTTTTGTTTGTTTTCATTACGCTGGGAGTCTTAAGCCCTGAGCAACCTGAAAGCTGAGAAACTTTATGTAAATTGAAGTTGTACTGAAATTAATAATGCTTATGGAAATTTTCCATTTTTATCAAGAAGAGTTTAATTTAAAAATTGCATTTCTTTATGCTTTTGCACCTCCAAATGTAACAGATGAGCAAAGGGAAGTGAAACATTTTTCACTCTTTCTTTTACAAGGGTAAGAGGTGCCTGGAGGATGCAACAAAAGACCACAGACACAGGCTTCTGCTGCTTCTTTGTCACATGGGACAGTGTTGTGTTTTCTTTCATTTGCCATTAGGAAGCCAAAGATGGATAAAGTTCGCTGATTGAGTTGGGATGAAAAGGCTGTGAACAATCAGAATTTTTTCTTTTTTTGAAATCTGAAGAGCATCTGGCTCAGTGAGATCATATGTAATTTTTTTTTGTGGTTCTGCTTCTCACTTTTCTTCTCCATTCCCCCACCCCTTTTTTTTTTTTTTTGTGTGTTAAAGGAATCCATTTGTCCCCTCAGGAATTTCATAGAGAAGTAGAACAGTATTTGTCTCAGGCCAGTCAAGGACAAAGCGATACCATCTTGCTGGACTGTAGGAACTTCTATGAAAGTAAAATAGTAAGTGTGATTTGCCTGCTTCTTGCAGTGTGTTACAGGTGCTGGGGTGAGGCATGTGCCACTGTGAGGGTGTAACCTTACTGGAAGAAGAGATCTCGTATTCCAGATTGACTGTAATGGGTACAAAATTTAGTAGTGAATATTAGACGCAAGCAGTAGAGGACTTGCTCACAACTCAGCCTGGAGCCTGCCTGGCTTAGTGCTTGGCAGGAAGAACACAAAGTGGTCCATACAACATTAGCAGTGAATGTTTGAAGTAAAAGTGCCATAATTTGTAGGGATGCTTTTCAGCATTTTTTGCTTTGTCCCATATGTGAAAAAGAACAGGGGCATCCTGCTGTCACAACCACCAACCCTCTGCGTTATGGTTTGTCCTCCCTCTGACGGTGCTGTTCTGCTTAGCTCAATCTTTTCTGTTTGGATGAGGAGACATGCTGTGTCGAGAATCCTCCTGCAGTTCTTAACATGTGTTTTAAAGCATAAATGGATCTGAGGAGCTGCCTAAAACAGCTGCAGTGAGATGAGTGTTCTGGGCCAAACGTTTGTTACTTCCTCTAGTTTGAAGCACAAACCTTACCAGTAATACTGCTTGTAGCCAGTTGCATTGGCCATCTGTTGTTATTGCAGGGGCAATTCCAGGGCTGTCTGGCTCCAGATATCAGGAAGTTCAGCTATTTTCCCAGCTACGTAGATGAAAACCTGGAGCTTTTCAAAGACAAGCGTGTCCTGATGTACTGCACAGGAGGGATTCGTTGTGAAAGAGGCTCTGCTTACCTAAGGAGCAAGGTAAGATGTGGTTCTGAGGGCACAAGTGTTGGGGAGTTAACACTGCTCTAAAGGCACCTGTCTCTTGTTTTGCTGGTAAATTCCTACTGTGCACGAACTACCTAATGCACAGGTGGGGAAATAAATGCCTCTAACTCGTGCTTGCCTCATGCTGTCTCTCAAGGATGCGGGTAGTTAATGCAGCTCAGTATAATCTGCATGGACTAGTGTCACAGCAGTGATTGCTCTGTGAAAATAATTATGTAACCTGTTTGTTGATAAGAGTTATTTTTGCATCCACTGTAGGAGTGTTTCAGGAGAGCTTGAGAACATTTGGCAGTGTTTCCACAGACTGTGTCTAGGTTATGCTCTGTGGTCATTACTGCACAGCTTGAGTATTTCAGAGTGATGAAAACAGCCAGTCAGTGCTTTCCCAGTGTTGTGGAATTAAATCCAGCACATTGCATTGTTCTAATTGTGCTTTCCATCCCACTCTTCTCCTGGATCCTTCCCTCAAGGATCAAGGGAACAGAACATGTAAGCGTTCTCCTGAGACTTAAACCTTGTTTGTTTTTTCTCTGCTGCATCAATGTGAACCCTGAGAAATTCTGCTACTGATAGCAGTTAACTACATAAAACCAGAATAAGCAGCAGTTCATGGAGGTTTAAAGGCATTTGATCTGTGATGCAGCAAACCTCCTCCAAAGGTGAGGAGGTGACCAGCTTCTTTTGACTGTAGCATTAAATGCCCAGTCGGGTTCATGTCAACAAGCCAACATTGTGGAGCTGCCCAGTAGTCCCTGATGGCACTACCTAGGGTGTGAGTGCACATGGTGCCATCTGATGGTCATTGAGAAGCTGCTGCTTTTCACTGACCCCTGGCATTTACAACGTTTGCTTTGGGAACTCTGGCACACCACCACTGCTGCGGTCTCCTTCAGCTTTTCTGCTAATATGCTTTAAACAGGCAGTGTGCAGAGAGGTTTACCAGCTAAAAGGTGGAATTCACAAGTACCTGGAAGAGTTTCCAGATGGATTCTACAGGGGGAAGCTGTTTGTATTTGATGATCGTTACGCCATTTGTTCCAATGAAGATATCATCTCAGGTAGGACTAGATAACGTAAGTGCAGAAGGCTGGAAAGCTATTGCAATCATTTCCAGAGGTGTGCAGGATAGGGGCAGCCAAACTGGTCTACATAGTTCTTCCTCATACTTGGTTTGATCTTTTAGTGTTACCACTTTTCATGATGACCATCAACTCTATGGCTTTAACACGTAAAACAGAAATGAGAGAAAAGTGGGTCACTGAAAAGAGTTCACTAAAACTGGAGCAGTAAAAGGCAGTATTCCCTGCAGAACAGCTGCTGCTATGAGCTGTCTGCACCTAAGGAGATGTATGTCAAGCACCACTGCTGTTGTTACCTGCTTGTTACCCACAGTGCTGATCAGACTGTGGTTGGCCAAGTGACCCAAGTTTGAGGTAGTTCTCCTGCTGCCAGCAGTTCTCTGCTCCAGTAATTTCACAGAATATCAACACAGGCTACCAGGCACTGTGAGAGTAGCGGCACTGTACTCTACAGCACTTTATTATTTTCATGCTTTAAAATTTTCTGTAGCTGTTAGAATTTCAGTGACCTCTGGTAGAAGTTGTTAAGAACATAGCTTGGTCTTCTGGCTGGGATTGCTGTTCAGTTACTGCAAACGAAATAATCTACCGTCTTCCTATCACTTGCCAGGTACAACAAATAGAAGGAATTTGTCTCTAGCCTTTTTTTTTTTTTTCAGGAAGCAGTGCTGATTTTTCTCTGAGTTAGTAATTTTTCAAGCATAACCTCTCATTCCTCTGCTGCAATTAGTGTATACATCTTGAGGGGGCCTGACTTGATGTAGAATCAGAACACACTCTGGACACATCACAGCCGTGCCTACAGAAGTTTCAAGGGGGAGTGTTGTGGTGCAGCTATACTGGGCTGTAGCTTTCAGTTAAAGAGTTAAAACTTCTGATATTGTGGAAGGACTCCACCAGGACTGCAAATGACACCCTGTCTGAACAAGCCATTGCTTGTAGATGGAAAGAAGTTCCATGTCACCCCTTGCCCAGAGGCAACATTTCCGTATACTGGCTTGGTTACCACTTGTGTATCTTTCTTCTTCTCTTGGCATTAAGAACATTAAGAATCTTTAAATCTGTCTATTCAGAACTAGAGGAAGGATTAGTGAGTACTTTCTTCTCTCCCTGAGAGAAAACAGTCCTAGGTTTTTCACATCAAAACCGGAAGTTTAAAAGTTAATTAGATTCTAGAAGATCAAGCTAAGCAGGAATTAAAAACCTGTAAGGCAATAGATAGCCACTTAAATGAGAGCTGGCAACCCCCTGGTGCCATGGCAAGCCCTCTGCCAGGAGAACAGCCAGAGCAGTGCGGGTGTTAACTTTTTTTCTTTTCCTCCTCCCTCCAGCGTGCAGATACTGTGGGGCGCTGTGGGACCAGTATAAACTTTGTTCGAGCCAGCACTGCCGGCAGCTTGTCCTGACATGTCCAAGTTGTCGCAACAAAGGTCTTACAGCTTGCTGTCCTCTTTGTCAAGAGAAGGAGCTCAAAGTGACTTCAAGGGCTGCAGGACAGACACTTAAGGAGGAATGTGAATGCACAAGGAGACGGCCAAGGGTACCTATTGAACGTGTCTCACAAAGGATGCTGGACACAGGAAAAGATTAAGCTGTTTCACTGGCTGATCTGACGTGTGCTAATGTGAAGGGCTTCTATAACCAGATCCCTATCTGTTAACCAGTTAGGTTTGGAAATCATGAAAATGTGTTGGCTTGGAAAGTCTTGTTCATATGCTGCCTTTAAACCTAGAGTATACCCTGAAAACCATCCATTACTTGCCTGTAAATTACCAGAGTGCCCAACACGTCATCAGCACTACAGGATTCCTCTCCTTGGGGACAGTCTTGTAGTGTGGCCTTTACCATGGGGATTTCAGAGCAGAGTATCTGCAGTGTGACAGAGCTGCTCACAATTCAAAAGAAACTTAAGGGACATAAGAACAATTCTGTTCTTTTCTTCCTGCATAGAGATCAATCTGTCTGACCTCTCCAGTGATCATGCATTTGCTCCAATAGCTGGTAGTAGGTGTGCAAACAGCAGATTTGGTGTGGGTACACGACTAGATTAGAGCTGAAGATACTTTCCATGTGCACGCCACCTCCTGCATCTCTTACTTCAGACCAGTGAGAAGCAAGGGGTAGTTACCTGAAGTCACCAACTTAACTCTTGTGTAAAACTGGCTGAAGGCAGCATAAGGACCCTCCTCTTGTAACTGGAGCAAAAGCCTAGAGATAGTCTGCCCAGCCATAGTTGTGTGACCTGTAGGATGAACAGCAAAACCTATCTGCATTCCAGTGCTCAGTCTCCCTGTGGACTGTTGTTTCCTTCAACTTGTCAGTATATGAAATATCCAGGGCTCGGCTCTGCTTGCACTGAAAAAAACCTGACAGCTTGAAGCATTTTGAAACAAGCACACAAAAAGGGAAGCACAGAAACTGTCAAAATACCGGCATTATGGCACTGGAAGTGATGCATGTGTGCATAAATATCAGCAACAGCTATAAGGAGATTGCAAGATCCTTTATCCAGGTTAAATAATTCAAGATCTGGGGAGCATTTGTCCTTTTTAAACATGGGTTGAGGTTTTTTAAAAGCTGCAAGATATTTGTGGAATTTCCAGCACCTGTTAATGGAGAAGCTGTCTTTGAATTTGAAGGAACCTACAGCAGATGAGCTCAAAATACTTTCCCACATGCTGCTTTGTGTGCCTGATGCTGTACAATGTACAGAAAGGATTTATTAATAGTGTAGATGCGTCTTGATTGGAAAATGTCTTTGAAACATACTGTCATTCTGGGAACTAAACAGCAGTTAGTCACTGGGGTTTTTTTGAGCTGGCAACTGCTTTTAAAAGCAAGAAAACAGTTCACAGTTCTGCAGTTGCTTAATAACGGGGCTATGTTATTTTCATGCAGATTGTGACTTCTCCCATGGTGCTATTAATTCAGCAAGGCCTCAAGTTGGCTTGACTAGCAACTTAAATATATGGACATTGGTTCCATTAAAGCTGTGGCAAGCATTTCCTCTTGCTTCCAGTATTGCCACTGTGAAATAATGGTTCAGCAACTGTCTTTTTGACAATTCCATTAATGAGGCAAAACTTTGAATCTTATGAATATTTCTTTTGAGAATCTTTCTAGGATAGTGTTTAATAGTAAATCTATGAGAATTCCCAGCAGTAGACACCTTCAGCAGAAGTCTAAGCAGTACCAATGTTTTCCTGACATCTTGCCTTCCAATCTTTGCTGGCCATTCAACCTCTGTGGTTTTGAGGACGTGGAGTATTTGTGGAGAAGCATGCAAGCTGTACTTGCAGGTTTGGTCTAGAACACTGATGGGGAGTGTTCCAGCTTGCATGGTATGCTTTTCTGGTGTTAGACTAAAAGGAAACACAGTTTTGTAATTCAGTCTGTCAACAGGTCTGGAACACTGTAATCAGTTCGTTTGTAAGGCTGTTTCAATATCACCAGTACAAAATGGCAACAACTAGACTTTATATGTAAACTTTTGAAACATCCATGATGATAAATAACCTTTAGTGCTTCCATCAGAATATTTTTAAGTACTGCACAAATACACTTCACCTGTTGTGTTGGAGGTGCTTAATTCCGGCGAGGAAAATGCTGAAGCCTAGCTAGTCTGCCACGTGGTAGACCTGGCTACAAGGTACAATTCTCCTGGGAGCTCCTGGCAGCTGGAGATTCTACCTCAAAGGCAGAGGGGAGCCATGAGGCCTCTTCTGGTTCTTGCTGCACTAAGGCAAGGAAGGAGAAGTGTTTGAGATGTACAGATGGAGTCCCATAAAGTCATGTTCCCTCTGCTGCAGAGTGGAGAGACCGGTAAGAGACACCCTTGGCCTCCTTCTTTCAAGTTAGCTCATAAGCAATTTTGTATCCTGTTTTCTGGATTAGTTTTGTTGGATTGATACAAATAAGGACTTGCCATGTGAAATGCTTTGTGGTAGGATCCAGGCATCTCAGTAGTAATGCCTGAGAGAAAGCACATTAACTTCAGGAGAGGGAAGACTTTTCAGCAGGACTGGCTATTGACTGCCAGATGCTGCAGTCACCAAATGGCTTTTTTTCCTCCTTTTCCTGGAGAGCTGCTGGGACAAGTGGTGATGCATTTGCTCCTAAATACTGCCATTTTGTAGCTCCGTTGCTGCACAGCTTAATGCCTTTCACCACAAGGCCTGATGGCTCAGCACTGTCTCTGCTGCACAGCGCTTGGCTGTCAGATGTATCTTGCAGCAAAGCGGCTCTGTGAGGATCAGCTGAGGAACCTGGAATGATCCTGCCAGCTTTATATACCTTTGGGCTGCGTGGATGCTGCTATAGTGAAACACAGGAGAAAGCTCTTGTCTTTTTTTTTTTTTTTCCTTTCCTTTTTTAGGGGCTGGGTTTCGTTTTTCATGTAGGGAAAGATGCTGTAGTAGTATCCATGGTAGTACTCCCTATTCTGCAGATGCATCCCCTTGCATGTCTGGGTTTCTTAGCACCATCAGGATTTTCCAGGATAAGATACACCTATGTTCTTCTGAAGCTGAGCCTGCACCATGCAAATTTGAGTGGATGGCTCAGCTGAAACTGTGTGGTTCTGATTTGATGATTTAGTTGGCCATTTTGAAGTCTTTGCAGCGCACATGGAAGAAAGTGGCTGTCTGCCAGTTTCTTCATTTTAGTATGCTTTCAAGAGTTCTTCTTCTGTAGTCTCCTCATTTTCTGATACAGAACTTGCACAGTGGGGAAAAGAAGCTGTAGCAGAGCACTTTATATGACACCACTGGCACATCTGTTAAGATTTGAAGAGCAATGGATATGCTTCCCACATTCCTGAATAGCGTTTCTCTGCTTTGCTGGTCAGAGCTAAACCATTGGTGGTGTTTGCACACAAGCTCTGAAGAAGTCTGTGGGACTTTTGCCAGAATACGTGTAAAAGGCTGAAAAACTCCACTCTTAACAGCCATTTGAAGGGAGATTTCTATAAAGAGAGATAACATTTGCTGGGACATGTCATCTGACCAAGATTAGGGCTTCAGTACAGCAGCACTTCTTCCAGGAAACTCTTCCTAGCAAGCAGGATCCCACCCACATTAACAGCGGGAATTTTGAATGTGATGGTGCTGGGTCCACTGCATGTCTGGGAGCTACACACAGGCCTGTGGGGAGTTCCTCCCAGGCTGGATCACGGGTGTAGACTGACAAAAAGCTGTCAGACCATATGCAGTGCAAGTTCAGAGTTGCGGGTATTTCACTTCACAGCCTTTCTAGGGCACAACGTTTATTCTTGCATTTATGTGGACGTAAGGGACAGCAGTAAAAAGAAACAATTCCTAGCAGAACAGAATTTAATTAGTGGACATGGTCATCTAGACAAAACAGCGAAGAGAGAATTTGACTTGTTTCCAGTGAATATCTGGACAAACGCTTTTAACATAAAGAAGCTGAAAGGAGTGGGAATTAAAAGAGAAGGCTCTCATTTGCTGATTAGTTTGGCCATCTCTGTGGGGTTAGAATTTGCATCACACCTCTAAAAGTAACTGTTTTCTTCAGATGTGCATTGAAGGATATTGACCCGTCCTAAACCACTTGATTTTTGAGACTGTTTTATAATTGGTGGCCTTAAGTTCCATTTATGCCGGGGGTGGAGATCAGGTTTTTTTCTGAGAAACATGGGGATGCATTTGAAACAGCATCTCCAATTAAATGATTCAGCAAATGTCGGTAAAAAATGGTAGCTCGCAATTCTTGAAATTAGCCATGTTTCCGGACAGTAGAAGTGCTTGTTAAACAGTTGCTCCTCTATAGTTACTTGAGATCAACTTGGAAAAAAATAAAGTATTTTTTTAATACTTCTATAATTTGTGTGAAACAATTGTATCTTTCACTCATGCATGCCACACCCTAACTTTATGAAACACCGTGCAGGAAGTTTATATAAAATTAAGTCCCAGGTTAATTAAAGTCACTTTTACACTGGGATGTGCTCTAAACTGAGATTGCATAAAACTGACAGGTTGTTATTGGCTTGAATAGTTTCCAACTCTACACAAAACATCACCAGTCCTACTGGATAAAAATCTTCATAAAAACTATAGCCACTAGTTAATTTAAACTGTTAGTGCATAAAGCAGAACCGAGGCACCACAAATACTCTGTCAAGGCACTTATTGCCTTTAGATTTCCATAGTGTAGCACAGATCACTGGGAATGACGTCCATAGCCAGGAACTACACTCCAGTTCTGCACTTGGGAAAAATAGGCCCATTCAACTCTGCAAGTCTTCTCTTCCTCACTGAAAAAGAAAAGAAAGAGGAGTCGGTCATGGCAATGGGCAAATGTGGATGGCAGGTTTGGTTTACTGCTGTGGAAAGGAGCTGAGAGATGTACTTTCCGACAGGAGAGAAACGGGATATTCAGCTTCTGAATACCTGCTTTAAGCAGCAGCACGGCCTTACATAGTTTAAAACCAAGGATGGTAAGATGAGGTTTCTCTCCCTATAG
This sequence comes from Myiotriccus ornatus, assembly GCA_036023395.1. Lineage (NCBI taxonomy): Eukaryota > Metazoa > Chordata > Aves > Passeriformes > Tyrannidae > Myiotriccus > Myiotriccus ornatus. Next base: position 25,866,085 of record JAYRBT010000093.1, read on the forward strand.
ATTTTTAAGGTCAGAAGCTACTTGCAGCCTTACCTCCCTTATTCTACAGTCAGTTGTATTTCACACAGTTTGTCTACGTAACTGGATTTTGGCCAGTGCATCATGAGATGCTAACTGACGTAGAAACAGCAGGGGATGCCACAGTTTTTTCTTTGCTAGTTTTTCCTCACTTGCCTTTTCCAAATTAAAAAAATAAAAATAAAATAATTATAAATTTAAAAAAAAAAAATTTCTTATCCTAAACCTCTAGCCTCCAGTCCTCTGATCATGGTTAACACGGTCAAAGCAGCCTCATATCTAGTCTTAAAGCTGATTCACACCTCTGACAGCTACATTCATGACTTTTCAAGAAATGTGTGCAAAGAAAAACAACAAAAAAAATTTATAAAGAGGATGCAGAAGTTAGCTCATGAGGATGAATGTAAAAGCCTCCATAGTTGATTCATACAGAGCATCTTAGAGAACAGAAGTTACGGGACCAAAACCACGTTCTGGTAGCATCAGCTGATGATAAGCAAAAGTATTGGAGTGGAGCACAAGGAGAGAGCTATTGCTGACAGGGAGGAAAATAAAGTTTTTCTGTACTTATACATTGTCCAGGTGTAGAGCTGAGGTGCTATTGCCAGAGACCATCAGACCGATGAATATGAGCTCCAAACAAGAACCAAATCAGACAAAAAATGCAGTTCTTAATGGTCAAAGAGGCAAAATGCACAATTGTTAACATGAAAGGCAAGTTGTGAATTCATCTCCCTAACAGTGGGAACAATTAAAATAATAGATTTCAATCTTTCGGCTGATTACTTTGAATGCCAGGTGCTGCAGAGTAATTAAAAATCTTACTCTGTTCCAAAGGACAGGAAATAGCAAGCCTTTCCCAGTGCATCTCTCTAGTGACCAGGAATGCAGCCACAGGCAGAATAAATAAGCAGTGAACCATGAGACTGAGTATTTTGTGTGATCCCTGGAGAACTGGCACATACCTCCACTTGGATGTGCTTCCTAGGAGCAGAGGACTGTCTGACACAAGGTTTATTTGTATTATTTGTGTTTAAAACACCACATATTTATCATCTGCCCCAGTATGGCAGCCGCTGAGTAGAGCGTGATGGGTGTGGTAGCTGCCCCCAGTACTGCTCTGCTGGCCTGATCTCCAGAGCTCCACAGCAGCCTGTAGCCAAGCAGTGGAAAGCCTCTGAAATGGCAGTCTGCAGGTTTGCCCACATTTTGCTTCACAAGCACTTCTGATCACTTACTTCACTGAGAGTATAAGGATAACTCAGCCACGTGGCTTCCCACATCTCCCTAGAAACAGTTCCAGCTTGTTTCACTGAAGGGGATGGGCCAAATCCTACTGCTGTCCAAGTTCAACTCTACTACTTTTCATCTCCTTGTTAAAGTGGGAATGAAGCTGGAGGAAGACAAGCAGTTGGCAGGAATCACAAGCGCTAGCAGCTCATAACCCATGTGCCATATGCTGTAGCACAAGCTGTACCGAAACGCATCAGCAGCTCTCGCTCCTTTCCAACGACACCCACCGTCACTGCAAAAGTCGTTACCTCTTCTTGGAGTTTTAGCTGCCCAGTGTCTCCAAGTTTGGAGCACAACCCATTGCCTGCCCCGACAGCAGCTGCATTGAGGGACCAGGTGGTGAAGGCTGCCTCCTTCCTTGAAGGGCAAAGCTTCATCAGGCCCTTCAAGGGGTGGATTCTAACTCATACACATCTACCGGAGCTTTCACATGGGCAGCTCTGCCCTAATCCCACCAGAAATTCCCCACAGGGCCTTCCCGTACTTCAGCCAGCCTGACTCACCTAGATCGTTGTTATTCATCATAGCGTTGGAGGCACGAAGCCGGGGACCTTGCTGAGTGAAATGGTACCCAAACTTCAGTAGGGAGGTGTTTTTTTCCAACATATTTGCGATTTCCATTTCTACTTTGTTGCCCAAGGGCTGGCTCTTTTGAAAACAGAAAACAGAAAATCAAGTTGGTCACGTCAGAAGGTGATTCGGAGTGAGCACTTAGATCTGTCATGTCCACCTCTTCCCTCCTTCTCTGGAGCTGTTGGTTCATTTGACATTTCTGACTTGGAGCTGGTAAAACAAACCACTGGCCTGTTTCTGGTACAACTGAGTAGCTCCAACTTCTCCAGCAGACATTCTCACAAGTTTGTTTGCCCAAAGACTTTATTTCTTGGACAGATTAACAGCTAAGAGACGTCTGGAAAAACTAGGATTTTGAACTCCGAGTCATCTGTCCCTGAGCTCCCCGTAGGTCAGCTGCTTCAATCTCTGGGTTTCTCAGGGAGCTAAACTTGCCACAGCATCTACACTCTCTACAGGTCTCCTTCTCTTTCCATTGCATTTTAGGAAACTGCAGCAGAAACAGGGGCTGAGAGCTGCCAGCCTCCACCCTGACCAACCACTCAGTTCCCCACAGCCAGGCCATGTTCCCTTGCCCAGAGCTGTCACTCGCTTTACCTGGTTGTCGATGCGCAGCTCTACCAGCGATGTGTTGCCCTGGAGCACCTCGACAATAGCCAGGATCCCTGACCCAGAGATGAAGTTTGATTCCACGTTCAGGCTCTTCAGCGTGTTGTTGACTTTCAGCATTTCTGCCAGGGCCTGTGGGCAGAAAGAACTGGCAGTCAGACAGGCAGGGGCAGAGCACCCCACAGCAGCGGGGGTTCAGCTCCCCTCGCCTTCAAGAGGGTCCTGCGTGCGGAGCAGTTTCACAGCCACCAGATGGAATTGCTCTGTGCAGAGTGAAGGGGCTGCCCCACCGCTGCAGGGGGATTCTTGAACATGAGCATGCTGGAGGCCACAGCACAACCTGATTGGGTCCCTGCCTGCACTGCACGAGGCTGAGATGCTCCCCATTGTAGCAGGCAGAGAGAGGAGTGTCTGTCTTGAACAAGGGGTTCTCCACGTCCAAGGTGCCCTCCCAAGTGGCAGCACAACCATATTAATGACTTTTGCTTCCCTCAGCAGGTAAGACCACAGATGGGCTGGAACACTCCCAACCCCCCTGACCCTATCAGATGATCTCATATTGTACAAATACGGGAATATTCATCTGTGTCACAAAAGAGAAGGAACAGAAGGTGATGTCCAAGTGGCAGGGCTGACCTGCACCCACAGCACTTGGCCCCATGGCTCCCCTAGCCCTGCACAGTGCCCCTGGAGCCCTCAGACAGCACCAGTGCTGCCTGCACAGGCTTCCTCCTTAGTCCAGAGTGCTTGAAATAATGTGAGGGCAGTACTCACCCTCCGAAAAGGTTTTTTTTCTAACAGGAAACTGGTGTGCACAAGTGTGTGTGGAGGTAGCTAGGGGTCACCTGGGTGAATAAGAGCAAAAATTAGCTGCCATGGTGCTGGAGAAGTATGCAAAGATGCAGTCTGGAACGTAGCATGAGAGCCACGCAGAATGTTGTGCACCTCTCTGCATGCCCACTGATATTTAGGAGCATGCACAGCAGCCAGAAAGACCCATTATCACCTTCAGAGGCCACACATAAGAGTCCTTCTGCACATGTCTGCACAAAGGAATATGTGAAGGAGAGCTGTGCAGACGTGCAAGGGAAGGGAGAGGTGCACACAGCAGCACACATCCTTGTACCAACAGAAAGGAACCTCGAGAGAGACACAAAATGCTTTTAGAAAATGCCGCTAGGGAGCCAGTTCTTGTCTCATGCTCCTTTTCTGGGAGATCCTTGAGGACCAATATGAGACTGAATGGGGTTAAAGGATTGTACCCTGAAGTCTCTGTAGCTGAAAAAGGAAGCGAAGGAACCAATGCCTGTCAGTTGCTGACTTCCACTAGTGCTCCCAAAACTGAAGCACCTGCACCAAACGCTAGAGGTGTGGAACGTGCCAAACATGACATAAGGTGCAGAACCAGTCAGTCAGTCAGTTGTGCCAAGAACACCTTGTCTGAGAACAGCTCCTGTCACAACATTAGGATGATGACCCCACAGTACTTACAAAAGCAACAGGATCGTTGCTCCGTGTCCCAACTATACTGAACTTCTTCACATATGTGTTGTTCTTGAGCGCTTCCGCAAAAGCCTTTAAAGTCGGGATGGGAATATTCTGTAAAAAGAAATGCAGGCCATCATCTGTATGAAGGAATATGCAACACATTTAAAAGATACTCCTAATTTCCCATCAAGGTCAAATCACCAAATGCAGCGAAGTAATTCAGGAAGGCATTGAGAAAGGTTTCAACAGGTTCTTTTGCTTAATCAGCGTGGCCTGAGGAGCATGGCAATGCCTTCATCCTACGTCATACCCTGCTAAAAGCTCACTGCCTTGATTTGAAGCCACGTCTCTGCTGTTTGTTTGATTTAACTGCCCAGAAACTCAGCAATGTAGGACTGCAGGTGTTGTGGGGAGGTAACCAGGATCTGTGAGCCTACAGAGTACTGCTCCTGTGCTTCCTGGTATGATGACAGCACTGAGTAACATTCACGTTGTGTTCAGAAAATTTCCACCTACAGGGAAAGGCCTGAAAGGATCTGCTTGTAACACAAATCAGACACCTCTGACTATTTTATACAGCATCTTTCAGGCTAACATTTGTCATGCTAGGTCTCATCAGACTGAAAAAAAAACCCCATGCTTCTTATTCTGAGTTCCTTCAAAATGAGTATTTTTCACTTACCAAGCACTTCAGATACCCTTTCCAAATGCACAGATTTTCACCTAACATTGTAAGTGGTATCCTCACCTTGGACTTCTTGCTGCACCGTTTGGATCCCACCGTGTGGAATCACCAGTACTCAAAAGTCATCTGCAAAGCCGTAACACAGAACCCAGCATCTTACAATCTCCACTGTCACTCCTCGGTTCTCCAAACCATGTCCCAAAGTCATGAGTTCAACACACAAAAATAGTGCCTGCCTGCCAGACCCTCAGCCTTGTGTCCTCAAGGGACAGAGTCACTAGCTAGAATCAAATATATGAAAGTAAAAATATTTTTGTTATGGAAGGGTGCAGGTAGCATGACAAAAATATCTTTAATGTGCACATGAAATGAACCATGTTCTTGCTGTTTGACTATGCCATTGTTCAACAGGCCTCATGGAACAGAAACTGTATTTTTTCAGTATGTGTCCTAAAGGCAACATAAGAAGTGGTGCTATGTCCTGATTTGCTTTCTACAAGAAGTAAAAGAGCTCTACAGAAGGGATGAGTGGGAGATGGACAGGGCCACCCACAAGAAGGGAGGTTTCTTCATATTTTCATGGCAACTGTCAGGATTAAGAAGCCTTTTATCCCCCCACCATTTTATAATACACATAAACAGCCCCTCCACCAAATATGCCTGACTGAGTCATCAAAGAAACCTAGAATGCCTTTAACCAGAGAGCCTGGGGTTGGGGGTCTCCCCAAACTACCCTCAACACAGCTCTATTCTTCCAGGCACTTAGAGGAGTCCTTTTGCTACCAACCCCATGCCTTTGTCCCAGGTAACAATCCCTGTTGCCCACAGTGGGGATGGGAAGCACTGGTGTTTCTTGTTGGGCTACGCTCTGTTATGGTACTGCTCTGTGCAGCAAAACAGCCTTGGTCTCTGCCTTCTGTGTTTAAATGTTCCAGCCTGTTATTAAGAGAGGAGGGTAGAAAGGAGCAAATACCATAATATTGTTAAGGTTGACTTCCTCAAGATCAGGATCATTGCTTTGTATTCGTTTCAGAGTTTCCTCCACGTCTGTTGAGTTTGGTTCCTCATCAGGAACTGGTTTGTACTGTGTGGGCTTAATCACACCTGCAAGTGAAAAGCAACACATGAAACCAAAAGCACCCTGAGCGGCAGTATCTTTTCTTTGGATGTGTTTCTCCTCTTCCAGAAGCAGAGATGGAAGCATGGGAGATGGAAGAATGACCTGACAAACAGACACGAGATGAGAGGCCCCTCCAGTGGGGGGGAACCAGCACAGGACAGCCAGTACCTGCTGCTACGTGTTTTCAAGGTCCAAATCTGGGTGACAGAAGAAGGACACACCACTTCCATGGGGCTGTTCCCGGGGCTGTGCTAGCTCCCAAGCAGCACCAGGGAAATGGGCTGAGACCATGCTGGCTCTCACAAGGCAAGGATGCACCAGAGGTGGCCCCTGCAGTCACAGGCTGCTCTGACATTCATGGCTCTAACCTTCAGCCTAAAAATAATTCCCACTTCGCCTCTGCTAGCAGCTTCAAAGCCAACTACTACAGCCTGCTAACGCTCTAAATGACTTACTATTGAGCCCTTCTTTGTTCACGATGGTGCTGCTCCCCAGTGCCTCATAGTACTGCTGGTTACTCATCAAGGTGTGCATGCCAAGGATGGCTATGGAAAAAGAAAAGGAGAACATGACTTACTGCAGGCTCCAAAGCCAGAAAAAGACACATAGATGCTGTCTGGGATGGGAGTAGCGTACTACCTTTCCCTGTGCAAGCTTGGAACAACATGCAAAGGAGGGTCGAAGCCCCCCTAAATACACAACAGGGCTCAAATGTGCTCCCTTATTTATTCCAATGTAGTATGATTCATAAGAGGAACATCATCTTGTGGACAACAAACAAACAAGCAGTCAATGCTTCCCAGTAGCCTACCTGACTTGGTAACACACAAAAGTAGTGAGGAGAAGACAGTACAGCACTCAGAAAAATGTGATTGGTAGGCTTTAATGCAAGGGGCCCAGTCCAGCAGGAATCTGCACTTTCTTGTCACCCTTGCTTACCCAGGCATGTGCCACACACTGCACCAGTCCAGTTTGTGAAATGGGCTGTGCCCCACACAGAGCCAGACCAATGCCAAGGCAGCAATATATGAGGTGACTGTCACCTGAAGCGTGGCAATGCTCAGCATGTTTTTACCCAAAAACAAGCCTGGGGTCGTGGTGTTGATCTTTGTACACTTGGAAGTTGACCTTGTGGGAAGCTAAAGCTCTGCTGCCTTGGTTGAAATGTAGAGAGTGATGGTGGGAGCAAGACTCAAACACTGTAATAACCCAAAAGCCTGCTACTGACGGAAAGATCAAGTTTGAAAATAAACTCACTTTTTAATCAACATTTTCCTTTTTTTTTTTAATAGCTATATTATTTTATAAAGAAAAACGCAGACATATACATGCTTGTTAAAATGAACTCATCTTGAACCAGTCTTGAGCTCTGGACAGACAACAGTAGTCAGTATAATAAATTTCTCCCTAAAATTGAAGTATGCCACCTCAAAGGCACTTTGCTTTCCCATGAGCTGCTCCTCTTAGGCTTGGTTGGCACTAATCTGTTACCGTTTTCTTGTTGTTTTGGCCAAGAAGTACTGGAAGTTGCAGGACGAGGCTATCCTCGAAGCCCAGGTCCTGAATAGCATCTGTTACGGTGACTGCTCATCGTGACTCCAGGTCTGGGCTGCACAGGCAGGACACCCGGCAGCAAAGTGTGTCAGTGGACTTGCCCACGGCCACAGCACATCCCCAGCTGGATCTCACAGAGCCAAGCAGTCTCCATTTCAAAGTGTGAATGAGGCTGGGCACTTTGAGTTTGCTTGTTTGTATTTTAGCTGGCCCTTTTCTCTGTTGTGTTCCCACAGATGAAATTTTCAGGGGTGCAACACAGCTTGGAAAAGTCATTTGCAGGCTCAGCACCTTGGGGACACGCATACCCCCCAAAACACAGCTTATTTGGGCAATGAAATCTCTCCGTCTGCCAGGAGCATGAGTATCTGGACTGCAGAGAGAGACAAGGACCTGCAGTTATGACCTCTCAGGGTCTTTGAGGGCTAGAGTTTGTGCTGGTCAACAAGAGGGACCCGCTGTTTCCAAGTCTAGTGCTTACTGTGTGTTCTCCAAAGGAACTCAAGCAGAACGAAGGCATCCCATTTCTGTCTCTCTCAGCTGACCAAAGGCAGGGGAGCCCTTCCAGGACTACTTGGGAACCGCCCTCCTGGCCCTGCCAAGGAAGGGATCCAATACATCACAGCTGACGATCATCGCTGCTAAACAGGCAGGAGCAAAATGAGCCCTGCTAAACAGGCAGGAGCAAGGCTGTCACTGTCAATATTGAGATTTCAGGACAGCTTGTATCACATCAGTACTCCTGCTGCCACTTCAAGTGTATTCTCCAGCAATTGCTGAACAAGCTATCCCTGAACAGCATTTCCCTGGAAAACTAATTGCTGCACAGACACAGAGAAAGGCAGATTTTATAAGATAGGGCTTTTTAGGACTCTAGGATAATAGTAAAAAAGCAAAATCCAGAGATGCAATCAGTACGTGGACAGGGTGCATATGTTGGAAGCCCTAATGCAGAAACACATTTCTAAGGCGAAATACTGTATTATTATGTAGAAGATGTCTAGTGGGTGTACTTATTCTACAGACTTCCTTACAGACTTCTGGAGAGGAGGACACTTCTAGGGAATATGGAAGTCTGAAAGAGACAAAACTGGAGGAAGAAAGAAGCCAGTATCCTTGAAAGGTTCATTGACTGCTAGAGCAGCAGGGCGCATGTGAGCTCCGTAAAACGCCGTGGGGTGTCCATATGCTCCTTTGGCCGAGGCATGTCCTATCCCAGTCACAGAGATGAGTCCATGCTATGGGCTTCAGCAAGAGACCAATATTGTCATTAGGCTGACTGGCTGCAGAAATCACAAGAAATCCATAGCTTTAAAAATGTGTTGAAAAAGCTCTTTAACAAACAACAGCCCTGAGTGCCCTGTGAAGACTTCTCTAACCTGACAGTTCCTTTAGTGGGTCCCACAAGGAATCCACATTCTGTGTCAGCTTGAGTGTTTCCTAAGGTTTGGTTTGAAGAAAGCTTTGCTCTTGAAGGTATAGTCAGTGGCAGAGGCAAGAAGATATCAAATAGCACACACTGTGCCCTTGATAAATCCTTCTTCCCCCTCCTCAGCTTTGGTCCATGCTCCTGATTAAATCACGTGGGCTGAGAGTAACTCTTTTTAGCAAAGAAGTAAGTTCTATCAGAACTGACAGCATTCAGATAAACAGCAAAAAATACAATAACTCCTTTCCCACAAAAGGACAAATAAAAAACCCCTTAGTAGTTGAACTACTTGAACGCACAATTATTGTGAAGCTATTTTACCAGCAATGTCACAGAGCTCTGCATCAGAGGCATTAGCAAGGGCTTCCTCCAGTTCTGGCTCCAGAGTCACACTTTCCAAAACAGGATCCATTGGCTTCTGCTTGGGGATCCAAGCTTTTCCTATAAATGCAAAGTGAGGTCACTCTCGGTGTAGTTACAGCACCTATTTCACAGCTAGCTGTGCAGACACGTTTCCGTGGTTTGAGATTAGAACCCGCAGTGGAAAGGACAGAAAGGGCACAGGAACCTAGAGAAAAGTAAGAGCATGCACTGAATTCCTTCCCAGCTTGGTCTGAGTGCTGCTGTGATGTGGGCCAGGAGGCACCTGCAGACACCTCCAGCCGTGGAGCTGGGCCCTTTCACCAGCGCAGCAGGCTGTGTCTGCAGAAGCCCCACAGTACTTTTGTGCAGGATCATGGCTGTTCATAGCATAGCACCCAGAGCCACACACAGCAAGGCCCTGCAGGACTTCACTTCTTTGAAGGCTGCACAAAAGGGGTGAAAGTTTGACAGCTCTCACACGGACAAAGAGAGGCCAGTGGCCCGGACCCAACACTGTGCGGGATCAGTCCTGGCACCGAGACAGCTCCTGCTGCTAACTCCAAGTGTATATGGGCAGGGTAGATGGCACATCAGTCAAAAGAGGGTGGAAAGGAGGTGGTGGAGGGATTTGGCAGCAGGCAGAGATAGCAGTTCAGTGAACACAAAGGATGCAAAGAGAATCAGGCTTGGGGCAGCTGGTTTAGCTCAGCCTTGCTGCGAAGGGCAGGCCAGATGGAGACCTCTGTGCCTTATCTCCCAGGACAGCAAAAGGCCAAGGAACAGACCTTTCAAAGGTCTGTTCAAATTCAAAAGGTGCAAATCAACAGGTCCAGCTGGGAACACAAAGTTGCCATCTCAGTTGCTTGCTCATGGCCTTTTCCTAAGCAGGGTGCCCAGAAGGACAAGAAGGTGTGTGGTGAGTGGTGCAGCTCCAGCCCAGCTCTGAATACAGGGGGCTCCCTGGCACTCCCCCATCCCATTGCCCATGGTGATCACCAGGCAAGCCATGACCCTTTCTCTGCCGGAGCTGGCTGCATCCCAGGCATGGGGCAGTGGACAAGGTTGGTGGCACTGCTTGGCTGCTCCCAGCTCCGAACTGCTCACACCACTAAAGGGTAGCAGATCTCTTCACAAAGGTGGAACAGGTCAGGTCTGAGATCAAACCCACCTGTGACTGCCCGAAAGAAAAGAGAGAGGCTTGTGGTGTTTCAGCACACCACAGTAGAGAGCACCCTGTTGGGTGAACCCAGTGCTGCTGAGATTCGAGCAGAAGGAGGAGGGCTCTCGGAGCGTTTTGGAGCAGTCCCCTCCCTAAAATAGTCCAGGATCACTGCAGAGATAGCAAGTGCAAAATGCTTGGCCTGGCATGCCAGCCAGGACTATTTTTGTCCCCTCTCTGAAACCAGAGTCAGCAGCACCAAAGGGGAGAAACAAAGATCCTGCTGCTCAGGCGTGTGCAAAAACAGAAGGGGCTAAACTTAGCCTCAAGGAAGAAGCAACTGCACCTCGGGCTCCCCGGTACGAAATGGAGGCTGCCATAAACAGCCTTTTGCACAACAGTTCGTCTTCTGCCTGTGCACTGCCACCCTGACAGAGAAGGCAGGAATCTGCCTCCTGGGACACAGCTGCTCTCACAAAAATAGGCTGAGCGTCATGTGTGCCTGCAGAGCCACGCATCTTCTGGGTATTCAGCAGCAAAATGTCTGCACTGGCTCAGTGTGGAGATCTGGAACCCCTGTCCCACCCGATGCATGGCTTGGGAGACTGCACATACTGTCTGGTCTGTGCAACATCAGCAGGGAACAGGAGAAACTGGGCAAATTTATTTCTCCTGTCAACACAGTAACTCCTTTCTTCACCTCAGTGTCAACAAAATTTCTGTGGTTTAATTCTAAGTTAATTTTAATTAACTAATAGTTAATGTCTAACTTTTAGAAAGTTTCGTGTCTCAGCCATGTTTTGTTACAAGACTGAACTTTAAATTAAATGGTGAATGTAAAAACAGTGTTTTATGCCATAATACAGCATGTATGAACAGCCCAACTCCTACCCTGTCCAGCAGCACAGCCAGGGAGAGCACCTCCCATGGACAAACTAGTAAATCACCCTCCAAATGTGGTGATTTATTTACAGCTCTGTCACAGCTGTGAATATGTAATTTACCATCTCTGGCTCACAGTCAATGTAAGTAGTGTCTCCTCTCAACAGCATGTTACAAGTGAAAATATGTTTAATGTATTTGAGATCATATCAGGCTGAAGTATGAGGAGTTCAGACCAGAAGCTGAAGACTTGAGATGCCTGAAATACCTCTGTCCCCTGCAGAGTACTGGGCTAGGGAATGTCTGAAATTACTAAACTGGTCTTCCTGATTGTACTCAGTTTACTCTTTTAATTTATTTTTCTCAAGGAGTACTCTTTTTTTATTTTTAGTCTAAAAATACCACCTCAGGTTTTATTACATGAACAGATTTAACACAAGCTCTTCCTAAGAGACCTGTGTGAGTCTGTAAGAAGACACCTTCAGGAAAGACCTCAGTTGGAAAACCTCCTCAATATGTCCACATTTTCATACACTTTGTCTTTGACACAGGGCAACCATTAATGTGAACAGTGTCCAACCAGATCGTCTGCTGCAGGGGGACCATGGTACAGAGGGAGACACAACAGCAGAAGAGAGATGCTGAGAAGCTTACCAAATCCAGAGGCAAGGACTGACCAGCCCATGTCCCATGTCAGATGATATTAAGAGTGCTAATGGGAACAGGAAAGTTATTTGCATGGTGGGTCATGTACGAGGAGAAGAGGAAAAGATGCCAGAAGCAGAGGAAAGAGAAGAGGTAGCCTTGCTCACAGGACTCAGGGCCATGCAGAGCAGGATCGCAGCTGCTGCTGTAGGGTACGGTGCAGGAAGACACAAATGTGACCTGCAGGAGACTGAGAAATAAAGCTGCAGTTGTTAAGAGGTGATGGAGGTTAGAAGGGAACTGCTGGGACTCATCACAGCTGTGGAGAGGTGTGGAGTTTCTGTATGATGAGAGGCTCAGAGTGCTGGGATGGAGTGTGAAAGGAAAAGTGCAACATGGAGCACAGCACGCAGAGCTCACGGGAGGATGGGGCAGAGGAGGAGACAAGATGAGAGGATAGAAGATGATATCGTTTCCAGAGCCTGACACAGGTGCAGTGGCATGGGGACAGAATGAGGCTGCACAGTGGTACAGATTCTGTCCAGTACTTAACAATATATCAGGCAGTATCCAAATCAGCAGGCACAGGGACCTCTTGAGCACACCCCAGTTTATCAGGGGTTAGACAGCAGAGAGCAGATTCACCACCTCAGTGGTGTCAAAATGTAGTTTTATCAATATAGGTTAGACACAACCCTTCTGTGCACCCACTGTGCCTTCATGTGATACACCCAGTGCAGTGCAGAGGATGACCATACCTCTCTTTTCACCCGTGAAAGGAACCAAGTCTTCTCTGTCTTTAATGTCCTTTGCCTGCTTTTCTAGGTGGGCCATGAGTTCCTCCCTTTTGAAAGGGCCAGTTGGTGGCTTTTGCGTCTGATCCCGCTGCCGGAACCCTGCTGGCAGCAAGGCGTTCTAGACATGAAGGGGAGAAACACAGGTTACCTCTGCAGGCCATGATCCCCATCCATCAAACACTCTCCCCTCTCCGCTTCCCTCACTGCACTGCCTTTCTTCCACATTGCTGGATAATTTGCTTCTCCCTGCATAAAAGGTTATCTCCATCCAGCCTCGCTAATTCCCACATCATCCAAGACATGTGATGCTCCTTCCCTGCTCCAGTTTCACATGCTGCCAAGTGGATGTTCTCTGCAACTGCAGCTCTGGCTCTTTCTTCTGGAGGCTCTCAGGCATCTTCTCCTCCCTAAATGAGACTGTTCAAGTGCCCACACTCCCCATATGCCCCAACAAGAATCAGCTCAGTGAAATCTCATGATTTCCCACAGAGCAGACCAGAGGGTCATGGTGGTCCCTCCTACCTTTCATGATCCCTCACAGAACTGCAGGCAGGGTCTCACAGAGAAGGTCACTCGGCTGCAGAACAAGACCCCTGTGAACCTCGGCCTGTTTTCAAACTGCCTCCTTGCTATTCAGTCACATAACCACCACGGGAAGTTGCTTTGTGCCTGACACATACGGCACGTAAACACCTGCTTATATTTAAATATAGAACAGCCTTAATGCAGTAAGACTATTCCCAGATTTGACACTAAGCATGTTCTTTAAAGCTTTACTGGATAGAAGTCAGCATTTACTTTTTAAGACATTCAAGGTGATGTTGAACAACACACTGATTTTTCCATGCCCGCCTGATAAATCTAAATCTGTTTCAGTGAAAAGCCTGGGAAGGAAATTACTAACAGGAGGCAATTAGACCCAGACAGCCTTGGAGGGCAACAGAGGAGAACTGTGTGAATGCCCAAGCAGGGGGGGAGTAGGAGACAGCTTTCTTCCTCAGGCTTCATGCTGTGAGAGGTAACCATGCAATCTTCAGGCTTTAACTTCTGCTCTCAGACTACACCTGTACTGATAGATGTCCACAGTTATTTTACCTCTCTGCATCTTTCACAGAATGCTGCCTGCCTCTGTGTCTTCTGAGGCAGCTGGAACTGAGACAGCCCTTCAGCCCAGACATTTAATCCTGGGAGCTAGCTTGCCACCTCTTAAATATTTTCCTATGTTGCAATTAAAAATACTGATGATGCAATCTACACCTCCCGTCATTTACTTCAGAAACACTAACTGCATGTTACAGGAACAATTTCTCACTTGGCAGTGCCCAAACTCATCATATAACATTGCCATGACCCAGAGGCCTGCCAGTTGGCTCTGCACATCCCCTGCTAGGGCCGTGGGACAATGCTGCCTCCAAAAACCTTTCATCAGCTTGGCACCAGCAGACCCCATGTTTGCATATATGCAGCTCCTGCTGATGTTGGGAGGTTGCTAAAAATAAATTGTCCCACTTCGCAAAACTCTGGGATTTGGCTTTCTGCCTAAATGGAGGAAAATACAGACCATTTGAAGTTTGTTACAAAAACCCCAAAACCCAGCTAGCCACAAAGCATTCCCTCCAAGGTGGCCTGATCAGAAACAGAGATCCATTTTGTGCAGGTTTACTGCCCTGCACCAGCACTGGCTCGTATTGGTGCTACAAATCACAGTGCTTGTCACATCTGAGCACGCATACCGGGGAAAGAGCAGGAAAACAGAAACAAAGACACATATCTGGACTGTGCTTCCAATGGCAAAAACTTCTTCTGCTCGCCTGCAGCCAGTCTCTTACACTCTTGCACTGAGTACTAAGGATCCCAAAGGATCTGCAAAGGATCCCACTGGAATAGAGACTAATGCAGCCCATTCCCCCACAACTATGGAGATTTATCACCCAGCAAATCTCAGGCAAAAACTGCTTACATCAGGATCAAGCTCTTCCAGTTCATTCTCTAACTTCCTGAGCTCCTCCTCTGTCAGAGCTCCAAGGATCTTGTCTTCATCCAGGTCTCGGTACTTTTCTAGCTCCTTTCTGTAGGACATCTTGGAGGAGTCTTGTGGATCTCACCTTTGTGCTGAAACAGAACCTGAAATGAAAACAAGACTGAACACGTGAAACATGACACTGTAGCCTGTCTGGTTGGGGAACACTGAACACCCCAGAGCTGCAGAAGATTTATGCCTAAAGCATGGCTGATTTCTAAGACAGGCCAGATTGCTCAGGGCTCCCCACCTGTATCCTACATGCACATAACAGTCCATGGTGAAGAGAGTGGCACAACTCCCAGCAGCTCATTGTCCCATCACAGACTTATGGGGCAACACTATGGGGAAGAACTTTGTACAGGGCCCTGGCTACAGATGTTTTTCTGCAAGCAATGCTATATGTTAATGAGGTGTCCTAGGCACTTATTTCCTTGAAGGAACAACAAACCAGAAATCATCAATAAACCCGAAGTCTGCAGTTCTCGTGTCCTTACGAGCCCCCAGTAACACCTCCCTGCACTTGGCACTCCAGATAACACTGTCACCCGATGGGAAAACAGATTTGTAGCACCACTGAGTACCTCTGAGCCCTGCAACCCTCCATGAGGCTGCAGTGCACAGAACTTCTGCCCGTGTTTTAAAGCCACAAGGAGATCAGGAAGTATTATCCACACATGTCCAGGAGGCTGCCAGTTAAACCCACCTTCCCTGAGGCAACACATTTGAGCAGCTGCCAGCTAAGCAGATGACCTGTGTGCTATTGCATGTTCTAAACCAACCCTGCAAGAAGAGAAGTGGGACTAACATACTGAATCGCCTATGTGGATAATCCCTGCTGATCCAGGGGTTTGGCCCACATCTCCCAATATAAAATGCCATACACAATCACACACATGTAACTGGACCTCTGCAAGCAAAAAGACTGTAGAGGACCTTCTGCAAGGGTCACTGGGTTTAATATGTTCATGTGGGTTAGAAACACACTTGATACAACACACAAAAGTGTATCCAACTCTGCTTTTTTGCTGACAGTCGCCTTCTGTTTCATAGTACTCTCTGCACATTTACATTTTCTGTCTCAGTTTTTGTGGAGAAAACTGAACTCTAGATATTATAAAGTGACTTTTCCCAAAGTTTTGCTCTTCTCTCAAATGACGTTTACATTAAAATAACAGCAAAGCCTGTGTATTTTTTTAAGGAGCCAAACATCTTTCAAGTTTCTATAAATGGGCTCTTTTCAGCTCGGTGGAGCATCAGAGCCCTACTCCAAGTCTCATCTCTCTAGCTTTGCTTGTCCTCTCAGGACAGATTATGCTCTTATGATCATTGCTCTTCATTAGTGGAGAAGTTTCCTTATACAAGTTACAACATGGTTGCTGTTCTAGATAGGAAAATTATCTTTAGTTTGGTCACAAAAGGGCACAGTAACATACACATGCTTGCTCAAACGGCAAGCCCTTAAATTTAGAGCTGTCATCTGGTCAGACGTTTGGTTTCCCACTGGTGTGATGGCAATTCCTGCATCACTTGCATTCCTGCCACTCGCCACTTAGGAGGTGAAGCGCCAGGATAGCTCCTGGATGAGAGAAACAGCCCCTGAAGCTCCCAGAGCTGGGAGCTGAGAAGGCAAAACACAGCTTTTCCTGGGGCTGGTTTGCTCTGTGCAGCGACCATCAGCCTGTGGGCACCGGAGTCCAGGGCAGCACGAGGGTGAAGGAGGGACCACAGGCGGTGGGGCTCCATGGGTTTGGGTAAAAGAGGCAGCGTGGACCCCCACATGCCTGTGCTTTACCAGTGCCCTGCAGCAGTCAGTGCAAGGCTCCTTGAGAAGCGAGACTGGCGTGCAGCAGCCGTGCAGCCACACCAGTCTGCCCACGAGCCACATCCAGCAGCTCAGCCCCTGCAAGACTGCCCTTCCTGCTGGCATAGAGAAGGGTAGAGCCTTTATTGCAGTTACCCATGAACACTGATGCGGGAGATCCTAGAAAAGCAGCCTGGGTTCGGACCTGGGGATGTGCTGTGCCACTGCAACCTTAGACTGAAGTGCACGAACCATGGCTAGTTTGCATTTCATATGCGATTTTTAGTTTTGACCCTTTTGCTGTGGAAGGAGCTGGAGCTAGGAGTAGGCAGGAAGGCAGAAGATAGCCCACCCCAGGCTGCTAAATCTCCTGTAATGGCTTAAAATACCTACATCTGCCATGCACATGGCACTCTCTCTCTTGTCTACGTGAGGACAACTACTCCCAGAGGCAGCCGCAGTCCCTTCCCAGCAATCCAGGCTATGGCAAGCATGGCTTATCTGGGACCAGAGCACAGCCCCCTCAGGGCTGACCTTGCTGTCTCCCACCAGAAGGACAGAGATGTCAGCACCAAGAGGTGGAAGGCAGGACAGATGTCGGATGTCAGTGCACACAGGCAACACTTCTGGAAAACGCTTCAGGTTTCAAAGCATCTTGCAGAGATATGAAGCCGGGTCTGCATATAGCAAAGGCCCTGAGGGTTGAGGACAGGTGCAGAGCCTGCTGAAACAGAGCTGAAATCTCTGTGGGGAGAATTTTGCTTGCCACCTACCCCAGACAGAGCTGCTGGGAGGGGACAGTGCCCTCACAGTCTTGCTGGTGCAGCCGGACGGTGCTGGCACCTCGCACAGCTCCCGCAGAAAGCACATCAGGAGCGCTGCTTGACAGGAGCACTCGCCCTGCCTGCGGTGGCGGGACATTCTGTACTGCTCCCCTGCCTGTTGAACAAGCTGTTCAGCACCGTGTCCTCCAGCACAGCCTCCAGGGCCAGTATGTTCGCTGGCTCTCCCTTATCTCTACCTCCCAGGCCTCTTCTACTCCTATCTTGCTAATGAGTGCTGGGAGAAACAGCAAAAGAGCCCATCTGCTGTAAATGGCAAGAGGGCTTTGTACTGCCAAAAATAAGAAAGCAGGTAAATTCCGCCTCAGCACAACTGTTTTAATTTACACAGCGTGTTGACACAACCACGGCCACAAACAGCTCTCCCCGGCTCCTGCTGGGTGCAAGCACAGCCTCACACAGGTCCTCCCCCAGCTGAGCTCAAACAAAATAAGGAGATCCTCCAGCACAGCTGCAGTGTTACATTCAAATTTTAAATCCATGAACTGCTAAACACTCAGAGAAGAGTTAACCATAACTCACCACGAATCTCTGTCAAATCTATTTGCAGTGCTCAAATAAGACAGCGGGTTTGATTTTCCTCTATTTTTCATTAAACCTACCACTTTTTATTCAGTCAGCTAAGGAAGCATCACAAAAGAATACACAAGTAATATGCAGAAACTGTACAGGACCAACACTATTACAATTTTAAGACCTGAAAACATTAAAATTCATATAGACTACCAAGAGAGCAAGATATTAGGTCTCCTTGGTCAAAGAACTTGTCAAACACATGAGAAGGCAGCTCAAACACTTACACTTGGTTAAGTCTGAGGAGCACATAGGTAGGAATCCACGATGATCATTAAAAACATAAAAGGAGAAAAATGAAATTGGATGGGAGATAGACGTAGGTCATCTACAGGGAAGACTGTTCCTGTCAGGAATATAGGAAAACAAAAAAAAAACCCAACAAACAAAGCAAAACAAAAAAGGCAACATTTATGATTACGAAGGGGATGGAATAGTTTCTTTCTGAAGGGTCCAAATCTGCTGAACAAATATATAGATGCTGAAAACAAGTGCAAATGAGAAGTACCCTGTACGATACTGGAAATAATCACTGAACCACCACCAAAAGGCAGAGAATGGGAATCCTGAGTACTCTGGCCCATGATGAAAGCCGTGACTGAAAAAACTAACATCCCTGCCCTAGACAACCCTCAAATCTACTGCAGAACTTTTTCTGTGGGCTGAAATTTGAAAGGAGACCAAGGGGCTTTTTTTTTTTGGCATAAGGAGGTGGCCAAATGTCAGCAACTTAGATACTGATTATTCTTGGAAAAACTGCCAAGTTTGAAGGCAGAAGTCTAATCAGGATAAAAACTGTTTTTAAGCAGCAATGGAGGCAGAAATTAACCTTGTGGCTTCAGGACAGTTCCTGTTTGACTCACACGGTATTTTGATTTGTGACATTTTTTTTTTTTAATAGCTTAAGTATAAACCTGAGTCAAAGTTCAGCGCTATTATTTTTGCAATTTAAAAATAACAAACCAATGTCAACCAACCCCTCTGCACTTGCTGCAACTTCTTTTTTTTTTTTTTTTGCTTTTCTTTGATTTGTAGCATAACTCTAAAGATAAATGCCGGAGTTGTAGGGGTTTTTTGGTTTGTTTTTTGGGCTTGTTGTTTTTGTTTGTTGGTTTGGTTTTTTGTTTGTTTGTTTTTTTAGGAACTATACATAGCTCAAGTGACCATTTCCTATAAACTCGGCAGAAATTAAACACTTTCTGTGCATACACTTAGACCTCAGTGAATCACCCAGGGGTAGATCCAAGACTCACACTGTGCAGATGAGAGGAGCAAATCAGCTCCAGCTGGTTCCTAAATGAAAACTGTGTTTTTAGGTGGCTTGTCAGTCCTCTGGTAAACCTTAAAGCCATTAGCTAACCCTCAGTGAAACCTCATGCAGGACCCAAATCCTAATTTATCATCAGGCTGCACATGTGTGCAAAGGCTCTGTCAGCCCTGAGCTCTCCTTTGGATGACAGTCAAGGAATGAAGAAGAGCTGGGGCATTTGCAGACAGGTCTAAGGGAAAACAGGGGATACCAGAAGCATTTGAAGAAAGGGTAGCTGTGACATGTGGTAGAGCTGGGGCAGCAAAATCCCCGGTAGGGATGAAGAACAAAAAAGTCTCTGCTGACTCTGCCGCTCGTGGGACAACTTTCAAAACCTGACCTTGCATCCCAGCACACTTGGGTGCGGGTGTGCAAGAACCTGACTCCATAGCCACCCTGATGTTTGAGTCACTGAGCAACCCAGCATCACCAGTTCCTTGGAGTTTCAAGAGCTGAACAACAAATTATGGCCAGATCCACTAGCAGGAGAGGAAAAGATGAATATCAGGTCCTACTGAGACCACACCTAAAAACATGAATCCATGTGAATTCTGCAAAAAACTGTACACAATCATAGTCTTGACCACTGTGTTCTTGCTATCACCAGTTACCCTGCCCAGGAGGGATGTCATTGTAGCTGTGCTGGTACAGGAATGGTCTCCTCCTAACACACAGCTGGATGCTGCATCCAGCTTGATGTTCCCTAGTAGAAAACAGATCTTCCCAAGCTGCAGGGAGTCCAGTACAGGGCCATCAGGATGGGCAGGAGGCTGGAACACATAAGTTGTGAGGAGAAACAAAGGGAACTGGACTTTTTCAGCATCGAGAGGGGAATGCTGCAGAGGAATCCAATTGCAGTCAGTTGGTCATGTGCTGCCTAAAGGGAAAGAGTTTCTAAAGACAAAAGCAGGCTTTCCTTAGAGGTGCACAGAAGGGGCAACAGAAACAGCCTGAGGCAAGGGGAAGCCTCCTTGATGGCAAAGTTGTACAGCCCTTGGATGGGGATCAGAGAGGTGGTGGAACCTCCATCCTTGGGTATACAACGCTCAACTAGTCAGCTGGGGAAACTGATCTAATTATGGGGCTAGGCCTGCTCAGAGGAGAACACTGGACAAGGAACTTCCCGAGGTCTCTTCCCAAACAAAATTTCTCTGACTTGGTCTCAAAAGAATGCACAGATACATCCAACTGTCCAGGTTCCTCCTCTGAACGCCAGGAGGTTACACAGGATGGGAACTGGGCTCTAGCTGACCCCCTACATTTCACAAAAACTTGTTTTCTGCACTCGTCAGTTTGAATTCTGATTCTAGTTCAACACAAGAGGTTTAGCTCCCTTTCCCCTGAAACAGTTAAACTCCTACTAGTTTCAACACGACTGAAATTATCCTTGCTCCTGCAGCATGACAGTGAGTCACTCAGCCTCCAGGAGACCACCATAGTACCTTGTTTTGCAGCTTTCTGACACTGAGGAGCCCTTGTACAACTTGTGGAGCAACCAGGCATCATCTGGAACAGTTCTCAATAAAACAGAGCCTACAAGATGGTTGACATCCCCAGCCCCTGCTCAGCAAGCAATGCCCATCAGGCGTATCTTCATCTCTTATTCTTTCCAGGGCAGAGCTGCCAGTGCCAGCACATCCATTCCCTGGATGAGGAGTGTGGACAGAGAAATGACAGTGAATATTCCAGATGGTGAGAAGCTCTGTCCTGTCAGAGTCAGAAAGCAGAGCTCAGCGTACACTCTCATTGCTTCAGGCAAGCCAGGCATCAACTAGAAAGACTGAGGCCTCAGTCTCCTGGCAAAAAGCTCATGCCTAAGCAAATCCAACAGGAAATCTGCTGTCCCTTCAAGAAACCTAAACTTCTCCAAGGAAGGTCTAGATATCCTCTGGTTTGATAAAAATCTCCCAACCAGCAGCTGTTAACCTAAGACACCCGGAAATTCATATTTGAAAGGAAACATCCGGAGGAAGGCATTTTGGATCTACTAAAGCACACCGTGACTTCTGCCTCTCCCAGTGACATGCCAGCCATGCAGAACACATGACACTATTTGGAGTCATCCTCGCTACCCAGAACCCTGCAGCAACCCTGAAGCTCAATAGGCCATAGACAAGACTTACTGATGATGCCACTTCATTCCTATGGGTATCCTCATGCCAGAGCTGACATTCCCACCCTTGCACATGACAGCTCCACAGCAAACAGCTTGTTGTCTGACGTCATGCACGCACCAGGGAGGGCTCCCTGTGCTCAGCCAAAGTGACCTCTCCCTTTATCCACCAGTGCTGAGAAAAGTCTCATGCTGGTTGCCCTCTCCTGGGTCTTCCTCTCTTGGGTCTTCCTCTATCAGGACCCAGGTCTTGATATTCAGAAACTGTCTGTAACTCCTGGCCCTCCTCTTGTCAACACTCCTGCAGCCTGCAAGCCACACAGCTCACTACTGGCTCTTACCAAGCGGTCTTTCTCACCAGCAAATAGCCTGGATGTTTGGTGACCAGCCCAAGACTTGCCAAAGCCCCAGCACAAACCATCCCAGCTGTATCTCTGCCACTTCACATATTTTTAAGGCACACACTTGTAAGCACAGTTATGTGTTCTCCTATTTGGGGTGAGGTTCTCTCATGCACCTGGCATGCACTTAGTTGCTTAATTACTAATCCCAATGAAAAGTGCGTGGGCACACTTAAGTCATTAGTGACACCAAGCACTCAGTTCCCGCTCTGTAACTTGAACCTTTCACTTGGAAACTTTGCAGACAGCACAGTCTCCTCTGAAAAGGGATCCTGGGTTTCTTTCCTGAGTTTCTGTTAGTCCTCAAATGGATACCCCTGTTCCTCTGGCAGGGGACCCGATGGGTGTAATGTGAACACAGGAGCAGAAAGGCTTCTGCCTTGCACTGAACAGTGCCTCAGATCCTTCCACAGACAATGGCTATGTCCTGTAAAACAGCCCTGCCAGACAAAACAGAGCCCTGCCAGACTGCCAGGCACAAAGCAAGCTGTTAGCATTAGTACACCTGTGTTTGCATGTCCCAATCCCACCCCACTGCTATTGTGGCTGAGGCAGAGGGGATGGAAATGAAGTGGTGCAGCCAATAAGCCCTGGATAGGCTGATGCCCAACGAATATTGTAGCAAAACGAGTACTGTTTCAGCAGAAATGAGTGTGTGGTGTACACTGGCTAACAAATCTGAACAAGGCACTTAATAGAGGCGAGACCACCACACAGTCCTCCAAGGCTTGCAGAAATGAAGATACCACCTCCAGCTGGGAAAGCTGTTTAACTGCACAGTGCTTGAATGGGGCAGAGTTCTGGGGAAACACCACTTCAGCCTTGCTTCCGTGTTTCTCCCCAGGTTGCAGACAGCAGGGATTTTATGTACACTTAAAAACAACCTCAGCCACGTGGCTAAGCACCCTGCTGGCTCAAGGCCCAGTAGCCAGGAAAGATGTAAAGCAAGTAGAGAAGACCTCCACATAAGGGTGGAGCAGCTGGCCTAGAAGGGAGGCAGAGGGCAATGGATTCTGCCCAACAAACCATGCATGACCATTTCAAAACCAGAAGCAGATAGATGAGCACATCAGGATGGCACATGAGTTCCCCCCAGAAGCTGTGTCCGTCAGAGTGAAGAAATGTTAAGTTTGGGATAGGCAGCGCCTTTCAGTCAAAGCAGACAAAGTACAGCCACAGAAAATATGGCTATTTGAAGCAGGACAAAGTGTGGCCATGGAAAATACACCACAAGGACTCAAGAAGACTTTCCTCCTGCTGATTTCTACTTTTCCTTCACAAAAGCAGCACAGCTTTCTATTGATCCATTATCTGGAAAATAACTTCCTAGAAGACCTCCCAGGACTACAAACGCATCGGCAGTAAAAAAGAACTCTTAATGCCCTTTGCAACCCGCTCAGCGTGGTGCAGGGCCCTCTCTTCCTTCCCGGCGCCAGCACCCCCCGATCCCCGCCGGGGACTGCCGCGGACACGCGTGAGCGCTGCCGGCTGCCATCCATCCCAGCCCGACGCCTCTCGCTGCGGGCTCCCGGCTGCCGCTGCCGGGGGACACAGCCGCCCCCATCCCGGGGACACCGGCTGCCTGCCGGGGGACACAGCCGCCCCCATCCCGGGGACACCGGCTGCCGCAGCGCCCGCCGCCGGCTCCGCGCATCCTGGCTCCGCGCACCCCACTCCGGGCACGGCTGCAGGCAGGCAGGCGGACATGCACGCGTGGAGAGAGGCAGGCGGGGAGGGAGGGAGACCCAACACCCAGGCAGTCCCCCCCGTCCGGCGTAATTAGGGTGGCAGCGGCCGCTATTTATATCGAGCTGGTGCCGCCCGGTGCCGGACGAATATTCTGCCCAGATATGGGCCGGGCCGGGCCCACCGCGCCGCCGCCAGCTTACCGCACCTGTGGGGCGAGCCGAGCCCGGGCGGCGCGTCC
>JAYRBT010000093.1:25891279-25920078 GCA_036023395.1 Myiotriccus ornatus
GCCGGCTCCGCCGCTGCCGGGGGCGGGGGTCCAGCCCCGGCCGCGGCCCCGGCCCGGCCGTCACTCAGCGGGGCCGGCCCCGCCGCCCCTCCCGGCCGAGAACAGCTGCGCCCGGCCCGGCCCCCGCCGCGGGTCCCGCGCTGGGCTGGTCCTCACCCTCCGCCCGCACCTGGGGTGGCGAACGCGCTCCGTCCATCCCCAGGGCAGCGTGGGCGCTGCGGAGGCCGGCAGCGAGGGCAGCGATTGCTTCCAACCCGCTTTTTAACGATTTAGATACGCTGGAGCCTGCCTTGTGTCCCATGGCAACTTCCTTCACAGTGCCGAGGCAGATACCTCGGCAAAACGCCTTTTTGGGAAACCCCACAAGATGTGCACGCATCTTCATGGGGATCCAGGCCACTGTAAAATACCCTGAGACTGCGGCTGGGAAAACTCCTTCCCGGGAGGAGTGCTGCAGCACTGGGACGAGGGCACAGGGGACTCTCAAGGCTCAGCCAGACCAAGTCACAGCCACGCAGGCCTCTGGCAGGATGGCACCATTGCCAGCACTGCAGGGAACCTGTGGCTGCAAGCATGGGCACTTTATAGAAGCTACTTCATCACAAACACCTATTGTATCAAAGTACGTACTAATCCTGTCTTACTTTATTTCCTATCAATTTTCCCCATACCTCCAGTGACAGCCACCTTCCTACCTAGAGCAGCTTCAAGTCTGCCATCAGCCCAGAAGAGCTGCCTTCCAATCTTATGGTGTCCATAGTGTTGATGTTGCTGCCAAATCTCCTTTCCTGTATCTCAGCTCTGACTCACTGTAAAGCCACACGGATTTGTCCTATAACGATTTTTTAACAAACCTCCTAGAAAGTGTCAGCTCCAAGCTCCCCCTTATCTCTACTCTCCAGTCTCCACCAGCAGCCACCAGCCAAGAGTGGAGAGGGTCCCAGATTTATCAGAGGGGGGCAGTCCATCCGAATGCTTCTCCAGCCCCATACTTCCCAGACCTGGCGATGACCTTCATCTGAAAATGCCTGCAGTGTCCATGAGATGACACCTGGGTTTTTTTGCATGGCTTCTCATACAGCTGACTTGGCTGGCACTGAAGTTCCACATCCCATGGCATTTGGGAAGGATCTGCAGTTAGCCCTGGAAATGCTGCTCACAGCTGGGCCAAACGAAGAATACAAATGGAATCACCTCGCTGAGGTGAGCAAGATTAGGGCCCAGGTCACCGGCGTTATCCCAGACGCTGGCAGGAGAGAAAAGGGTACTTATAACTACCCACTTCCCATGAATGCCTGAGTTTGTTGAAGGTGAAGAAGCCTGACTGGTACCAGACCAGACAAACCTGGACACCAGTGTCTATGCCACCCGTTCACCAACTCCCTTTCTTAAGGGTGTGCCAGCTGAGAGCAGCTTAGGAAGGGATCCACTGGCACCACCAAGTTTCCCTACTAAGGCCACGTTGGTTTTGCACTCTGAGATACATAGCCACTTATGTTTTATCCCATCTGGCTGCTCTCAGATCTAGCTTTGTGTGCACCAGCAGCTCATCCAAGGTGAGTGCTACAGTTACTTCAGAATGCACTTGGCCTGTCTCCATCAGGCAAGACAATGATGCAGCTTCTCAGCACATGTGTTCAGTGTATCAGTGACACCTTTTCACCTGTCTGCCGTGACACACTGCAGGAATGAAGGCTGCAAGTAAAACACAACATGCAGCACTTTTCACAAGACACTGAGTTTCACGAACGACACGTTGGCTCTCGAGGAAGTGGCTCAGCACGCTTGAACCATGTCTGCTCAGGTCACAACCTCCTGCCCTAGCCAACTTCTAACTTCACGGGGCAGGGCAATTCTCCTGTTTAAGAGTCCCAGTCCAATCTGAAGATAACAGCAAAGAACAAAAGAACACAAAAGGAAGATCTCAAGCTTTATGAAGGTCTAAAGTAGTGGTTTTTTCATTGCATGACTCTCCTTCACTTTTGTTGTCCAATACAAGCAGCACATGAGAATGTAGGCTCTTTCCAAGGTTTGCCCGATGCACAACAACTGTGAGGACAAAGCATGAGTGTGCTGAAAACACAGAGACAAAAGATCCTTGCAACAAAATTCTTCCCAAATGGGGAAAGAGGAATCTGGGAGTGGAAACCTTGGAGATAAGAACTCATTTTGGGATGGCAAAGAGGGTTCTCACATTTCTCTGATGAAATAAGAGCTTGTCAAAATGACCCAGGATGAACACACTTGTGAGAACAGGTAAACTATAACTTTTTAAAGTTAACAAAATACAGCGGAGACAGAATAAACAGAAAAGAGGTGGTTTGAAAGTGCTTATTGTTCACAGCCTTGGGAAAGTAAGAGATCTGCTTTGTTTTAGTTGTTACAGTGTCATCTGTTTCCCCAGGTAATGAATGCTCTATTTCCATTTTACAAAGCCATGATCCACAAAACACATCTAACAAAGCTGCATTCTCTTTTTTTGTTTGTAAAGTTATCCTGGGTGAGGTCTCAACAATTACACACATTCCATATCCACATTCCAAGGGAGGATCAGCTGGGCTTCTGCAGACACATCCTACATGGTTTTGGCATTTATAATGAAACCGGAGTTCCAGTGAATTTCTAGCCTTTGCCCCTCTATTTAGAAAGATGGTCTGATACCCAATCTAAACTTACCTTTCTTCAATTCAAGCTTTTACATGCCTGATTTTATTTATATATAAAACAGTTAACAGTGACAACTTCAAAAATGTTCCCCTCCTTATCCTTCTTCTATCCAGACTAATTACAAATCCTACTATTTAAATCAGACTATCTAGACTTCCACTGTTCTTGCTTTCATCCGGTGTCTCTGTGAATAATCCACATCTTTCCTATAGGACAATGCCCTGAATGTAGGGTTCCAGTGGAGGCCTTTCTAACAGCTGTCAGAATGGAAAGATCATGTGAAACTAACTCCACCACCTGCTGGATTCAGACACAAGCTATGGAAGCTTCCCTGGTGAAGTGCCACGCATTCTTGAAAGCAGAGAAACCATTCACAACCACCCTGGAACACAGACTGACAAAAAACTTCAGCTAAAAACCATGCAGCAATCTGTGTGAACAACTCACACAGAGCAGCCTAATGCCTCCTGGGATCCACAGACTATCTACCAATTTTGCTATTTCATGATTCGAAAACTTCAGCAAGCCCAAAGCGTTCAGTGTTGTGTACAGTCAACACCTTCTGCTAGTTTTTCAAAGCAGAGCACAAAATGTACTCCAAGTGCACTAGCAGGTCAATTAGCAAGTGTATCAGAGAATCTTACAGGTTGCTCAGCGGGTGACAGAGTAACATTAAAAGCAGGTGTAAAATCATAGTTCTGCAAACGAAATCACAGTGTAAGGAGACAGCAGTAACAGCAGAGTACCTGTAGTGTAATGGACTAGCACTGGAGACACTGAAGAGAGGGTTTGTCCTGCAGAGTGGAATGGGGAGACATCTCAGTGCAGCCTCTCTGGGTACGGTGTATGAACTGAATGCAGCAACGTGTTAACTTTGGGTTTGGATGTATGTTCCATGCAGGCACAAAACAATTCATCACGTGGAGAGTGGTGCCCCTGGGTTTGCTCACCAGTTACACTGCACTCTGTTTTACCCATGTGAACTCCAGTACTGAGCTGTGAGACCGCTGGAATGTTGTACTTACTTCTGATCTGGGCTTTTTAGCCACTGACAACCAAGGACTGGATGAGGCGTGATCCAGAAGGGGGAGACAAGCTCAAAAACCATCTGGAGTGCAAATGAACTTCTGTCAAAGAGCAGATTCCCAGGCCTTAAAGGGGGCAAACACAGCACGGCTGTTTCTCATGAAACCACACTTCAAAATAGCTCCAGCAGAATGCCCTGTGCCATTACAATGGCTTCTAGCCATCAGACTGCATGACTGAGAATGAGGGTGACGTGCTCCTAGACACACAGGTAAACTCTCACTCCCTTCAGGAGCTCAGGGAAGTGCTTGTCTCATCCTAGTGTCCTCTGTCATTCAAATTTTCAGGCTTAGAATATATTGTATGCAGAGGGAAACTTCTGCATGGAAGTTTATCCTACAGTGGTTCATCACCAGAGGGATCCCCTCACCTTCATTCTTCATCTACTCTGCTGTGGCAGCTGAAGAAGAAGTTGATTAATATGCAAAAATATTAGTATCTTCATTGTTAATTTACCTCTCTCAACAAGTACACTCAAGATCTTGTCTCAAACCTCAGCTTACTCAAATACAGAAAGGACCCTGCTAAGCAGCAATCTGCATTAGATTAGCAGTTTGTTAGTTTACCACTGCCCACTCTATTCATTAGGGCTCTGCTATACCCTGCATACAGTCCAGGAAGAGAGACACCAGTCTCCCAAGAGGACTCCTTGCTGCTTAGCTCAGACCTTCTCCAGAACTACACCAGAGTTAGACTAAGAGAGTGAGAAAGCCTTACATGCTTAAAATGTTTACTCAGAGTATTGCTTAAAATGTTTACTCAGAGTATTTGTATGCATTTTCTCTCTCCCAGCCTAATGTTACATGCACCTCAACATTCACTCTTGGTTTCCTTTCTGTCCATCCTCCTGTACCTGCAAACAGAATCATGGGCAGAATTTCTTAGTTCAGCTTGTGCACCACTAGAAATATTATACAGCCAAGCACAGCAGAAAAAATCCCGTTCTGGCATTCACTGCATAAAGCTTTAATATGGTGCTTAACAATCTGAAGGAACTATGGCGAGCAAACTCAAATCTAGGAAGCAGACTATGAAAAATAACCATGTCTACACCCCCTTTAAATATTTCTAAGGCAAAAAATGAAGTAGGTTCTCAAGTAGTCCAAAAATATCATGTTCAGAGGACTTTAAGCACCCATGCATGTGCTTGTAAGACTTTGCTTGCTCCTGTCTCCAGGGAGCAGTCCTTGAAAGTTTCTTAGAAGCAAACATGAAAAGGAGCCATTAAAAAAGTGGGAAAGGAATGCTTCACATTTAGCAACTGGTGGGGTGAGAAGGGGAGAGGAGAATTCAGAGAAATGGTATCATCCCTAAAGAACAGCAAACAGACTAGTGAGCATACAAAGCGCAAAACCTTCTGCGAATATTAAGCCCCACAAATGCAGTATCTCAAACAAGGCACTATTCAATGCTTACGAAGTTAAGGAAGGGGAAAAGCTCACCAAAAATGCATGTCTCTGACAATAAATTCAGAAATATTGAGGACTACATCCATGATTCACAAGTAATAAAAATATTTGTTAAAGGGAGGACTACCCAGTAAGTGGCTCTGAGTAATACTATGAGATAAAAATCCCCTCCAAAATTAGGAAATGATCACAAGAAAAAAATTCAACATTGTTTTATTGATAAATAACTTTTAAAATATTTAAACCTAAATATTCTATCATTACAATGGTAAACAACATGAAAATTTTCAAAAAATCAACTGAAGTCAACAGAAACCAAACTTGTTAAACAAACACAGATATTTCAGTTTTATCCCCATTATGTCTTCAAGGCCATGTAGTAGTTATATTTCTCTGCAAAGCCTGTTACTTATTTCATCACTAAGCAGCTACGTTTCAGAAGTGGTGATTAATCACCCTTTGAAAATTCCACAAGACTTTGTGACACAAAATCATGAATCCATGTATCAATATGTGGAAGAGATGTGTCCACGAGAAAAGTCACCAATTTTCGATCCCAAGGGTTAGTGCTTTCATTCACTGCCTGTATCTGTGCCACAAAGGGTTTCTTCTCTACAAGATTCCGAAACACTATTGATGCCTCTTCTGACCACTGCTGGTTTTTCACTCCTAGGACAAATGTAAAGCAAAACAGAAGGTCATTTATAGACTAGATCAATCTGAATTATTAAGTTTATAAAGAAGTGGGGTGTGTTTAAATACTTGAGAAAACAGATGTTAAAGTGCTAATGAATGCAACTTAAATCTAGAAAAGAAACACAAGCTCACTCACCTCCCACACAAACAAGGTTAATTATTACACAGACTAGGAGATTTATTTTTTCTTGGAGTGTAAAGATACGGAGAGTGAAAGGCAAATGCACTGACTCACTGAGAAATTCAAAGTATATCAGTTGCCTTGCATGACCACGGCATATCAGGAACCTTTCTGAAAGTTCCCTTTGAAACAAAATTTCTTTGTCTTCAGCCTGAGGATGCTGAAATTATCTGTCCTGTTGGCCTTTCTTTAGATTAACTTTTCTTCATCTCAGAGCAGCATCAGCTACTAAAACACCAACGAAACCTTCAAGTCCCAAACTTTCTGCAGAGGGCAGAAACAAATTAAAATGCTGCCTAAATGCCTCACATCTGCTCTTATTTTTTTTTCAGAGCAAAGTCAAAGTCAGAGCAAAGCAAAGTCTCAAAATTCCACAAAGTCAAGTCTACTAGAACATAAAGAGGTTTTTAAGTATGGCTAGAAAGAAGTGGCTCATGCAGACTTGGAAATCAGTCTCCTCAGGCCACTGCCACCGTATAGCATTTAGACACAGGGGCTGAAATATCATGCAGAAATACACAAAAAACAGCTTGTGGGTAAAAGAAGTAGAACAGCAAAGTGACAATACTTTGCTTCTACTATTAGCAGTAGCTTGCCACTAATAGGACAACACAGGAACACAGCTGCCTGCAGATTACAGAAGGAATTAGAAGCCAATAGTTAATCAACATTTAAGAAAGGGTAATTAATGCTAGGAAAGGCTGCTGTGGAAGCAAATGGGATTTTACAAGGGAACAAACCAGAGACTAAGAGGTGAGAGACATGAAAACAGAGAGAAAGAAATGAAAGAATAGCAAGACAATAGTTACTGGTCTTCCAGGCTCAGCTGGCCTGCTTTGACAATATGAAGCACCTCAGAGGCAAACTTAACTAGCTACCTGGGGGACTCTGTGAAGCAGGAAAAGTGGATGGCTTGCAGGCTTGCTCAGCTGGATCCTGTACTACCCCAGAAGACAGACACAGCTAGAAATCAGCTTCATTACAGCACTGCACTCCCAGGACCCAGCCTGTCAGTAACACATCCATCATCACTAGTTTAAAGCAACCCCCAAGGTCACACAGGAAAACAGATCCACAGAAGGAAAACCAGGAT
Source organism: Myiotriccus ornatus (assembly GCA_036023395.1). NCBI lineage: Eukaryota > Metazoa > Chordata > Aves > Passeriformes > Tyrannidae > Myiotriccus > Myiotriccus ornatus. The sequence continues at coordinate 25,898,412 of JAYRBT010000093.1, forward strand.
CAGAGCACCAACCCTGTGGCCTGTCACTTCCAACAGGCACGTTCTGTGACTGAAATCTAGACTAGTGTTGACCAAACAGCAGCAGAAAGCAGAAACTGACTCCAAAAAGATGCATATATCCGAAAGTGACACAGAAATGAAAGAAAAATTTGGAAAAGACAGCAAGGAGAGATAAAGTTTTATTTTTTTAATTGTCTCAGATGTATGCACACCCCCTATGCCTCATATTCTCAAGGAAATTAATCTTACTTAAGCTTATTAAAAGCCCTCACTCCTCTTGTAGAGTCTTTTGTTTGTCTGAAAAAAACCAATATATTTCAGGCAATTTTGGATTCTAAATACGCACTGGAAAATTCCAAATTTTATGTAAACTAGGATAATCAGAACATTCAATTCTTATCAACAGATACATCATAACTTTCACGCCTCACAATTGCTTACGCTAAAGGAACCATAAAAACATTTAGTTCTGATTTCCGTGTCCTTTGCATATTAGATATCACACACACTGAATGATAAATGTCATGACAATAAAAAGCAGCTGCTGGGAATCTTTAAGCAATCTTCATTTTCAACACATGATAACGAGAAGTGCTTCATTAAATTAAACAAACAAATAACAAAACAGAATTGTCACTACCCCTGCCAAGAGTAAGGGCAGAGCTACTTTGATGACACAAACATGTATGGGTTAAGCATGTTTCTGCAAGCAGGTGCACTTCAGAAAACACTTTACATTTTCTGTTCACTTGGTATCCCCACTGACGCAAGACCTTAGCAAAAAACAATTGTAAATGCTTGCTACCTACCTGCAAGCTGAGCTGTTATAGCTTGGAAAGGCAGTCTTCTGAACGCATCCGTGAGTGGCTGTACTTTCCGAATGCTGACAAACTCATGTTTGCCATAGTCCAGCTCATACACTGACAAGAAACCGTTCCTAAGAATTCCTTTCACTATGACCCTGTACCACCTAAGAAGGGGGAGAACAAGAACAGACAATTTGAATTCATGTTCACACACTGTCAAGGCACCGGAAAAATAATACACAACTCAAAACATCTTAACCATGTCTGAGGCTTCTCAGATCTGGATTTAGCTGAATAAAAGTCAACTGTTCCAACTACAGTCTGGAAGCACGAGGAGACTGCAACCTCATTTACTCCCTTAATCTCTCAGATATCACTGGACATCTGCCACCTGGTTAACAATGCGGACTAAGCAAAGCTAGGCTTGCCTAGCTTAGCAGAGTTAAGCTTGCTTTCAAAGATTTTGTTTTTAAGTAATTTAAGTATCTACTTACTCATCTCCAATTTTAGCTGCGTACAGCTTGTTTTTTTCAATATTCACAGGTTTCTCTTCCACCCTGCTGTAATACAAGATCATTTCTTCCATCAGGGCATACAGATTGTTTAGCTCATTCCACGGCTGGACAATGAAGTGACCTGGATGGCAGGCCACTGAGACATAGATATCCATGAGCTCGCCAGGCTTTGGCAAGGGTAGAGGAGGAGGCATATCGATGGTAGACACTGCACTGCTGGGTTCTCTGGCTGAATCAGACAAACTCTTCTCCAGCTTCCCACCAGTTAACTGCAGAGCTGAAACACTGTCACCCATAGCTTTTGTGGAGCTAGTCCCACCGGGTGTAACGCTCAAGAAAACATCTTTCTGATGCTTCCACAAGTCTGCATTTTTGATCTGTCTATTGATGCTTCGATCCATGTCTGGAAAATTCTCTGGAGCAAATAAGTAAACGTGTGCAATTCCCTTTGAACCATCCTGTTTAATCACCTTGGAACACAAAATACAGTTTAATATCCAGTTAGTAACTATTAAATGCACATCTGATTTTGTAATGAAGACTGAAGCGGCAACAGTTCATTCCATTTATCCACAGAAGTATCTTTAAGATTCTCCCCAAAACATCAAAGAAGTTGTGGATAGTAGACCAATCACAGCAGATCAAAAGAGCACTTGCAGCTATTCCACTCACGTAAAGCAAGTACAAAAAATTAGCACCAAACACAAACTCTCTTGGAAGAGGATGTTTAGAAAAGCCAGATGTAACAGGCGTTAAGTCTCAGACCGAAGCAAGAAAAAAGTTAAGGAAAGCTACAAAGCACTTCTTCAAAGTGCTCTGACAGTATCTGTAATAAAATTTTTGAGTAAATTAGTTTTGTTTAGTCTGTAGTTAGTAATAGATTTCCTTAGGAAGGGTATTTTCAGTTAATTGAACAGGTTAGGATACATTGCAAATGGAAATAATTTTATCTCAAAGATAAAAATTCTAAGTATACAAAGCACATACGAAATCAAACTTGATAAGAGAAAGCAAACAAAAAATAAAGCTGCTTTCAAAAGAGCAGAAGGAGAAAAAACTACGCTCACAAGAGGCATAAAAGTAATTCAAGATTAACTCAAAAACTGCATATTTTTATGTGCTGAAATGTGAACAACTGTGTTTCCTTCTTATCAGCTGGTAAAATAACTTTGGCTTTGGACAGCAAAATGTGAAAAGCTGCTGTGGAAGTTGCTAAACCCTTGTGGGGAAAGGAGAAGATTCTAAAACACTTAGGCAAGTAAGTTTTATGTCAAATGTCCTAAGAAAATGACTTGGTACAGAATTTATGTCCAATAGTTTGTTATAAACTTCTACAACTCTGAAACAAAAATCAATTTTTTGAGTTGTTAAATTTCTTTAAGTTGTTCTTCCAACGTTCTCTTCCCAGGCCTATGGATTTCAAGTCTCATAGGCATTTTGACTATTTACCTTCATGCTAAATTCAGGGCAATTCATTACAGCATCTCTCAGCCACAGTACAGCATCTGGAGTCCACATGCCAGTGTTAGGAGGCAGATCTGCCAGGCAGCATTTTAAAGCCTAAGAACAGAATTAAGTACACAAGGTATAATTTATAAATATGAACGCTAGTCCACAAGTTCCAGTTCACAGGACAATGCTGACAGACTTAACAATGTATAATAAACAGAACTGGACAGGGCCAACATGCAAAACCAGTGCCATCAAACATACCCAACACACTGTCCATACACAGGACTGCACTGTGATTTATTTCAGGCAAGGATGCACAATGAAATACACTGCAATGTTGAATGTTACGAAACAGAACAAAATTTCATTACATAAAACTTGAAATAGCATCACTACAGACAGTGGCAAGAGAACTAACACAGGTTAGGCTATAACATGGCTTTATACCTGAGGAGGTATCGCAATTACTTCTCTCAGGAACTGTGGTGGGATTTCTCTGAGCTCTGATACTTTCACAGTTGCAACTGTTCCAGTGTCCATGAACTGCACATCCAGTGCCCGTCTAGTGTGAATAATTTTTATCTGAAAGAAGAAACCAAGAGCATAATTTTGAGGTTAAAAACCTCACTGACACACACTATAAAATGTTTCATGGAAACAAAAAATTCAGACTGAGTTGAACAAAAAGAAAGAGACATTTCTGTGGGGGAAAACTGTAGCTGTTTTTTTGAATACTTCTTACCTCTACACGTGCCCATTTTCCTTTGGAAGGAAACAAGCAGATTTTGCCACAGAAAGGTAGCAACACATTGAACTCGGAAGTCTGCTGCAAATACAAAACCAGAAATTAAAAAGCGTGGAGCTATTACTATCTGGCACTCGACTAACCACTTCAAAAGCCACACATGACATAAATATTTCTGAGAAGCAAAAACACTGTGTCAAATAAGAAGTCTCTTTCCAGACTCAGAAACATTTCTCATCACGTTGTTCTAAGCTTCCCCAATTGGCAAACCTTTAATTCCAAGCTCTGTATCTTACAGAGAAACTGAGAGAATACGAAGTGTCAGGGGGAAAAAGCAACACTTGGAAACACAGTATATGAAATCACCATTACTTTACTGTTCTGAAAATCAAGAGCAGTTTAGAGCTGTGACAGAAAACTGAAGAAGTTCCTAGTTCATATTCTAAATCATATAATTTCTTGAGATATTTAGCAAACCAAATCTACTACTGACTCAAATGAAAGTCTCATGGGGGTGACACTCACCATGATAATCCTAAATAACGTAACAAGACAACGGCCATGCTATAAAAAGCATGAGGAAACTCTATCTGAAGAACCATCAACACCTTATTTTGTTTAAATGCCCAGGCAAAATAAAAGAAAAACAATCCTCAAGATTGTCTGCAAAGTCAAGATTGCTTCTTTTACCCTGTTAACAAAAGAATCTGAAGATCAGTGTCTCTCTTTGATGGCAACAAGAACATAACATGTAGTCTCTCCCAAAAATAAAAACTTTTGAGATACCTGTCTGGCTGCCTTTCTTTGTGTTGCTAAACCTTTCAGGGTTCTATACATTTTCTTTCAGTGTTTAGCTTGCTTGAAACTGAATCTTGATAACTGAAACATGTTTAATATAAAATGATTCCAGATGATTCCACAACAGGTCTAAAGCTTAACTTACACACCTAAAGAAACACTTTCAACACAGTAGTGTCACAAGCAGCAGTTCTAAAAGGACCTTTAAGGATCTGCATTACATGATTTGATTCTGTACGGCTCAGCTGAATTATCAACAAATTAGATTTTCATAAAATCTCTTCGGCATAAATTCTCTTGAGTCTAGTGAGGACTGCTGCATGTGTCTGTGAATGGCTGGTGGAACGTCAGACTTCTCTGCCACACACCCTTTTTAAAGCAACTTAAGCCTTCAGAAAACCCCTCCTACACACCACTTCCAGTTGATATTAGCCACAACATTCAAAAGCTAAGGGTGCAAGGGGACAAGTGAGGCAGCATATCAGATCGAAGCCACTGAATTTCCAGGTTAAAGCCAGGCTAAAAAGAACACACCTTGGTCTTTAGATTTTGGTCTAAAGTGCTTTTACTGCCGCTCTGCACAATGTGCTGCGGGCCAGGCTGTTTACGCACCTCAACTCTATCGCATGAGTAAAATTTCCATCAAAAAAAAATACGGCAGTATGTCCCCAGGCTTTATACCAACCTGCCGCAGTTTCCATTGGCAGCTTCCCATTAAGAGCCACATTGTTGCTATTCTAACTATTAAAGGAAAGTTATAAGTAGTTACTGAAGCCTTAGAGACTGCTTGTGAACAAGAAAGCATCAAAAGACACTGTTCATGCTGAAAGATGCACTCCAAAAAGCCCCAAACAAGGAAGGGAATTTATAGCCTTTTAGAATAGTCTACGGCTACCACAGAAAACTGAACTTATGTGCAAGCAAAATGATTGGTACATTCTGAGGAAAGGCTACATGACTTCACCACTTCCCTCACCACAGAACCTACCTTGTAACCAAAGTAGTCTTCCAGTTTCTGCAAGATTTCAGAGAGTCTAGACAAGCCTTTGGATGGCACTTGGCAATACAGGCTTCCATCAGAGAAAACACTGGTTACTCTGACATTTGTATATAGTGCATCTACCTGCAACAGCAAGATTTTGACATGAAAAGGAAAAAAAAAAAACCACTTAGCAAATTTCTGAGTACTGTTTTTTATCCATCTAAGACTTCAGCAGTCAATGATTTTTAATGAATTAAGAAGGAAGCAGGACAATGGTACCTGCAGGTGCAGTTCAAGGGACTTGTCATACAATGCCTTCAGACAAGTAGCATTGATGTTGATATCGTCTTCTCCAGACGTGTCATAGAGAACAAGAAGAGGAACATCACTTTTTTCCAATATTTCCACAGCAAATATCTTGAAGCACGTCTGCGATTCCACAGTCTTTATTAGGACAGGATCATCACAGAAGGCTTCAAGTCCTGTAAGACACACCATATTTTTATGGATCACTGTATTCAAAGGGAAAAACAATAACTAGGTCTGTGTTCACCACAGGAATATTTCCAAGAATTAGGATGAAGCAAAGAAAAGTTGTACTGCACCCCTACTTGAATTCTACTCAATTTCTGCCTTTGCAACATAGACTGCCATCTTCGGGGGTGGGGCAGAATAGAAAGGACCCTCTTCAGAAAGGGTTAAGACAAATGTGTAGAGAACAAAGGAATGTATCAAAACCCAACCAAACTAAAAAGCCAAGCTCATTCATGGCAATTTTACACATTAAAAATAAAATATTCTTAAAAACTTAGAAAGGCCTACCAGTTTTAGAAAGGTAAATAAATTCCAGCAGAGCCTAGAAGTCTGCAGGCATGCAAGTATTGAAATGGGATGAGCACTTTAACTAAGTAGGCCCTTATTTAGAAATATTGCCTGACCTGGCCGCAAGAAATGTGTCTCATTTTTGGAAAAGATGTTGTGTTAGTACACTGTTTCACACAACAGTAAATGTTTCCTCTTATTTCTTTAGGCCCACATACATAAAAGGGACGAAGACATCCAAGTGCAGAAACAACTAAGCTCCACTACACAGATACTGGATATAACTGTCTTCTAATATCAAGGGTTCTTTATAAAACCCTTCTCCACATTCTTTCTTCCTCCCTTTTCTTTCTTTCCATGTCTACCTGTGTCTGTTTAGATCAGCTGTGCTGGACAAAATCTATCATACACAGAGTTATTACAAACGAGGATCGAAACTCCCAGACTCGCAGATGCTTCAATCCATAAATCATGCAACAGTAAGCTGTACAGTCAGCACTGCCCTTCTCTTACCTGCCAGTTTACACTTCACAGCTTGGAAAGGAAGTGACCTGAACTGTTTCTGTAGTTTGTACACACTGTTGCTTTCAACAAACTCAGTGAAGCCATGATCAACATAGCGTACCTGAAAATGGAAAAGCAAATAAATGCATAAGATCATCAATATTATTGTAAATATGTTTTCTTGAGTCTGGGGGAAATGTATTCAGTTATCACATTCTCTGTGCAGCCACTGGAAAGTTACATTTTGCTCACTTAGTAAAATATTAGACCATTAATTTCATATTTATCTCACTGCTTGAATGTTCAGAGTTTTCAGAAAAGCCTCATTCTCAAGATCTCTGCAAAACCATGCTCTTCAACTGTTCTACAGAATCTCAGCTCCTAATAGGAACAATGGAGGGATCAGCACGTATTACCTCAAACCATGTGAAGAAATGTAATAAAGTGGCAATTTTTATTCATGAAGTTTTGAAAGTGTTGAAAACTCACAAAGCACTTAGGTGCCATTATAAGCTTTGTCTACTGTTTTTACAGCATTATGAGAATCATTTTGATTAATGCTCGTCTTAACTTTGATACAAATACCACAGTCAGTGCAGGGAACCATTACGGAAACTGCTGATTGGTAGCAAATAACTGGAGCTAAAGTAAGAGAAAGAAGGCTTTACAGGACTTTGTACAACTTTTTTTCTAAACTCTATCATGCAAAACGTCTGCTTACCAAATACTGAAAGGAGGTCTGAACACTGTGACAGAGGATAATCAGCAAATGCTGCAATAAGGCAATAGCTTTCTTTTGGCTGGTAGCTCTAGCTAGGGAGAAATTAGAGGCAAGCATGGCACCTATGTTCTTGCCACTTCTCTAAACCCAACAGCCTTTCAAAACCAAGTTCTGACACTCTCCAACAAGCTCCATCTGAAGGGTATCATACTGACTTTCAGAAAATACTCAGTTCTAACATATGTGCTATTCAAGCATTTATGAAACGGTTCAACTTTATAAGCATGTTAAGAAGACCTGGATAAAAAGTCACCCAACTGGGGGAAGAAACAAACAAACAAACAAATTAAAAGGGTATAATCAGTGTTTGAGGAGGCAAGAAATAACTGAGAAGTTTTAAACTTCTTTTAAACTTCTAATATATGTTCTAGTTTCACTGCAGATAGTAAGAGGAGTCTGCTTGGCCCAGGGAAAGTTTAACAGAGGAATCAAATAATCTCAATAGGGTTTAATTAAAATGCATTCTACATGTAACTCCCAGAATACCAGGCCTAGAAGGGGAAAATATAACATTCTCTTTTTTATTGCTATTTAGTGCATGTTTAATGCACTATATTTAATATTTAATGCATGAAATACTTCAGTATAAGACCCCAAAACGCCTCTAACAGCAAGTGAATTCTGTCCTTCCATTTCCCTTCCTCTGTCCCACTTCAAATAGTGGTAATACAGTGTTCCTCCTATCAGAGGTACATTTTCAGTACTTAAGTGCTATAGGGCCCAGCCCCATACAAAACTCAAAACAAAACCCCCAAACTCAAATTATTTATGGAAAAAAAACCTGATAGACCATTTAATTCTGGCCATCACTTAACTTCAGAAAAGTCTTAATTTCTCACATAACTGAAGACAGAAGCAGTTCAGGGCAAGAAAAGAGAGAATGCTAGTGTAGCATAGTTAAGAATTAACCAGATATCTAAAATGCAAGATTGTTTCAATTCTTTCTCCAAGTGCCAAAAGAGGTAATTACTTGCCTTTATTCTGTTGTCTTCCAGAGAAATTATCCGAGCACGCACCCAGGCATCTTCTCCGGCATGTACTGCAACAAGTTGCCCAATACTCAGAGACTGAGCTGGTGACACTGTACTGTTCTGACTATAGTATGCTTTCATCTCATCTTCCATTTGTTCCTGGGCAGAAGAGTAATCTTTGCCCACATACCTACAGTATTTAAAAAAACCAAAACAAAACCCAAAACAAAACAAAAACCAACACAAGAGTTAGGATGCAACTTCAAAAAAGCTGAATAAAAACCATAAGAACATTTACATGAATATATGAACCTGTGAGTAAATTATGGATGCATACATTTTCTAAGCACGCTAGTATTCAAACTCTTTTCCCACTAACAGGGCTATAGAAAAAGAAAGTTACTCTGTCATTAACAAACACTATCTTAATCTGATTTTCACTAAGGTTGATCCAAAACAACACAACTAAAATATTTTTTAAAATCCCTTGTTAAACCATGTGCTGTTTACTCTCCCCCTCCAGATCAATCAGCATTAGGTTGCTGAACTAATGGTTCCTACTGAAGAAGTTTGGACTTAGTGCAGTACATAAACTTCCTGAAGACTCCAAATAGGAAGTTCTGAAGGCTTCAGAAACACCTCAGTGTGGGCAAAAGGAAACGTACAAATTTGTATTTAGTAGCTACTGTTTCAGCATGTTCGTATTGTCACTGATACTGTCAATTCTACAACATAGTTAGGTCATCATCCTATAAACATTTAAGTTTGTTGTGAAGGTCTGCTGTATAACCAAAATTAGTGTAGATATTATACTATGATATACTATGGGGACTTTATTAAGATTAAATTAAATCTGATCACATTCCAGGGGAACCCTCATTTTCCTAAAGACAGCCTCACACTTTTCAGGATGACAGCCTTTTTGTTTCTACAAAGCAATGCTCATCTTCTTCAAAATGGAGACAAAGTGTGGTGACAGTCATGTATGTCCTACCTAAAAGTTTCTTTAACATTTATTTCATAAGGGTGTCTAATAGACAGTTGGAGTAGCTCAGCAGAAAGTAGAAAAATCTCTCAAAATTTCCTGTCTCACTATTTTCTAGTAATCAGTGAGCATAATACTGTAGAAGTTTTTGGTTGTGCAAAGACGACTGAAAAAATATTTTTCAGATTTTTTTAGAAAAGAATCCTGTAAAGCTACCTCCAAAAAAGTGTATTAGAGGCTAATCTACATGCAGGTAGCCAGGCACTGCAAGTGTGCATTCAGCATCATTCTTTGTCTCAACTGGAACCAACTAACATGTTCAGTAATGCTTGCTGCTCCACTGTGAAAGGAACAGAGGGATATGTTTCCACGGTGAAACACACAATGCAATTCCATCTATGCAAAAAGATGAGGGGAAAAAGGTATCCGAGCTGTAGCACAGAAACTTAAAGTAGCTGAGAATAAACCGTGACAGTCAATTATTTCTTGTGAGAATTCAAATGCAGCACCTAGTGTATTATCTCTGCCTTCAATCACACTGTTGTGGATGTACAGCAAATATCTGGGAGTGTTTCTATCACCTCACTTTCATTCTGACTACCTCAGAGTTCTCACTGAACTGTTCCATGTCTCAAAACAGAAACAGCACCAAGCCTTCCAGCCTTGCTTTCATTACTATTGCATTTGAAAGGTTTCAGCCAAACAACACTTAGCCATATACCAAGAAAGTAAAGATATATTGCTCCCTCCCCCAGACCGAAAGAGGAATCTTGATTTTATTGGTCCTACAAAAACCAACATCAAGGAAGAGCCCCTACACATTCCTTGTGCAGATGAGCAGAAATGGACTGGTAGGACATGTAAGGACAGATGAGCCCATGCACTGTTTCCTCCCTATACGTCCACATGAACATTTTCTTGTCATCGCAAAAAAACTATTCCCTTCAGGTCTAGTTGCATCATATCCAGATAATTGACCTTGCCTATAACCCTAAGCAGTAATTTCTGTACCTAGGGCCAAGAGACCACTAATTTTCATCATCTACCTGCACAGAGTTGACAAATTCAGAAACTTTAATATTGTCCAAGAAACATGGTCCACAATTTGGGAATTGCTGCTTTGTAGAGAAATTTTAATATAATCACTCTCAGCTGATCAGTGTCATGCAGTATTTCTCCCAAATAATTTGTGGAAACGTGCTTGAAATAACAGACTAGAAAGCTAAGAACTGTTACTCTCATGTGCAGCAAGTTACCAATGCTGCCAGAATTAAAAGGTGTACAGGGAGAAGAGAAAAGTTCTGCAGACTTAAGTTCCACCTGCATAGCACACTGGAAGTAAGAGATGTAATTTGTTTCTGTTCTTCCCAACATATGCATTGTGTCTGTTTCCGTATCTCTGTGAACAGAATATTTATGTCTCAGATGGGCTGTCTTTCCTGCCACTATTCATCGTCATCATCTTTCATGTTCTGGACTAATTTCAAAGAGATCTCTCAGGAACAACCTAAAACATAAAGCCTCTCTTTCTTCCTTACGTGACTTCTTTTCTTAAGCTGAGGCTCACTCACAAATTCCAGTTGTGTCTTCTTTGCTGAAATGACTGACTTGTTCAGCTGGATATAGTACAAATCTTTCTGACAGATGAAGAAGCTTGCCTTAAATTATGCTTTGTGGTGAGACCAGGATACAAAATAAACGTATAAGCAATGCACACAGAAGATTATCTGAGAAAAAGCACAATAGAGGAACGGTAACAGCTGCTAAAACAAAGATGGCTACATTTTCAAATGGAAATTCCTCTTGTAACCCCCAAGTAAGGGGATCTTTGCTACAGATTACCAGCCTTGACACTCCATTACTTCAAACAGTGGAGTGACACCTGAAGTTCAAGACATTACTGAGAGCTAAAGAGAAAAAGTATATCTAGATTTCAGCTATAAGCCCAGTGTGTTGAATGCTGCCAAACAGTGATGAGGAATGGGGTAATAGGATCTGTAAGGAAACTGCACACATACTTAATTCAATCCTCATCTGAGAATTACTGAAACTATCTAATGAAAGTGAAAACTGCAGGAATTAGTGGGAAAAAACAGAGACCTGTCTCTGTAGTATATTACCACACAGTCACTCAATTCATCCTCGTGAAGTGACCCATAAACATTTTAACACTAGGGTCAATTTAGAACAATTTTAAAACTGAAACATCCTCTGTAAAAATGTTCAGGGTTTCACCTTTTTTTTTTTTTTTTTTAAGTTTTAAAGAACTGCTAGGATTTCTAGTACTTCATCCCAACGATGAAGTACACAAAGCTTATCATGGTATATCCTGGAACAGCACAATAACAAATACCTAAAACAGCCATTACAATCCACTTACACTGTCCTCTAAGGCTGAACTGATCAGCAACCAATTCAAGAAGCACTAGTAGTTTATTGTTGGATGAAAGGTCATCTGCTTACAGAAGTGAAAATCAAAGTGAAATCTGAGCATACTCAAGTCCCATCTAGTTAGTAGACTAGTCACATCTAGTCAGTTACAGAAATAAAAAGTATTTTAGTAAGAACAAGAGCAATATCTGAATACTATTATGTGTTGTAGTTGGGTTATTTTAAAAAGTCTTGCAATGGCAAGTCAAATCTGCCTTGATTTCATATAAGCTAGTGAAAGAAGCAATCAGTTCAAGACAGAAGTAGTTTTGGAAAATTTCCATTTAAGCACACAAACAAAAGGATTCCTAAGTTTCATTAGAAAATTAAGTAAGTAATAAAGCCCTGAAACCTCCTTTTCATCAGTTCCTTTCTGGTACACCTGCACAATGTCACTACGTGGATTTATAAATAAAGCAAAAAAGATAGACTCCAAAATACAAACTTACCTAATTAGGACCTCATTAGTGTTTTTCAGTTCTAACACCACAATGGACACAGATCCTTCCGATGGAATGATTAGAGAAGGAACAGTTATGTTCTCTGGATACTGGTCCTTGGATTCTTCATCCTGCTGTTCAGCTGTGGCCTTCACACCATCATGACTCTGGACTTTCTCAGTGACGTTCAGATTTTCATCAGTGCATCTTTGGGGTTTAGCATACAGGATAGCCCTTCTGGGGACTTCAGAGACATAATCCACCGTGCACACATCTGACAGCAACTCCAGATTACTGAGAACGTCTTCTGGAAATTTTACTTGGTAAGTGTCTTGGTACACTTTGGGGAGTGCATGAGCCCAAAGACCATTGGAATATTTCAGCAAGATGCTAACAACTTTCTGCTTCAAGTCGCTGCTCAGTGATGCAGATGTGGTCTCCATATTCGGCTTTAACGAAGGGTCTGCTTTTGAAGAAGTAACACTCTGAGATGCCTTCTCTTGATCGGTGTCGCTTTTTGCTACCGGTGGTATTTTCTTTGCAGGATAAAGATGTTCATCCATCTGATCACCCCTGTGTATTTTCTCCACCTTATAAAACAAAAAAAATAGAGCCAATAATCAGCTGTATCTCTAAGTCTAAATACTTTCGCCAATTACACTTTTATAACACGCATTTTACACAGCCTTTGAAGTGGCATCCACAGGGAACTAAGCTTGAGGCAGTTGCTGCAGGGTAGTATTTCTTGTAATGCTTACTCCTCTGTTTTGAAGAGTACCAAACACATATGACTACATCAGTACAGGGTAAATATCTGATCTATACAACACAAGTGGAACTTGCTTCCAAAGAAGTACAATCTCTCTTTTTTCCCAGGAGGACCAGAAGACGACGATGCACTCCATCAACTTAGGTCTTTTGCACATTATCCCCCACAGTCTCTCACACAGGTAAGCCTACCATAAACAAAACGGAGATGGGATTTGATTATATACTTCAGAAACAAGAGGACACTTGCCAGGCAGTGCTGTCAGGCAGACTATCTGCTGTCATGCTCAGAGAATTATTTTTCAGTACAAAAGTCCTGAAATTAAGGAAAATGTATCTGGATCATAATAAATTTCATAATAAAATTGATTAGGCCCTTTTAAGCCATGCTCACAGCCTCCTCCAGAACCAGACAGATGTTTTGCCAGTCCCTGTTTCTCTAGCCTTTGCTAAGTTCAAGAATAAGCATCTCACATAGTTTGAAGTCACAGCCTTGAAAGCGCTGTTCGAGAACTGTAGCAACAAACTCACCATAAAATTCTGTTTCCTCAAGCTATGCAGTTTCAACGTAGATGGATCCAACCATCACTTAACAGGAATTTATGTAAAACTGAGATAACAAAAGCTCTTAAGAGTTTCTACACTGGTCCCAAAACAGGAAGAACTGCAGCAATAAGGAAAGTTACTAAGGTTTATGTAGCTCCACTTTGATGGTCCCTCCTCAGAGGAAACATATCTCATCAAAGTAATTGTCAGAAGCTGATCAATGAAAAAACACGGAGCAGCTGAACTACTTGCTACTACTCAGGAGTAGCGTTTACCTCCACACCACTGATGTCCATACCCATCAGAATTTTGTAAACCCTGCCTACGTAATTCTTTGCAGCTCTGCCCTACCAACATACAACGGAACCACAGTGAACAAGGCTTCAGGTATTATATTATCTATGAAGAATAATACAAGTCACTGATTAGCAAGATAATGCTAACAAGACTCAAACACTGACTTACAGTACATGGACAAAAAAATTTTAAAATGGCCTTTTCTGTGTCTAGGACCACGTATTTTGTCCTGTGTATACCTCATCACACTCAGCTGAAATTGTCATGTGATGACCTGAGCTGAGAATCAGCAAATGCACTACCTAAGTGGATTTTCATACACTTGCTCTGCATTACGTTGTTTAGGCTGTGCCAAAGCAAGGTATGAAATGATATTTGGGAATAGGTCTTGGTCAACTTCTATGAACACTAGCATGTGTGCTATCTAGAATCATCACAAAGAAAACAGTTTTCATAGATATAAAAAAAATATGAACCAGGTTAGAGAACTCTCACACATTTCTGATAGCATGTCTGAATTGTTCTTTATCAGTGAAAACCAAAATAATAGTATTTTCTGCAAGAATAAGACATAAGAAGGCAAACAAATCTAACAACCATCAGCTCCCCAGGTTCATGTGAATGAGTCAAACAAGCTCTAAGATTCCAGTCTTTCCAAGTAAGCTCACTAAACCAAGGAGACATTCCCTGTTAATATCTCTTTGGGGGGAGGGGAGAGGCAGTGTCCTACAGATGTCTACTTACTAAAGAATAGCTATTTACTATAGGAAAAAATATAAACAAATGATATAAAGGATGGTACATTCACCAAGGTCTTGGGCATCTTGCTAGTCGGGTTGACACAAGAGATGACAAAGCCATGTCTGGCCATGCAGTCTAGAAGGATCAAAGATGCCTTCAATGATTCATGACATGGAGAACTTACATCTGTAGGTCCACTGATATGAGGAATTTTATTATGCCCCTTGTACCACAGCAGTTTGGGTAAAAATACAACCAAACAGAAACTTATCAAAGCCTTGCAAAGGGCCTTGATACACAGTCAAGAGACCAAAGAATATCAAGCGACACAGAAAAAGAAATCAGGGTACACCATCTTGGCAGAAATGACATCCTAGGTACAGAGGAATTGATAAGGATGTCCCATGTGTCCGCACACAGGATTGAGTAATTTGTTTAAATGACCAGCCAAGGAAACTTTTAGCTCCAGAAAATACTTGGCATTATCAGGACAACAATTTGTTTGAGAAGGGTGTGTTGGTGTGTATGGCAGTTCATCCCGAAAGAAGCTAGATGCAGAGAGTTTACCTTCATGCATCCTTTCTCTTGACTAGCACTCTTTATATAGGGCTGCAACAGAGCTGAACACATTTTTGCTGACAGGACCATAAACCCTTACACACTAAAGATTGGCAGAAGACTAAGAAGAGAAGATCCTCAGAGATCTTTAAGCCTCTTATCTCCAATAATAGCTCTGAGGTTTTCTAGGCATTGAAGTTCAGTTTTTAAGGAGCTGTAGATGCTGACTGAGCAAACCATCTAGAGACAGAAAAAATGCTATTCCAGTAAGTTCTTTCAGATTCCTACACGATAAATGAGCTTAGGTTGACATCATTAGAATCACACAGTCACAGAATATCCTGAGTTAGAAGGGACCATCAAAGTCCAACCCTTAACCCTGCACAGGCCATCTCCAGGAGTCACATCATGTGCCTGACAGTGTTGTCTGAACACTTCTTGAACTCTGTCAGGCTTGATGCTCTGACCACTTCCCTGGGGAGCCTGTTGCAGTGCTCAACCACTCTCTGGGTGAAGAACCTTTTCCTAGTACTCAACCTAAACCTCCCTGACACAGCTTCATGCCATTCCCACAGCTCCTATCACAGGTCATCAAAGAGAAGAGATCTGTACCTGTTCCAACCTTAGTGATTCCATGATTCTGTTTCTGTAATTTCTTTTGTACTTAACTGAAATGTTAAAATTTAGTCATATTGGGTATATTTTTGTATTTTTTTCGTTGTTAGACTACAAGATCCCTATTGTAAAGATATCCCCTGTTCAGGTTCAGCTACTGCTCAGGGCTGGACTGGTAAGCTCTGTAAAGTACAGGACTGTCTTTTGGTTGCCCCCTTCTGCCCCATCCTCTTTGCCCTTCCACTTCATTACCCTGCACATCACAGGGGGGACCTGTCCAGCACCATCCCAGAAATCCAAGAGATAAAGTGAAGAACACTAGGCTTTCCTTTACTGTGTAAAGCCTCCTCCTCAGAACAAATAGCCAGGCAAATGTTCTCCAGATTGAGGAGCCTTTTCACACAGTATCAGCCAATACACTGCCCAAGCGCACTAACAAACATGCTCGTGCTAAAAACCTCATATTTTTTAGCCACATCCGTATTAAAAAGCAGTAAGATAACTGACTGAGAAATGGTAGATTACTGGAGATGAAACTCTCCTCTGATGACAACAGACTAATGGTTAATCTGCTATGTAGCCAGGGCCAATAGGATATTTTATGATAAAGAAGAACATCTTTGTTCTGGAAGTGCTGAAAAGCAGATATATCCCTTCCAGCACAAGTGGAACTTCCAAATTCAGAACGGCAGTCTTATTTTTCTACCATCTCCTTCAGAAAACCGACAGAAAGACTTAGGCAGCTACTATTAAAAGAAACACCTAGAAGCAAGTCTAGAGGAATACCTCCCTTCTTTCTGTCAGCTAAAAGATGGCTCCTTAATATTTGTTCTATTTTCTTTTCTATCTGCAAGAATGAATTTGGGAAGACAAGTGCAAAAAAAGATGACAGAAGACAGCTTCACCTGGCAAACAACATAGGGGACTGATGTATTTTGTCATCATCTCAGACTGAGATAAAAACATGAAAAGAGGCCACTGCTAGAAAGAATCCAGCACCAAGACTGGCTGAAAATTAAAAGCTAAGAGAGTTGGGGTAGTTCAGCCTGGAGAAGAGAAGGCTTTATAGCAGGTGTCCAGTATCTAAACGGGCTTATAAGAAAGATGTGGAGAAACATTTTTAGCAGGGCCTGTTACCATAGGACAGAGCGTAATGGCTTTAAACTAAAAGAGAAGAGATTTACACTGCATATAAGGAAGACATTTTTTACAATAAGGGTTCTGAAATACTGGCACAGGTTCCCCAGACAGGTGGTTGATGCCTGGAAGTGTTCAAGGCCAGGTTGGATGGGGCTCTGAGCAACCTGATCTAGTTGAAGATCTGCTCACTGCAAGGGTTTGGAAGTTGACAGCCTTTAAAGGTTCCTTCCAACCCAAACAACTCTACAACTCTACCATAATTACATAGAGACAGATTGATTTAGTGCACTGGAACTGTACTGGGTCAGAATAAAGATGTTCCTAGCCTAACATCCTACTTGACAACAGCAGGTGTCCAGGAAAAAGCATAAGGCACAGGATGGTTTTAGGGATACCTCCTCCTCCCATTCTGGATATTCCATAGTCCAGGCACTACTGGAGGCAGTTTCTTTGGAAAGAAGCAGCTCATGACAACTAAGGCCAGAGATCACTAGAGCACATATTCAGCTGCTTTTGAATTCATGATGATTAACATTCCCCATCTACCTTCTTCAAGTCTCTTATTATATTATAGCCCATATCTTCATCTTTCCCCACTTAAATCATTTAACTCAATTTTTGCTTGCACAGAACTCAGTACTTATGTTTACCTGTCACCCTTCTGAATCATCTTCTCACTCTGCTTGATCTCTCAGTCAGTTTTTGTTTGTGTATTTTTTGGGTGGAGATGGGAGGAGCATATTTGATTCTGATATGTGCTTACAAAATAGATTTCTCCACTGGTACCGTGTTTGCTATTTTGTTCTCTGTTCATGAGAACAGGGAAGTCTTTACAGGGAAGTTTGCTGCCTGGGGCCCCTGGGACCCGAATCTAGATGAGATGTCACTGGACAACTAAATAGCTTAGTACAGCTTTTGGACTCTTATCCACTCCTGCACTTTCACGTGAGTACCAAATACGCTGCAACAAAAAGTTTAAGGCAGATCAAAAGATATTTCAGAGCCCTGGGTAAATGCTTAGAAATTCAGCAGCACAGGCAGTATTTTCCTCAATCCTCCCAGTAATGAAGGGAGGCACTGGAAAGAATATATGAACCCAAGAGGTAAATACCTGGCTCTAGGACTGATGCTCGAAGCATGTTTACCAAGACGTGGTCAAACACTGGAACAGGCTTCCTAGAGAGGTCATTGATGCTCCAAGCCTATCAGTGTTTAAAAGGCATTTGGACAATAGCCTTAATGAAATATTTTAACTTTTGGTCATTCCTGAAGTGGTCAGACAACTGGACTAGATGATCACTGATAGATCCCTTCCAACTGAAATACTTTTCTATTTATTTTCAAGTACTTATCACTTGCATTTTTCTGTACTGAGCCAATATTTGCATAAATGCCAAGATCTCTTTTCCCAAGCTTAACAATCCCCACAGAAAAATCCCCACATTTTTCTAATGTGAGTCCTTTCTGTCCACAGCTGTAATTAAGTCTCACTTGAAATTTTATGGGCCAGCAACCTGGTGTTAGGAGGTTACATAGTTCTTCAGAGAGCCCTCGTCTTCATAAGCCTGACTAACCCTGTATTATTATCCAGCTCAACTTGTATTTGCACCCTTTACCATCTCACTTACTACAATCCTGACTGGTCTGTTTCCAAGTGGTGCCTCTGTGGAATCCCACCATGAGTTCCTGCCTTTTTGAAGGCCAACCATTTCTGCCTTGTTCCATTTCTAGCCTTTTAACCAATCAAACATCCACGCAAGGACCTTCCCTAATGTCCTAGCACTGACTAATTCTCTAAAAGAGAGTTCTTGCAAAAGAACTCTGGAAATTCAAGTAAATGTTTTGCGAAAATATCTAAGAGTTTAGTCTTCTCTTGCACTGCCCTATGTGATTCACCATCTTCTAAATCACTCACAGAGTTCAAGTAACTGAGGAGAGCTGAGAATGTGCAAGGAAAAAGTCTTTTAAACATAAATACCACTCAGCAAGGACATTTATATTTAGACTACAAAGGGAACCATCAATCATTTGGTACCACCAGTACAGTAGATTTATTATTACTTTTTGGACTGTGACTTACAAAAAAAAAAAAGAGAACTTTTTAATTTAAGTGTCTACATCCCTCTCACATCTCCATTGTAATGTTCCTTCTCCCTCAGGAGTTCAGTTGTCTGCATCCCAAGGATTCAAGGCAGAGCCCAAACACAGCAAAACTATGTAACTTTGGGTCAGAATTCGTAGAAAAACTGCTAAGTTCTGAGAAAGACCTGTGAGAAAAATATGTAGAAAGATAAGAAAAGAGACAGGGTAGAATGTCTAAATTAAGGATCACTATCACTGCTTAAATATGCATGACAAAGTAATTAGTCAAACAGAAAGGTATACGATTCTGATATAAAAAGACAAAGGTGGGAGGGTCACTGACAGTCATCACTTTTTTCAAAGCACTAGTCCTGCTAGAGGTGAAAGCAAACAATTCAGCAACACCATGGATCTGACTGACATAGCTGTTGAAGCAAATTCTCCTGACTGAAGCCTGTCTAGACAGCAAAGATTTTTGGGTTATTATATAACAGTGGTGAGCATATTTATTCTCAGCCCCACTGCTCATGAAGGCTTGGCTATAATCTGGGAGTCCTTGCCACTACTTAATTCCTTTGTACTTTTGCATTTAGCTGTGCAAAATATGTTGCTACAAGTAAGATGCTCAAGCAAGCTAACCTACAAAAGGGAGGTAAAAGACCAACGGGGAACAAAGTCAGGCTCTTCCCTGAAAGGTGAAGAATGAAAACAAGATCATCAATCTGCAACTTTAGTGCAGTCAGCTATACTGACTTGTTGAGACTTCAGCTCACTAGATAGGAAAAATGTCCATTAATGGTGGTAGTAATCTAAACCAGAAATTACTATTTCCTAGAAAAAATTCCTTCCTTTCAAACAAGTTTGAAAGTTTAGGGATATGAGTTATTCAGAAATAATACTGTCCAGAGCAGAGTCCTCAAATTAGAAGCTTGAAGAGGTAGAAAATGTATTGCAAGGTCTACTGCCTGCTGGTTTGTAACTATGCTGATCAGCATGAGATAAAGAAAAGAATGTGCTGTCTCTTTAAGAAAATAGTGAGAGAAATATCAGGCATTTTCTTCTGTTCTGAGCCTCGCAAACACTCCCAGTGTAAGTAACCACAAGGCAGAAATAATTCAGAAATTAGTCATGGAAGCATCTCTACTGATACTGGAGACAGTACAGTCTGTCTTCTGGCATTTCAAAGTTTCTATAGATCTACACACCTGCAGACAATATGTTTGAATCAGGAATAAATGGTGATTATATTTAAGAGATGCACAGTAGCTTCATATGAGAAGTCCCAGTTCAAATTTCTCCATGCCTGAGCCATGACTGCGATTTCGTAAGTCAGTAAACTGAGACAGGCTTTACAGGCTCATTAACAGTTCTCTACAATAAGACTGACTGTGCCAAGATAACTTGATAGTTCTGACTGCTGTTGTACTGTGCCCACTGTATTACGTTTCCACAGATTCAATGACTGCCAACTTATGCTAAAATGTCTTTATTTGCTTGCTAGAGAGAAGAGATAGACCCAGTAGATAAAAAGCAAATGGATAATGAACACAGAGCGAAGATCCTGGATGAACTGGATTGACTGAAACAATAGCTACAAAAAAAGACTAAAATTTGCTTCATGAATTAAGTAACTCAAGATGTAAGAGCTTGCTCCATGGATTACACAGGAACCAATCATCACCAATCAAAACAAATGCTGCTGACTTCATATGTTACTGGTGTTTGTAATGAAGTGTCACAAACACATTTTACATCTGTGGGAATACCACACATGCATGCAAATGCTGTTATTCCTGAAGAGCAATTATTTAATCTGGGTTTCAAAGGCATTGTTACAATTTGGGGGGTGGGAGGTTTGAGGGTTTTTTTGAGGTTTTTTTGTGTGTCACAGCTACAGATAATAAAAGAAAATGTAGGCATACATAAAATAGCATCCGGAAAATGAACAGTCAGAAATCTATACGGTATTGGCATCTTCCACAGAAATGACATTCAGTACTTACTGTGCATACATGAGGCCAGTTCTCAAGCTGCTGGAGCACTTCTGTGCTAAGATCCTCCCAGTACATTTCCCGATAGATTTGTGGCATCTTTGACACCTTGACTCCACTGCTGTACTTGCTCAGAAGCTCCTTAATGCGACTCTGAAGTTCACTGACATCAGCAGCAGAAGAGCCAGAAGCAACAGTATGTGTCTCTGCAGTGGATGTATTTAAGTTATCTGTTAAAAAAAATACAGCCTTGAAGTAGACACGGATTTAACAACAGAGAAAAATACAGATGATGACCTCCTTACTTAAAAGTTAAACATCCAAGCTGCCACCGTAACACCAACTCTAAAATGTAGCTCTCCCGCCCAGCATGGCTGGTTCAGTGGCTTTCTATCAGAAAGAGCTATGGAAACCTCAGACAATTCGTAAATGACCTAAAGCTGCATTTTCAATCACCGTAGCTATTTCCATAAGATGTTGCTAAATTTTACTTCTGCAGGAATTCTGGAAGAGGATGTAGAAACCTCAGCCCCCCTGTAGCTGAGACACTGCTGGGTTAAGAGCTGGCTGGAGGGCCGGGCCCAGAGAGTGCTGGTGAACGGGGCTGATCCAGCTGGCAGTCGGTCACCAGTGGTGTCCCCAGGGATCAGTGCTGGGCCCAGTCCTGTTTAACATCTTTATCGATGATTTAGATGAGG
>JAYRBT010000093.1:25936343-25959048 GCA_036023395.1 Myiotriccus ornatus
AATCCTGCCATGGTGCCTGCTCTTTCTGGAAGACCCACAGAAAGCAGGCATGTCCTGTCCCAGTCACCTGCATGAGTTCTGTGTGCCTTGGGGTTGGGGTGCCAGACTGGGAGCGGAGGATGTCCTTGGAGCACTCATTAGAGCAGTAGCTTTCCAAGCTTTAGTGCCTGAAACCATAGTGTTTTGTTGACGGCTGATAGCACTGCCTTGTAACTTTCCTGCAGCTCCTCCACAAAGGTCCCTTTGCTATGGCAGTGCCTGTTGAGCTTTCCCAGCTAGTGCTGATGGAGTGGTCAGGTGCCCTAGGAAGGAAAGGCAGCCTTAGGACTGAAGGGTTATATATATCTGCTGGGACATTGCTCTGGGGCAGGGCTCTTCTCAGGGGCAGGAGTCACTACTTGTGTCTGGACCGTGGCTATAGCAGCAACTGTTTTTGAGGAACCCAGGCAGAAATTTGGAGGAGTTAGGAGGCAGGTGATTGTGACTTCAGAGCCAGAGGCTATAAAGCTGAGGTGGGCACGAGGGTGTAAATGGCAGGATCAGGGAAGAAACCAGAGGAGCTGGCATGCCTGTGTAAGCAGTGGAGGGCTTGGAGGAACAGGCCAGGGAAGAGAGATGTGCTGAGAAAGACCAAGCCATCCATCTGCACAGGAGAGATTTGTTCTGCAGGCCCTTCCACCTCAGGAAGGACCCTTGAGCCAAGCTCTTTGGCACCTAGTCCTCAGACCATGCAGACCCTGTCCCAGCAACTTCTCTGTGTTTGTGTCACGTGGGGCTCTTAAGGACTTTTCTCCCCATTTTTGTGCAGGCCAAGCCAGTGGTGTCTGGCTGGGGTTGTGCCATCACTGCCCACCATCACACCCCTGTGCAGAGTGCTGTTGGGCCTGGCCTCGAGCCATGATGGGCCGTGAATTTCAGGCTCCTATTTGATAGAAGCACTGTGACAATTTCCTGAAGGCAGGCAGACCTTTGCCACCAAGGCTGCCCAACTCTCATCAACCCTGGAGCTGGCCCTGGAGCAGTGGTGGGCTTAGTGCTGAGTACTGTGGCTTGTCCCTCATGCTTTCAAATGCCTTGACCTTCCCCTCCTCAGGCTGCATGGAACATTGTTCTCTGAGTTCACCTCAAGCCCAGCACCATGGGGGCTGGCTGCAGGGCTATGCCTTGGGCTGCCCCGTGTCCCTCTGCAGGCAGGTTTCAGAGACCCAAACTCACCCTGCCAAATTTTCCCCCATGGGACAACACCTATACACAGGGGACTGGGTCCCTTGTGCCCTTCCTGTGTTTGGCCACCCCCAGGGCACATCCTGTCAATGCTTCCTCGGCATGCATGCCCCCTTCCAGAGGGGAATGACACCTGCAGAGCACACCCCTCACCATCCTGCTGCTCCTCCTTGCCATGCTGAGTGCTTCTCCAGGGGCTGGGCCACCTCACTGCCCAGCGAGACCCAGCAAGACCTGCTATGTGTCACCTGTCACCTGCTGGTGACACACTCCTCAGCAGAAACACTGGGAGAGCAGATTTAGAAACCTACGCCCTCAGTATTCTACCATACTGCTATTTTTTTGCTTCCCCAAACTGATGATAATTTCAGAGGACGATGACTTTAAAAAAAAAGGAACAAAATTTTTAAATCCATAAGCCAAACAGTTAAAGCATAAACATCTTTGCATAACTACAGCACAACATTTCTCTTATAACAATTTTTAAATCGCAGCAATTGCACATTCGGCGTCTGGGCAGCTCCTGAAGCCTTTCATAATTCAGGTGAGGGTTTTGCTATCCTCAGTTAGAAAGCAAGAGGGCAGCAACCTCCACTTTAACAGTGAGTTAACTAGACGGCAAAATCATGAAGCTGTCAGTGGAAAGCAGAAAACGTCCTTGTTTGTAATAAACAAAGAAATCGCTAGAACTAAAGTCCCTGTTTTAGTAGCACGACACTTTAATGACACTGCTCCTCTTTTGTGCCAACGCTCATCATGAAACTTGGCAGACACCTGGATATTTAACAGAACCTCAAGTGGCTCCCTCTAATAGGCAGATGTAGCTGAGGCGTTGGACACATTTTAGCAGGATGCATTTCAAGTTTAGGATCAGAACTGCTGATACATCACAGTTACACACTTACAGGGACTGAAAAAAAAATCTTCACAATGTTCACTTACAAGTCTGAAGAAAGTATTAAATGGGAGTGGCTGATGAGGAGTTAGGAAGAGGATGGAGGTACCAGCAGGGACCAAAGGTTGGGAAGCTGGGGTGGCAGAGTGCAGGATTAAAACATGTCACCCAGTCAACCGAAGCAGTCTCCTTTCCTGTAACAGGGCTGATGGAGGCTCTTCAGTTCTGGCATGGCCTTGATGAGGATATGAGGACATCTTTGTTGCAGACATGCTGAGACTCTGTCAGATGGCCTCCTCAAGTTTTTTGTTTGGACTGGAGATGGAGTTTGGCTGTGAGGACTGTGGCTTATGAGACTGAGAGTCATAGGTGACTTGCTATCAGCACTGCTCCATGTTTTGTAGGGGAGGTTGCTACAGCAGAGGACACCAAGCTGTTGTGACAGAAAGATGTGGGAGCAGGACCTTCCATGCAAGGTTGTCTAGTGGCCATGTGACTGGATTAATTTGTTTCAGCTTGGCCAGTTTGAAGCAGGACTGGCAAGATCCATGGCCAGTATCCTTGTTGCTGGGAATGTTTTATGCTTCCTGAGCTACTGCAGTTGCCTGTGCTTTGGGAATTGCAGGAAGGAGAGCTTCTTTGTGACAGCAAATTCAGACCTCAAAGCAGTGTGCAAATGGGTGGAGTTGAGAGCAGCATCCCCAGAAATCCTGGGCTCACAGCAGGCTCAGGTAGCTGGCACAGACTTGAGGGCACTGTTCCAGCAATGATGTCAGCATTTGCCTGTGAGAGTGGCTGCTTATGATAAATGATCAGTGTGATTCACAGCACAGGTTGGCTGAGGGAAGCCCTGGAGGTGACAGAGGTTATCCCTACCCTATTTTCCAGTCTGGGGTGAGGCACTGTCTGTGTGAAGTTTCTCTGGATGTTTTCTGATGCCTACCCTGACCCTGACCCCCTCCTATTGCAAGGGCCCCACATTAAGTCAGCAGGTTCCTGGTCAGAGCACTTGTCTGGGCGAACTCTGTGCCTGACTTGTTCTATTCTTTAAACTCCGTCCATTGTTGCAGTAGGCTTTTGGTGTATAAGAAGATGCAAGAGTTCTTAGGGTTGTTTAAATGAACATGCTTCCAAAATGGCTTGTAACTCTTTGTGTAAAACCCCCTTTCTTCTTCCCAAGATCCCACAGTCTTTACCTGTACCTTTGGAATGTCTGAGAGATAACTGAGAGCTTACCTATTGGTTGTTAACCCTTTATTTAACTGGCTGGTCAGTGAGACCTCCTGAACTCCCACTGGTCAGCTTGTAATCCCCCCAAGGAGTACTTAAGCCACTACCCAGAACAATAAACGCTCTCTCTGCCTCGCTCCCTGCGCTGTGTCCTGTGGTCTCTGCTGGGGCCATGGGACGCCTCGTGGTGGGGGGAGGAGGAGGAAGCACCGCTCCCCTCCAGAACTAGAGGTAAAAGGAAAAACCTCTTGCCTGGAGTTCCCCTCCCTATCCACCCTCAACGTTCATCAGTCCATAACTGCTTTTGTTGTTGTCAGTTTTCTCTCCTGTCTCTCTCTATCCCTATGAGAATTTTAAGGTGGATTTCTTGGTTGCAGTGTGAAAGCCAGATTCTGGATAGACCAAGAGAGTATGGTGCTCCAGACCACAAGATGTCTGGAGAAATGGAGAGCCAGAGATCCATTTAGCAGTGAACTTTGAGCCCTGTTAGTTGGTGAGAAGGCACGGGTTTGGCCCATTTGCATTATTCATGTCGATGCGGCTTGCCTGTATGTGGGTGTCTGCGTTGGCATGGCTCTGTGTCTGAATTGATTTGTTTACAACATGCTGCCATCACCACTGTGCATTCCAGCACTTGGTCATTCAGCCCCAGCAGGAGGAATCACATGTGGTGCAGTACACCAGTTGTCCACAACGACAAAGCATCTGTTTTAGGGGGCCAAAGCTGTCAGCTGATGAACAGTTTCAAGTCCAAAATGGCTCCATCAACCCTTCAATTTAATTTCCTTGTGACTTTATTTGTCTAAAATTTTTTTTTTCTTAGCTGTACTTCAGAGACTAATTGGGTTACTGCTAACTAAATCCACTTGGAAGTCAAGCTGGGATTCATCATGGCCAAACCATCGTTCCCATTTTCAGTCACCAATTCCCCTTGATGGGAATGTGGCATGGCCAGATTGCAAGGCACAACCATACATGAGCAGGAACTACTGGAAGTTGTCCGCTCCACCTGCAAAACAGATCCTTTTTCTTTACTCAGCTCAGAGGAGGGCAGGGGTAGAATTCACTGGCAGATCATCACCAATATAGGCAGAGCAACATGGCATTTTGGAAGCACCTGAGTTCCTGACTGCGTGCTGAACTCTGTACATGAATTCTTCACTGAAGCGTATAGTCTCACTCTGAAATGGCAGGCATCTTGACCTGGTACCTGTCCTCACTGCACATAGGCCACTTCAGGTGTACTCCATGCACTTAAGTACGCTCCATACATGGGGTGCAACCCGCTGGATACCCCCTACACCTTTCTCCCCCTCCCTCCAACAATTTCTGGGCCATCTGGAGCCCAAGCTAGGAAGTTCCTCCACTCTTAATTTATTTGCTTCTTTTCCTCTTTCTCTTTGATAGTCAGAGCACTCTCATTTAGGCTTGGGTAAAGCTTTCAAACCCTCCCTGCACATGGGTAGGACTGAGGATGTGCCTTTATGCCCACTAAGCAACTTTACAAGGAGCCGCACATGGCACCAGAGCGTAGGTGTGCTGGCTGGGTGTCACACCCACAGCTTTGAGGAGGTGTTAGTCAGGTGTGATGCCTGAGCCTCTAGCAGCGCTCTGTTAAGAAGGAGGATCATGAATTCATCAATGCTCACTTGTTCCCAGTTACTGGAGAATTAGATCATGCTCCCTTTCAGCTTTGGGACTATATATATGAAGATGGATTTTTTGATTGTGTCTCCTGAAAGCCAAGTTCATCTAGCTCCTACCTGGTATTGTCTCACAAAGGTGTACCACAATCCCACCTGCACCATTTGGAAGGATTTCACCACATTCAGCACCCGCAGAGATACCCTCCAGGTACCTTTTTTTACCTACTAGACAGCTCAGCTGGATCTTGTATTAGTCTATTTGAAATAGGTGCTGGGTTGCAAAATGTAGAAGCTGAAAAGAAGTCCATGCAGTGTGAACAGTATTATGTTCTACTCTGTCACACCACCACTAGAACCTGACGGAATAATAAGTGGAAAACGCTACTTTGCTTTCCCCAGTTAAGGGAGAAAGGGCAATTTCTCTTCCATTTTTAAGGCAAGCCAGTAGGTGTAAAGCTTGATTAAATCATGAACGCTTCACTTGGATGTTTTATGGGTTTTTTTTTCCTCTCCATAAAGGTCAATATTTTGTTTGCTTGCCCTCTTTTCCCACAAACGCCAAAAGGTGTTTTTCTATGTAGGCTTTTAAATGTAATTGTAGCTGCTTCAGAGACAGTTGATTTGCAGCCCAGCAAGGAACAGTAACGTTTACCCTGAGATGCTAGGGCTAAACTGAGCCCTCCCCTGTTCTGCAATCAGTTCTGAGCAGAGTGGGGAGAACCAACTGCTCATTGCCAGAGGCAGGGTTAATGCTGCAGGGACACCCCAAGTGGACATGCCAAGCTGATGGATCCCATCAGCCAGGAAAGGCAGACGTTAACCTCCAAGGAGAGGTGGGCTGTGCACCCAGAGTGGGGCAGTTTCCACCTGATTCCAGCTCACTGTACAGCCCTCCCTCTTGTCCCAGCTGACTCCCTCCAAGCCAAGGTCCACGAGGTCTGGCTCGAGCTGTGCAGGCCAGGTCCCCCACTGCTCACCAGAGCCAAGCACAGTGAGAGTATGAGTGGGCCTGTTCTCCACAGCCTGACAAAACCAGGTCATGTGTTTCCAGAGGAGGGCAAATAGGGCAAGCAATTGTATAAAACTACCTGGAAAATATGGATCATCACTGAAGTAACTCAAAACACCAGAAATGCTTAACACACTGTGGTGCTATTGCAGAAAGACTTTGCCAGTTACAGTAAGTGCTATACACAAAAATAAAGGTTCTAGAGGTGCTTGAATGTTGCAGGGATCAAACTCGGTGTGTAGGTGTCATCTTAGAAATGAAAACATATGAAATCATACTTTTAGAACACAGCCAGTCTTTCACAGGGCATGACCCAATCTCAACCAGCAAGGCTAGAGAATTCCTATAAAAGCAGTGCGCAGCTGAGACAAAGTATGTTTGTCCCTGCAGAAGTGTACTTCAGTATTTTTAAAGCATGACTACTCCAAAAACATGCAGGGCAGAAGAGATGTTGTATTTTTCACAGACAAAGTTTAGTTACAGATCTCTGGGAACTTGTAAATAATATTTAGAATACAGATTTTCAAATTGGTGCAAAATGTACAGTCAAACACAAAACACATATTGCAAAATATATACAGAATTGTTCTAAGAACAGAACCCAAGGACAAACAGATGTTTAAATATAAGAGAAAAGTCCACCTTTTATAAATTACTTTTTCAAAAACCAATTATTACACCAGGTATGTTATATAGTGACATGTCTCATTTGCAAGGCAGGCATTGAGAAACAAGTTACATCACTCAAAGCCAGTTTCTGAGACCAATCCACAAGTAAACATGTGTGATAATGCATTACTGGTTTGAGGCACACAATGTGGAAACAGTTTTCAACCACTTTAATGCTTATACTTAGGCGCTTTTTTTTTTCTGAGAATTAGGCAGATGCACAAAGAATAAGCACTAGACACTAACTTGTCATCTTACATTAGTTTATTGGGCCAAGATGATTTATCACCAATGTATTAGAACATTCACAAGAAATGCTATGAGACACCTTAAGAGTATCCTGATAATAAAACAACATTCATAAAACTGGATGAATCTGGATAATTTAAATAACCAGAGGTGAAAAACAGTTATTTAAGCAATAGTTAAGCCACAGTTTGAGAAGAATTAAGATGTCATAGGTTGTTCATAAGTAGGAAGGACACTGAAGTCTATAGCAAATTACAGACTCTGATGCTTTGCATTCAAAGCAGGGATGTTCTCTTCCAATAATCAGAACTTGCAGCTTCAAGGTATTGATTGCTACTAGCTACACCATTGCTAATTAAACTATCACAAGGGTAACTTGCTTTGGGTATGTTTGGAATGCTGGAGTTGTACAGCTATTGCTATGCTACAGATCCCCGAATTTTGCTTTAAAATAACAGTGAAGGCTTTATACGCACCTAAAATTACACAATAAATACTCAGTAATTCTTCAAGCACCTCTTGCCACCCAATTTGGCAACACCAGCAGCACTAGGAAATGGGTGCCGTGGTGAGCCAAGTTGCTAACAGTTTGACTCAAGCACTCCTGATTTGTGCCTGCCTGCCTTCAGAAAGCAAAAGGGCTCATGTGGAACACTGTGTGACAGGGAGAGAGAAGACTGTAACTGCCAGTCACCAGACATGTAACCTTCCTGCAGTCAAGCACAAGGACAGGCTCTCTGCTCTTCAACCTGATCCATGTGGGAGAGGTTCTGACTTGTACAGCTGATGTTTACATTAGGAGTTGCTGCCAGAGGTGTAACAGGTGATTCACACAATATAAATGAAGCCACATCTTCTGAAAACAAGTCGTCCCCTAAATAACACACTTGAGCAGTGCACACTGACACGCTAAATGGGTGTGCTGCTAGGAGAGCTCTGAGGGGTAACTACACCATTAAAAGTGCCCTATTAAAAAAATACTTTGCTTTGGGATACGTCTTTTATATGTACACATATTTATTTCAAGACTTCAGACCAACTTTTACAAGAACACTGATCTGCTTATAAAACATTCTCATAAATTATCTTCACCAAAAAAAGAGTCACTTTTTCAGAAAACATGTTCAGTACAACATTATCAGTAGAAATCCTGTCCTGTGAGTCCATGGCAGAAAAGTCATAATCTACACTTAAATCTCTCCAAAGCAACATAACCAGGAATCTATAACCTGAAGGTAACTATTCCATTAATTATCATGGTAAGCAGAAACAGTGCTTCCAAAACACATAGAGTGCACTCTTTCAGTGAATACCTATGCATTTACAATCAATAGTCACTGTCCTGTAAACATTGAAACTGCTGCTCTAACTGCAGGTTAAGATGAGTAATTTGCATTCATTTCACTGCACTCCACACATAAAATCGCTACATTGTTAAAAAAAAAAATCCCCAAAAACATTAAATAGCAAAAGGACTGAAGGCTTTGATCTGGATCTATCCTGCAATTAAGTGTCAAATCAGTAAATACTGACACTATAAATTAAACTTCAACGTTCATTACTTAAAACCTAAAACTTAGAATAGCAGCCAATTTGCTCAAAAGTAAATACATACTGGGACGGGAGGAAGAAGCCATCTCTCATTCCCAAGCAGGCTTTCAAGAAGAACACAGTACTAGATATGGACAGGGATCAGGAACACTGCAGTCAGAGAAACTCCTAAACAATTGCATTCTACAAACTTGTTTTCATTGCTACCCGAAAGTGCATCTTTGTATCTGTAGAATCATCCCCATATTTATACAAAAAGTACAAACGTGATTTTGTCTATCCTAAGCCTATCTAATGTGTAGTTTCTAATAAGTGCAAAAAGTGTAATGAAGTTATATGTGCTCTGTGCATATAAGATCAAAGCCTGAAAATGAGGCAATGTAATCACCATGAATCCAAGGTAGTTCGGTAGTTGCTGAGTCTTTACTGCACAGCTGTTAAATGGCTAAAGCAGAAGCTGAAGCAGAAATTAAAGAACAGTCTAAGCCCATTAACCAGAGCAGTGTTTCAGAGCAGGAACTCTATTCCTCCACTCTCCACACACATTTACCATCAAGTGCTCATGCCTTTATTACCAGTTTCTGCACAGAGCTAGGCCTGAAGGGCAGGAGAGCAGCCTAGCAGAAGAGGAAGATGTACAGTTACACTGAAGGTTGTGAGGAAGAGGTACATGATGCAGAATGAAAGAGTATCTACTGCCGGGTCTCTCAAGGGCACAACTCCAATGCATCCCCAGTATGAGGAGCTGGAATATGGACCAGAGCTATGCAGCACAGAGCATACCTGCTCAGCACATTATTAAATACATACGCAGTTAAATCTGTCATGCCTTCAACATAAGCCCTTTTAAGTGTCACAACAGCTCCACTCACCTTCTCCTCCCACAAATTGAGGCTTCATTTGATAATGACACGTTTATGTCAAGAGACTGTCAAGTCACATGCATGCATAAATACTTAGCAATTCGAAACAGCTGATATTCAAAACAAGTGCATTATTTGCTCTTTAAAGAAATGAAATCTGTTACAATATTTGTAAGAGGGTAACTGTGAAGATTAACAAACAATTATCTAGAACAGTTCAGTTAGTTTCGTTTCTTAGTTAAGTCTTGCAGTGGACTATGCTCAGCTTTTTCTATATTTTAAAATGCTACAATAGCCATTGCCATTGATTGTAGACACACAAAGACTTGATTAAACTCTAGAAGGAGCAAGAGGAGCTCAAACTGTATACACACACAGAGACTGTACTCTAAAGACAGTTGTGTTTTTCACTATATTGCCATCATGTCTTGTTGGAAAGTGCAAGTCCTGCCTCCTGTCCAAAACTGGTGAGAGAAAGATCCAGAAGGGAGTGCTATCAGAATGTTGTAACAGAGCAAAAGCTGTACAATTAGGCACTGCGGAAGGAAATACGATAAGGCGTGTTTTCAAAGGGTGTGTGCACATGTATGTATACGCATGTATGTACAAGCACATATATACACATACATAAATTTTTGGCAAAACAAGTTTCATTTAAAAATCAATGCAGTGAAAACATCAGCAATTTAAATTATACAAATCAAGGGTAAAAGCCAGGGGGAAAGAGCAGCAAATTTTCTAAGTAGCACCGGTATCTCAGGGATGAGCTTTTGAATTTCAGTTCTCCCAGTTCAAGGCAGAGGTGTGTCTACCCATCAAAACAGATTTTAACCAACTGATCACCTTCTCTCATATGCAATATTAGGCTATTTCAAAGGAACCATGATTTTCAGGACCCTTCTCTCCCCAGTGCTGGCAAAGCTTAAGTAGGACACTAGTAAAAGGTCAGGAGAGTGTCCCTCAGCAGGAGAGATGCTAGCTGTGCTACCTGTGCCTGCCATGATTTATAGGCAAGGACAGTGGAGAGAGGATGAAGGAGTGTGTACTCAGGACAGCAGTGAGCCTGTCTACAGTTATGGCTCCTGGTCCTGTGTCCCTCACGTTTATTAACACCTGTCTTAACAAAACTCAGCCTCTTCCCCACCACCACTGCTACTGCAATATTCAAAGTACTTGGCCACGAGGTTCTCATACAATGTCATTCAAAGAATCAGTACGGAAAATCATCTACCTTCCCACCATCATGAAAATTATACTGCATTGTTTTGTTCAATGTAAAGACCAAGTCTAAATGTTTTGTATTAACTGCAAAGAGTTATCTCCTCCTTTCATTCAAGTCTTACATACCATGGAAGAAAATACTAGGCCTTCTCAGACACTGTGTGTGAAGAAAATGTGAAAAATGATAAAAGAAGAGCAAAAATATTCTTGATACAATGGCCTTTACCGAACCTGAAACTGGAACATCTTAATAGAGGGGTTAAAGAGGGAGTTTCTCTTTTAAAAAGCTTTACAGGAGGTGTCCTATCTCGACTGCCCAGGAATCTGTTTTGTCATCAAAACACATTAAGCATCATTTTACAATGCACAGAGATCTTAGATGCCAAGTGAGTTTTTCTTAAGGTAAGTTTTCATTCCAGTGCGGCACTCATCTACTCAAACAAGATGGCAGTTGCTTTCTGGGGAAAAAAAAAGAAAAAAGGGAAAGAAAACCAAAACTCAGAGCCTTCTTGTCCTCCACCAGGATCTCCCCTGGAAGTTGCAAAAAGAATACATTCATATTTCAGTGTCACACTGCTACCATGATGCTACCCTGAGGCAGGCTTGTACAGAGATCCAGGGATGGAAAATCTCCTGGGAAGGATATGCCACAGCAAGGGGACCTCTGATTAAAATAGTGAGATGTGCGAGTTTCGTGTTATTTCAGAAAACAGATACTGAGCAAAAGGGAGAGACAGCCAGGTTCTTAACAAGCCAAGAACTTGAAACACTGTCAGCTACATGCTGAAGGGTTATATATGTCTGGAAAATAATACGACAGGTTTATTTACTTGGGCTGCAGAAGACAGCACTGGCAATCTTAAAATTTATGCAAGTTTTTTGTAACAAAGAGTCGAGTTTTCTTCTCTGTTACTGAGTCAGCAACAGGAAAGTAAGACCATGCATTCTTTCTGCTGCCACAAGGACACAAAGCAGTTTCTCTGTCTTTCTGGACAATTACAAAGCAATCTATTTCAGATTTCCTCTCTAGTTTGTGAGATTCATCCAGAGAGTGTATACCCTCAAATACAACAATTAATTCTTCCTACTTGTATTGCTGGTACCAGGATGCCAGAAGAGCTCCAGCTGATCCTTCATGCCCAGGGTCTGAAGCAGACAACCCTGTGTTTAATGAGCAGGAAGACAAGGATTTTAGCTCTGTACTATCCAAACTCTCTCTTTCATAGTGTGAATCCAGTTTGCATGTCGAATAAAAGTTAAGTTGTAGTCCACACTGGGGTACCTGAAGAACATCCCTGAAATTAAGAATTTAAACAAGTAAGGAGGTTTCACTGAAAACAGGAGTCAGTCCTCCAGCTGCATCTCTACCAGAACATAAGAACAGATAGAATCACTAGACAGGAAGGAGAGCTGCAGGCACCTGCCATTCTTCCATGGCTGCTTTGTCTCTCTTTATAGCTTTAGCTGTATCATCATTCTGTTGCTGTAGATGACTCTCTTGTAGCACCCACATTCACACCCCTGTCTGCACCACGACTGGAAAGTAGAAAGCACAGGTAACGATCAGATGTTGCTGAGGTTGGCCGAGTGCTTAGAGCAGAGACTCATCAAGACCCAGCAAGAACTGCCTCAGCACGTAACTGGCTCCATCACAAATTGGCTTTTGCATACTTCAAAGTTACACTTAAGTCCCCTGAAGCAGCTGGAGATGTTTTTCTAGACACACTGGCAAGAGGAATGCTCCTAAAGCTGACACTTGAGTGATGAATTCATGCCACCCATAGCTGAATTAGTTATTACTGTGCAACAGAGGACAAGTAAGCCCACTGTCTGGCTGAGTGGGCTCTAGGCAACATGGCTTAAGTAGCTTCAAGCAGCAGATGCATACAAGGGGCAAAATAATGCAGGCCCCACCCCCTGCCCACAAGTGGCTTGCAGGGCCCCTTGAGTATGATGTGGACCCAAAGTGAAAGGTTCAGTCCCTGGAGAACCACCATGAGATGAGCCCAGCAGAGATGTGAGCGAAGAACAGCAGGACCACGAGCCATAGACAGCAGATACATGCAGTGCATGGCAGGACCAGCACACCTGCTCCAGCACCACTCTCTAGCACGAAGCTGTGAAAGGAGTACTGGATCCCCGCACCTTCAGCAGATGAATAAACACAGAGCCTCTGAAGAGCACACGCTCAACCAAGCGAAAAAAAGACAGTCACTGTGTCCCTGGGCCCACACCTGGTAACAACACCCACCAAGGACTTGAGAAGCCTGACCAGGTAAGTGAATTTTCATGATGGCTCTTGCATTCCCAGTTATTTGAAGCCTACAGCATGTTACATGGACACTACAGGCTTCAACACTGCCTAAG
This sequence comes from Myiotriccus ornatus, assembly GCA_036023395.1. NCBI lineage: Eukaryota > Metazoa > Chordata > Aves > Passeriformes > Tyrannidae > Myiotriccus > Myiotriccus ornatus. The sequence goes on from JAYRBT010000093.1 coordinate 25,949,268, forward strand.
GCTCCTCAGCAAAGCTATGCTGTACTTCAGCTCTAACAGATGACTGTGCTAATTCACTTAACACTAAGTGGTACTTCTTTTACACTAATTAGTAATGATTCTTTTAGTCTTTCAGCTTGCTGTTATATAATAGTCCAACTGTGACAAATTCATGAAAAAGAAACAGCACAATTAAAGACAAGAAGAAAAGTCTGGTGTCAGAGATAATGATTTGAGTGATTGAAAAAAACTGGTATACCATAATACTGCCTTGGGTATTCTTGTTTCTTCTTTATGCTAGCATTGTGGCTGCTGAAATTCAAATGCCTTCTAAAACAGACTTTGGCTGAATAATGAGAAACTAAGCTGCAGTTGAAAAATTGCTCTACAGGCTGTTTCCCCTCCATTCATATTGCCCAAGTACTGTTGAAGTAAACTCTCTGAAATATTTTGACTCAACTGTTCTAGTACTTTCTCTCTTGCCAGTGCACTGGGCTCCTTTTATAGAAATAATCTCTCCTGTGTTTTGTGTTTTTCTCTTTACGGTAGTACTGTTTCAGCTGTGCTATTTGGACGGGTCCAAGTTCTCAGCAGCTCGTGTCTTTGCCTTCTTTTGGTTACGATGCTATTGCGAACATTAATTCAAAGGAACACTTTTTCAATTATGGAACAACTCACCAAAATTTATCTATGGAATGACTTTCTTTAAGAAGGAGCTAGGAGGAGGGGAGGAGTCTTTGTGAAGGCAGATGCAGAAATCTCAGCATCTTGGAATCTCTGTTTGGCTGGAAAACGGAAATGGCTTATGGAAAAGTAACCCAAAGTAAACATTTCAGATGAGAAAAGTGTTACATGATAGTTATCTGTGACAATGAGGCACTATCTTTGAAAGTCAAAGTAGAACCCAGTATTGTCAAAATGTAATGAAAGGCACGCTCTTAGGCAACACTCTTCAGGAGTTGTCCGCACGTGGTTTTACTGAACCAGCTTGGTATCTACAGTAGGTGTGCTGCATCACTTCTGAACACAGGTCTTCACTTAGCGTCCTCCTTCAGAGACTGACATGCTATCCACTTTCATCTCTCTCAGGCTTCCAGTTTTTTTCTGTTTCTGCTTAGATTTTTTCAACATGTGGACCTAAAATTGAAAGTTTTAAAAGAAAGAGAGTGAGTATTAAAATACCTGTAGTCACCAACAAGCTGATCTAAGGCAACTAACTAAGAACCAAGTAAAATGCTGGAACTGCCACAGAAAACATTTAAATACACAACTATCTGATGCACCTATCCTTATAAAGCTATAGGATTCACTGCCTTTTTTACATAAACATGTTATATGTATGCATATAGATGTGTATGTATGTGTGTGCATATATATTCCTGTACACACATTTACATACACATATATACAGATAACAGTACTAGTCACTAATCTGATAGAAAGATAAGAAATGTTTCTCACTGAAGGACAAGTTAGATTTTTTCCTCTCTCTTTCTTTCTATTCCCCCCTGCTTCTTCTCAGGAAAAGAACAAAGTTTAACATATTCTGAAATTTTGATACATGACCCTCTCTTTCACCCATTTTTCTTCTGCAAGGACCACTGTCCTGGTAGCTCTCCCAGGAGAGCTACATATTCTCTGAGACTGTCAAGACTGTCTGTAGCAACAAATTTCTGCAAGTTGGAAAGGCATTCTTAAAGTAGCAGACAAATATGTAGACTGGTGTGCACCACAGTCAACTACTACAAAATGTTTATTTCACAATTTCAGTGTCAATAGAGAACTTCTTAGGCAGCTGACGCTGTCTTCCTTTTACATACACATTGAGATGTCAAGGAAAAACAGACATGGATTACTCCAAAGACTCTTTTTTTGCAAACCCTGCTCTTCCATTATTCATTTTTCTTCTTTGCTACTCTCTGACAAACCTTTCCTCTTCCAGCAAACTGATTTCTACCTTGCACACTGCAGTACTACCATGGTCCTTATAGCTGTGACCTGCTTCAAGGCAAGCAACACTGCCTGGAAATCTCGATACAGAGGAAAAACATTAAGTCACTAGGCTGAAGCTCAGGGACTATTTTTTTAAACACAAGCCTCATCTGAGGTGCTGGAGAGAGCCCTCAAAATATCCTCTGTAGAAACTGCTATGTATTTATCCAACAGTTACCACACGTGCTGATGAGCTCCTTTAAGGTTAAGCACCAGAATGCAACAGACAGGCAGAATAATATGTTAACACCCAATGGAGGAACAGAGTCAACTTGCTAAGACAGACCCACAGCCAGTACCTTTGGTCCTGCAGCAGAAATTATAATCTGGCCAGGGGCCTGAATCCAGGGCTCTCCATCAACTTGAACTGGAATTGGCTTTAGGAGTGTTACACGAAAATACGAGCCTTGGGCTATGCGGATTCCTGATCGAAAACCACCTTGGACTTGACCCTGTTAGGAAGTAAAAGCCAGGATATCTATCACCCCAGTTAACAAGAAGCACAAATATTAGCTGGGATTAAACTGGCTGGATAGTATTTTATCCTCACCTGACATTTTAAGTTTCAAGTAAAATAACTGCTTAGGCAAAATCTGTGTAGGATGTCTTTAGTGCCCCAGCATTAATTATTTCAGTTAGTGCATAACTTGGACACCCCTGCAGGATGCTGGAGGCAAAACAAGCGAAGCTGTTTGTACTCCAAAGCGACAGGTACAATCCTTGCTGCTTCTGCTTTCATGAAAGATTTAAGGATCTCTACCAAAACACTTCTTCAGTGTCTTTTAAAAGATCTAAATTAAAAAATGGCAAAGTTGGCCAACACCAAAGATGGAGCCGCACAAAGTTTTAAGCACCCACCTTTCAATTTTTGGTTGTTTTATGGATTAGTTATCTCTAGTTACCTGACCACATATACCTTTTCAGCAGCAGATTTCTTTAAATAGTGAACAAAATATGAAGAAAAGACAAAAATAACCTGCCATTCTACAGGACTGTGTTACTAGTAGCAGGCCATTGTAAAAATATGCAATACATTAAAGAATTAAAATTCCATAAGTTGAGTCACAATCTTCTTTGCAGAATGGCATACCATCTGCTTCATGTAGCACTCAGATCAAGAGCAGCTAGCACCAGATTCTCCAACAGGGAGATTCCAAATCAGATTCCACCCAACAAGGGTTGGAAACCCTGTGGTAGATAGTAATAGAGTCACCCATCTAGAAGGAGTCTCCACCCTGATTGTGATGAGGTACAACAGGATTTTTTTGCAAGTATACTAGGTGAAGGGTGCATTTTTTGGTAGTATTAGAATATGATCTTGTTTTCATCCTGTGAACTGTTTGGTTCTGACACCATGATTCCTGTTACAAGAAAGCAAAGTGCATTCTATAACATGTACATATATGTGCATTTAATATATATGTATGCATGTAAGTTTCTGGACTGGGTTCAAAGTCTAGCTAAGTTATGAAGCATTTCCCCACGTGCTTTGAGCAAGTACTTCACACTCCTATTACTCCTTATCCGACCTTAACAAAGAGGCATCTTTTTAGGACTACACGCATGCAACGCACTGCCTGTTACAGAAACGAGCGCGTCTGAAAGAATGTCTGTTCCTTCTGTGCTTACTGGGATGCCAGCTTACCATGTGAACGACGCCGGTCACACCAACAACTTCCAGCAGGCCGTCGTCGATGCGCGGCTTCTCGAAGCGGTTATCGCTGTCAGAGCCCCAGAGATCGGCTCCAGAGCCCCAGCTGCGCGGAGAGCACACCACAGTCACCACCCATGCCTGCCTCGGGGCACCCTCCCCGGTGCCCTGCTGGGGGTGGCTGCTTTGAGAGGCTTCCAAAGCCAGACACTCTGCTCCCCCCATCAGCTGGAGGGACTGCAGGTCCTGCGCTGCGAAAACAGGAACTGTTCTTCCCAAAATCCATGAGAATTCTGAAAAGATCTTTTGGTAGTAAAAGGAGTGAAGGAAACAGTTTCCATTGGAAGAAAAAAAATGTAAATAAGAAGGAAGTAATTCCAAAGGGTTTTAGTTTGCTGGGAAATACAGGTTACAGCTTCATTAACCCTTACCTTTCAAGACTTAAGAACTTAACATAGCTCTTACTGGTCTTGACAATATTCAAAGAAGCTACTGAATGGAAGCTAAAGCTAAAACAAGTATGAAGTTTTTATTCTTCTACCTGGCCAAACTCGCAGCTTATTAGCAGGTTCTATCCTGCTAATATGTACTTCAATCCTCTGACATGCTTCTGACAATTTAACGCCATGTTCCTTTCTGTACAATACGGACCCTCCTCACTCAAATCACTCGCTTACTGTTTTTGTGCATAGATTGCTCATCACTAACCATGATTTATTCTTCTACACAGTTCTCATGTGCAGTGTTTATTTGTGTATGTGTATGTGGTGTATGTGCACAGGTGTGTATACGCACAAAAACATGTATCTGAATAAGAAGTTGAAGCATTTTCAGACTCAAATGCAAAGAGATACAGGTTGTTTAAGATAAGAGGGTACTTGAAAAAGAATAGTATGGCACCACTAATTACCTGTGGTTTTGTGCAAACAAAAAGCCTCCCTCAACCAACAGTACATCCAAGGAAGCCAGAATTCTACGGATATGGCTTCCTTTCTTCCACAGCAGTAAGTCCAGCTCCCTGCAGGTGTCAGGGCAGCACCCACAATCCCACAAAAGGTACCCGATCTGAGGGTTTTCAACAGCTAGCCAGGCAGCATCACAGACTCCATGTGCACTGACCAGCTGCCTGTGTGACCTGGGCAGTGTTTGACAGTTGAATTCTGTCTGACCTTCACTGCAGGAATTGCTTAGGTCCCTGGTCTCTAACACATCAGAAAGCATGTGCAGGTCAATCATCTTTGATCCTTCCACATCTCACTGTGAAATCCAGTCGACTATTCAACAGTGGAGGGACAGGGGAAGATGACAGTGGACAGAAGCCATGGGCCTAGAGCCATGCCTAAAAAGTCATGTTTTGCTAGGAAACTGCACCAAGAGAATTCTGAAGACCTTTGGTGAGGAAATTATTCCAAATTGCTGCCACGACAGAGAAGAAATAGCAAATGTATGAGGTTTGCATAAAACCTGGGAAAACAGGATGGTGTAACCTTATTATCATATGAATTCCACCTTTATGTGGAATGAAATTGTGAGTTTCAGTGAATAGCAAAAATGATGTCAAAATAGTATTAAAAACTAGCTCTTTACACACAGTTGCAAAGCCAGTGAGTCACGCAGTAATCAAAAATACCCAGTAAGGACCTCCTACTAATCTAAGCTGTTTGACATTGTATCTAACCATTTGACATTTGATGCTCAAATACCAACCAGCAATTCCCCACACACAGCCAGGCATGCATCCACAAGGGATCCTTCCTTTCCTTTTTACCTGGGTATATTAATAAAAATGAGTCCTTCTATACTTGGTAACTCCACCTCGTGCTGGTCCACTTGCAGCTTTATGTCCTTGTGAAGGTTTCTAGTATGACTAATCTTCTGCAGCCCAACTTTCACGTAAACTCCTTTGTTGTGAAACCTAGGAGCAGACAAGTATCTTGTAACTAAGAAGTGAGGCACAGCATAGCACTCTTCCTTGTACGTGTACCAGTATTGTCCTCTAGCAGGTATGTTTAAAGACTTTTTTCAATTAGAACCCTCTTCAAATTCTTCTAGCTTTACTGCAGAAACAAAGCATAACCCATGAAGTGCTACTTTATACACCTTTTACTTAAGAGATGATTGCGCTGTCGAAGGATGTGGAGATTGTGAAATTTTATTACAGAAAAGTCATCCCTTTTAAAGCATTGCCTGAATGCAATGCCTCTTTGAAATGTAAACTTCTGGGTTGGAAGATTATATTTTTAGAGGTCTTCATGACACATTTTAAAGTCTTTTCTCATGCAATGTTAGAACAGTTCTGGCACAAAAACACTGGATAATCTTTGCTTTACACGTTGCTCGTTAATTTGAAATATACTTAGCTGCAGAAACTTAGGTTTAGTAATGTTATTTTGTGACAGAGCTCTAACATTGCTAATTTTAGAATAAAAAAGATGAGGAGGATTTTTATGGCATCCCTAGAAATGGCAAAATATTTTAAGAATAACATAAACAAATGATAGTTAAACAAACAGACTATTTTCTTCTATAATGGAAACCTTTGGATATATGGCCTTCAGGGCAACCCTAAAATAAGAAGCATAAATTTTCATTATTTGACCCTACTATCACATGGGTGTCATTGGAATCCAACTCTGCAAAATCTCTCTAGCATTATGTCTAAATACTGTAGACATTCAAGTGCAGAAGACAGCCAGTTTAGCATGCGGGTTCTAGTCAACTCTTCAGAGACCTTTTCAGTTATTTTAAATTATTATATTGGGAATAATTAGTCCTATGTCCTAATAGTTTTAAATAGCACTGAATTAAAGGTACCTCATGTAACATCATTTAACACATACTTCTCCTCCAGACAAGACAGTAACATGTGTCTATGCTAAGACAGGTTTTGTCTAATTTGGATACAAATGAAAAATACTGGAATATCAGTAGAAAATATAATACTTTAAATACCCCAAGGAGCATTAATTTTTTGTTGCAGGAAGCCTGCAGAAACTGAAAAAATATAACACAGTGGCCTAACTGCAAAACACTAGTGTATCTCTGCAAAACAATTCCAAACTCACATTAGATTGTGCAGAATATTCTCTCTAACCTCACATCCATGAAAACTGCTTGCCACAGCAGTCTCCTGCCATTTTGGATGGCACAAACAAGATGTGGCCTCTCCTGTGATTGGCCATCCTAAAAACTGCTGCAGGACCCTATGGGAATGACTTGGATGAAGGGGCAGATGACTTCACTGATAACACAAGGTTAGAGGAGTGGCTGATACCCCAGGAGGGCTGTGCAGCCCTTCAGAAGAATCTCGACAGGGCAGAGTGGAAAAGTCTAAAATTCAACAAAGGCAAGTTCAGGGTCCTGCACCTGGGAGGAATAACCCCAGGTACCAGTACAGGCCCAGAAAGCAGCTCTGTGGAGAAGGACTTGGGAGTCCTGGGGGACAACAAGCTGTCCTTCAGCCAGCAGTGTGCCCTCGTGGCCAAGAAGGCCAAAGGTATCCTGGGGTGCATTAGGAAGAGCCTTGCCTGCAGGTTGAGAAGGGTGATCCTGTCCCTCTGTTCAGCCCTCGTGAGGCCACACTGGGAGTGCTGTGTCCAGTTCTAGCCTCCTCAGTACAAGAGAGACAGGAGCTCCTGTCCAGTGGAGGATAATAAAGATGATCAGGGGACTGGAGCATCTCTCTTATGAGGAAAGGCTGAGGGAGCTCAGCCTGTCTAGCCTTGAAAAAAGAAGACTGACAGGGGACCTCATCAATGCCTGAAAGTGTCTGAAGGCAGGGTGTCAAGAGGATGGAGTCAGGCTCTTCTGTTGGTGGCCAAGCAATAGGACAAGTTCCACCTGAACATGAGGAAGGACTTCTTTACTGTGTAGTGATCTTGCACTGGAACAGGTTGCCCAGAGAGGCTGTGGCGTTTCTCTCACTGGAGACATTCAGGAATTGTCTGGATGCAATCCTTGCCATGTGCTCTGGGATGACCCTGCTTGAGCAGGCAGGTTGGACCAGATGACCCACTGTGGTCTTTTCCAACCTGACCCATTCTGCGATTCTGTGAATGAAGGCAGATGCCCGGATCATTAAATTTTACACTGTGAAAAAAACCCACACAGCTTGGCACTCAACAACGCAAAAACCATCACTGCCACAACATACGCTATTTTTATCTGCCCTGCAATGCAAGTTCAGCATTAAGTTCCCTGCAGGCAAGTCATCGCTGCACTTAGAGCTGCTAACCAAAGGTAAGCAGTCCTGAGCACATAAAGAGACTCTACTGACTGAGGCCAGAGAGCAGACAGCTTTTGGGACATTTACCAGTTTAAGGTCTTGCTTCACAAGAGCACTCAAGCCCGTATTTCTTCCAAGGACTACCTGCAATTTCTGTTGCCACAACCTGAAAATTCCTGTTCAGCACTCAAGAGCAGCCAGTTCACATGTCAGCAGCTGCTGCACCTGATACCCTTTCTAGTTAGTTTGCCAAAAATAATTTAAAAGAAGTGCTAATAATGCTGACAAGACTGTGCACTTGCTTACCATGGGAAAGTGCAAAGCCAGGCCTTTTAACAGTCATTGTCACAGGCAAAGGTAAATATCATGTGTCAGCACTGTTAACCTGCACAAGCTGTTTGCCTTTTGCAAAAACATACCCCAGTTTCAATTCATTGTTTCATATTTCTTTTCCAGAAATATATAGCCCTTCAGATTTGAGGGAGGGGGAATCATCTCTCCTTTCCCACAAGCCTTTCAAGTCCCCCTGCAAGAATGGTACCAAGTCATTGCCCACGGAGCTGCAGGTGCTGCATACTGGGAACTGACTGAGATAAAGATTACAGGGATAAAAAGCACATAGGGCAACAGAAATCAAAGTATAACCCCCATATGCAATGGCAATAGGAAAAGGGCATATCTTTCAAAGTACTGCTGCTTTGCAAACACAGAGGAGTTTGTTCTGAAGCAAGAATGAACATCACTTATACATCATAGACAACCTAGAAAAATTTCATATACTAGAACAGGCACTGCCATAAGCTAACTTATTGCCTGATTTTACTACCTGTGATGTTTTTAATCTACTTCACTGAAAATGCAAACCAGTGCCTAATAGTAACAATAGAAAAAATTATCTTGTGTTATTCAGTTTTTAAGAAAAACACCATGAGCAATGACTGTAATGATATACAGAGCATGGCAAGACAGGTGGGATTACACATCATTACACTCATAACCAGTTAGAGAGTATTTTTAATAGTTTGAACACTGCACAGTTGTAACTGACTGTAACTCTGGCAACCAAGAGACAATTTAGAGGACATTTAATCATAGAGCAAAGCAGACAAAACAGTTTCTACAAGCAATTACGGATTAATTACACAACTGTGATTTCTTTTGCTCATAAATTTGAGTGATCGTCAGAAGAAAAAAAAGTCCCATTACTGGTTTATCTGCATGTCAGAAAGGAGGAAGGTCTCTCTCAATACTTTTTTAGTAACAGTCTCACCTGAGATTTTTTCTTTATCCTTAACACCAGCATGCTGGTGCTACCACAGCACTAAGCGAGGGTGTAAAAGGTACAGAAGAAGTTCTGAAGAAGTTCTGAATATGCTTATTGCTTATGTAGCAGTACTGCCCTCACTCCTAATAAAGACTTTCAGCAAGAGAGATTTCCGCTAACTCAGAATTTCACTGAACTCAACACTGCAGACTAAGAATACTAAATAACAATGGCACGGCTTCCAAAAACTGCTTCGGTGGTCTCTATTTGTAGAGGAAAAAACCCCAAACTGAAACAAACAAAACAGATGGATTCTCTGCCTACAAGTTCCTGTCTAACTTAATTCCTCCCTGTCCTAGATCTGCCTGAAGCAATATTGACTTGTAGATAACTGTAGCATTTAAGATTATCAGATGCAGTGTAAACTGGAAGTAATGCAACACCACGGAGTTGACCTTCACACCTGGTTTCCCCAGGATTACCTGCTATTAAATTTCCCTGGTTCTTCTTCTCTAGCATGATGAAAGTCCAAGCTCAACTCTGCATCAATGCCAAGACCACAGTAATTGTTCATCTGTACAATCTGATTAAAAAAAAAAAAAATTATTATTTCCTGCTTCCATTCATAAATAAAGAAGTTCCAAAGTTTTTCAACAAAAGCAAGTTTTGC
>JAYRBT010000093.1:25959148-25984113 GCA_036023395.1 Myiotriccus ornatus
TTACTGTGCAGTAGTGTTGTACTATAGGAGTACAGTAATAAATTGTAAAAATTTTCCAAAAGATCCAGTTGATTTACTGCTTAACAGCACTGAAATATATATGAAACTTTTCAAACTGTAGTAGTATTTAGCTTTTACATTTTCCAGAAATGTTGCACTAAAAATAAACGTTGATACACAGCCATTGTTTCCAAAGTATCAGAAACTTCAAAGTTTAATCTTAATTAAAAGTGATAGGCATAATAAGACAGAAATAAAAACTAATGCAGAAAGAAAACCAATCAACCTCTCAAAGCAATTCTATCCAATAACTTCCCAAGTTGCTGAACACCAATGCCACTATTATTTTTGGCATCAACCATGGATTTATCATTACACTGCTAGGAAGATGCTCTTTCTTACTTTGGAAGGTGACCAACTTACATCAGAGTGTAGAACTTGACTTCACCTACTCAGCTGTGTTTTATATAGCTCCCTATATGCCAGACTCAAGTTTATATAGATTTCTACCATTTCTGCCATTAATTTTTCCTTTGTATGCCATAGCTTTTTTATCCTAGTCCTTGACTCTCCCACCCTTCACCTTTAAAAAGCAGATTAGGTACCCAGGGAAAATAAACCCTTGCCTCCACCGAGTGAAAAATAGCTGGAACCTGAGCAACTTAAATCCTCCAAATGACTCATAATGCCTAGGATTTTCCAGTGACCAGACCAAAGTTTTAGATAACTGCTACCATTATTACAATTTCCTCCTTTTTTTGTCACTCCCTTGTCCAATTTCTTCTTTTTGTCTGAAGACAAAGACAACCAGGATTTACATACAGCTCTGAAGTCAACATTTACAACCAACATTTTTATTTTCCTAAATAGAAACAAGCTAATACGAACCAAGGAATAGTGACTTTCATTCAAAAAAGTGCAAATAATGGATGCTACACATACAGACACGCAGTGGCAGTAAGATGACAGAAGGATTATTTCCTGCATATGCTAGCAACTCCTAGTAATTTTTTAAACCATGAAAGAAAAGATAAGAGTACCTTTTGAGGAGAAGGGTGTTTCTTGGTTGACACTGCAGTTGTAAAAGTGTTCTGGAAAGCGTTTGGCATTTTTTCCAAACCCTTCTCTTATTTGAGAAATAATTTTCTTTCCAGCTGAAGTGGATAGGTATGCCATTACCATGGGAATCTTTTCATTAAGCCCCCATTAGATGCTTTTTGCCAAACAGCTATGAAGTGTGTTCTGCAGTCAACCAGTCCTGCCCAGACTGAAACACTAGATCCAGATGTTGCTGTACTCACTAACAAACAGCTCAGTAAGGCCTGAGTGTAAAGCCAAGTGAGCCAAAAAAATTAAACTATGTTGATATCCATCATCTTTGCGATTTTTGATAGAACAACAGTTCCTAAGAATCAAAGCCAAATGGTACTCAGCTCACCTTTGGAGGCTCAGGTTCTGCAATACCATTCTCTGCACCTTCAGCTGGCTCTTCTGCATCCAAAAGGATAGTCCAACGGTCCATAAGGACATCATCTGCCTCATCCACAGAAACCAAAACGGAGTATGGATCCTCCCCACTGTAGCCAGCTCCCCATCGCAAGACCCTCCCCAAGTCATTACCTGGGCAACAACAAAAAATGCCAGATTAAGACTATACTTCATAATCAGTGCATCACCCCTGTTCAACAAACCACTTTGCATTCAGGTGCTCCAAACACGCCACAGGATTAGTTAGTTTGGAACAAAAAGTCAACAAGCAGAAAAAAATATTTAAGTTTTGTTGTGGGTGCATGTGTGTTTACTATTACATACAGACACTCTCATCTGGAATGTTTTCACACACACAAAAAAATGGAAAAACCTGTTACTGAGTTAAGATGTCAGGGAGCAACTGAGTTCACTGGTTTAGAGACATGGCTGATGCCCCTGTGGTTGTCAGGAGGAGAATATCTTCCCTTCTCCAACTCCTGCCCACTCTCACACACTCCATACACTCTGGCTGCTTGTTTTTCCTTCAGAAAGTGTGGCTGATACGTCCTTGAAAAGCTGACACTGCAATTTACCCTCCAGCACCAGCCAAAACTGAACCACGGCATGCCTGCTGCAAAACTGAGTTTTTTGTCAGAAAGAAAAATAAAGACAGAGCTTCTGGAGGACTTCTGCCCTCGGAAGAGGAATGGTTGTTGCTGTGATTCTCACCTGTTCCTAAAGGTAAGATAGCAACTGAGGGCTCTGAGCACACCAGCTTGTGCCTGATTTCCTCGAGTGCACCAAGGACCCAGCCGACAGTGCCGTCCCCTCCGCACACCAGCACTCGGAAGGAGGGGACTTTGGAGAACGTGTGAAACCTCCATTGTAAAACAAAGCACAGGGGAAAAGAAACGTTACAGTGTAATACAGGAACTGCAAAGTCTCCTAATATGCTATTTAACACAACACAGTATTACTGGAATTTTGCGCCATGCCCCCCTTTACCATCAGTTTCAGGATTGACTTCAACAAAGTGAATGGAAAAACAGGAAGTTTTATATAAAGCTGTATTTAAAAAAAAAAAAAGAAAGAAAACCACATTCCTCTAAGATTCTTAACTTCTCTTCAAGAGTTAAATAATTAATCACTTCCATTTTCAAAGGCACAGAGATCTAACTAGTCATAATTTCAATATGAACATATACAACTCTTTAAATCCTAGAGGAGATGTTGATTAGTGGTGGTGTTTTTTTACTTAGTCATAGGAATCACAGAACATTTTCTTCTTCATAGTACTGTTTTCCTGGTGACTCTTACCTTTCGTGGTTTTTCATTCCACATACAAAGATATCATGCAAAGGAATTTTTTATTTCCCATTGCACAAGAAGCAATTAACAAATAGGAGCATTTTGCTGTAATGGATTCCAAGACCAAAACAAAACAAACTGATTACTGAAATTGAAGCTTGAACTGCATTGGAAAGACAACAGAATTATACAGTTCTGACAGAAAAATTAGTTTGGGTAATTTGTTTATCTTGCCTCCTGCATAGGCTGCATTTCTTCCAACAAAGCTTTTGTTCTGAAGAGCTTGTCCTGACAGTTTTTTATTAAGGCAGTGCTGAAGAAATGAGGAATAGGCTACAACCATCACTTTCAGTTTCATGAAGCTGGTAACAAAGTGGGTTTGATTAAATCAAGTCACCAGTTCCTGCCTCCTCACAAGCACATTCTGTCCTGTTCCTTGTAGAAATGTTGCAGCTGTGATCAGCCAGGCCCTATTAATTCTGTAATTGTGGCCAAGTTTCAAGAGTCAAGACAGAAAATTTTATTACTTTCCTAGTAGTTCCCATGAAACAACAGAAGAAATAAAAGCAAAAATCAGCTTTTGTGAGGAAATGTGCCATTTCTCTGTCCATCTCCATTCAAATACAAGATGTTTTTAATAATTGTTAAAGACGTGCTATTGTAAAGTGCATCTGACTTTGCCCAGATCAGACACTGCTAGGCTTGACAAAAATGTATATACCAGGAACTACTCTATTCTCTTTTCTTTAGAGAACGTCAAAGTTTAAATCTGGTCTCACAGTAAGAATCAGTCAGAAGGGAGTGATCCACTGCCCTGGTGTTCAGGTACAGAACAGAAGCAATTTAGATCTTCAAAATAAGTTAATCTAATACATCCTTTAAAAAACATAACAATGTAATTTTTTTTCCCTTTTTAAAAAATATGATGACTTACCCAGGAAGTGGGCCCCCATTGGTAAGTTCAAAGACCTGATGTGGGTTTAGCAGCTTTCTAAAACTGTACAGCAGATCCCGGCCTTTTAGCCCACCACTTTTTGGATTCACAAATACAAGAAGTGGGCAGCAATTCTGTGGTATCTTGGAGGCCTGAAAGAAAATAAGAAGAAAAGGATAAGCCAAAACCATGAATAGGAAGAAAAATTACTACTGCATCTCAGAAATATTACCTGATGCTTCCTTGATGATTGGTAAAAAAATCCATATTCTATAAATAAAAAGATTCAATGTCCACAAGTGGACAGGTTAGCTGCTGTTTTGATGCCCTGGGAACTGAAGTCTCCTTAACCCACTCCAACTACACAGTGGAGCCAACATGAAACAAAGTCATTGTAAGCAGCCCTTCTTACACATTTTCAGTAAACAGTGTATGCCAAAGAATAGTGTAAGGGATAAGAGGCATGTACAATTCAAACAGAGAAAGGAGAAAGCTTCTCCTAAAGAGAAAAAGAAAAGACAGAACTTCTCTCCAAACCAACTGAAATACTTTTCTTTAGTTTGGTGGTTGTTCTAGAATACATGTTAATTTACAAGGCCAAAACATTTCAAAATGAGGATGTTTGGGCAGACACTGGCGTACCCCTCCCTATGAAATAAGAGGCTGGAAGCTTCTTTCAAAAATATGCAATTAAAGCTTTTGTATCAGGAGGGTTTAATCAGGAGTGCCAGTATCTCATGTTTTACTGAAAGGGTTGTCAAAGCATGGCCATGATGCAGTGGAGTCTAGTACCCATCTAGAAACCACTGCAAAGGAAGCTGCTGGACATGGGAGAGGTGGGATTTCCTGGGGCACTCCACGGACTGCAAGGGAACCATACCTGCAACCTCACCAGATGTCAAAACCTCCAGCCAACAGAAGCACCCCCTTGGGACTGGTTTTCAGCCAGCCAGTCCGCCCACGAATCATTCTGTAAAATGATCTCTAAATAGTTCTATAAAGATTAGAAGACTCCAGCACGCTTTTCATCTGTCCTGCCACGGGGCTGGGGCAGGTACATGCCAGAAAAGTTCTCTGGACATTTCAACAAGTGCTCTTCAAAACAGAAACATTTGCCACAGTCCCTAAGCTGTGATAATTTGTATTTACACATTGGACAGCATTCAGAGAACAGCGATTTGTCACGCAGCTGACCGGATGGATTCAGGGAACAGAACAACAGTGCTAAATATAAGTCAATTTAGACAAGAATGATTCAGGGGGCGGTGAGGCAGCAGCATGACCGCAGCGTGCAAGCATGTGGAGAGATACCAACAGCTACAGAGAGGAGGAGACAGCACCCAGAGAGCCTGTTGACTGCTGTCTGTGAGCAATCACCAGAATGCACGATCTAAGGTGAACAATGCAGAAATCAGGGCAAATTAGTGAGTTAAGTTTACGGGGATGAGAAATGGGGTCTGACACTGAGCTACCCCAGACCATCATCTACCTGTGAGCTGATTTAGACACTTAAAAACAAATGTTTGTTTGGGGCTTCACAGTATTTGAGAGATTTCCTCTAATTTTCCTTTCTTAAAAGAGCTGGCTGCTAATCCTCTGCAAGTCACACCCTGCCAGATGTGTCAAGATACCCACAAACACAGAAGTCCCTCTCCTCTAATGCTGCCTGCTTAAGCAATGCTCTTTGCCATCCAGTGTGACTTGTCTCTTGAAAAAGAGAAAACACACTGGGAAGAGGAACACTAAACAAGTAAGAAGGCTGGTGGAGCAGGCACACACTTGCTCCTTCATTCCCTGTCCTTTAGATTCTACCAGAGGCATTCATTTAGAAAATACATCTCTTGAAAAATATATTAGCCGAACAAGGCCTATTTTGGGGGACAAGGAACCAAAAGAGCCTCAAAACTTTGTTCTACCAGAAAGGTTCCACTGCTGGCAAAACAATTCGGTTGGTGAGACAGAGGCTGCAAAGCTGTGCACTGAGCTTTCTCCAAAGGAACCACCTTCATGCTGAACTGTGACAACTGAGCTCGAAACACCTCTCGCCTCTATATTCAGATATTACTGGAAAGGGAGAAGCAATTACTCAGAGCATGTCCAACATATAACAAGGGTAATATATTCATTTCTGTTAAGCACATGAGAAAGATTACTTGTAGGCAGCAAAGGAAGCCTATGGAAAACAATGCATGCCTCTCTCACAAAAAAGGAAGGACTTTTTGAGTGTTAAGGTCAACAGCTCAAGGATCCACACAACCTAAAGAGACAAAGAGACAAGTGGATTTCCTTCCCTTAAGCCATTCCAGGCATTAATGAAAGAGTAAGCAGAGCTCTGCCTTTTCCAGAAGTAAAAACCATCTTGTTACTCCACCAGTTCCTGTACCACCATCCGCCATATCCTGCCTAGAATGGTCCTTTGATAATCACAGAATTATCAAGACTGGAAGAGACCTTTAGGATCATCCAGCCCAACTGTCAGCCTGGCACTACCACTGTGACCCCTAAACCATTAAATATCATATCACATCACCCAGCACTAGAACACCTCCAGGGATAGTGACTCTACCACATCCCTGGACAACCTATTCCAATGCCTGACCACTCTGACAATGAAAATGTTTCTAATGTCTAACCTGAGTCTCCCCCGCCTCAGTTTAAGGCCATTTCCTCTTGTCCTCTCCCTGCAGGCACAGCAGAAGAGACAGGCCCCCACCTCGCTACAACCTCCTTTCAGGTGCTTGTAGAGAGTGATGAGGTCTGCCCTGAGCTTCCTTTCCTGAGACTAAACAAACCTTGTTGCCATTCACTGGACACGCTCCCGGATCTCCCTGTCCTTTTTTTAAGTGAAGGGCCCAGAACTGAACACAGTATTCAAGGTGTGGCCTCACCAGTACTGGGTCCAGGGGGAGATCACTTCCCTACTCCTGCTGGGCACACTGTTCTTGATCCAGGCCAGGATGCCATTGCCCGTCTCGGCCACCTGGGCACACTCTGGCTCATGTTCAGCTGTCTGCCGACAGCATCCCCAGGGCCTTTTGTGATGAGCCACTTTCTAGCTGCTCTGCCCCCAGCCTGTAGCACTCTGTGGTGTTAAATCCCACAAGCAACAAAAGGCAGAGCAGCTCTGAAAGGAAACATCATGCCCCACGGGGTAACAGAGCTAACTGTTCCCTTCCTGCACTCTTTGTCCAGCTTCTACTCTGCCCTACCTTCTTCCCTCCTGACCATATCCCATTTCTTCCTCTTCAGAGTTTTTCACTATCTAAATACCATCTCCAGACATTTCAATTTTCTGAACAATAACGGCAACCTGAAACCTCAGGCTTGATCTAATGCCTGGAGACTTGCAGGCTTTAAAAAGCAGGGGTTAAAGAGATAATATGAAGAAAAAAATACTAAGTTCTGCAGCTCAAAGTAAATAAAAACTTTTCTAAAAAAGAATGAGAGAAAAGAAACCAGCCCAACAATGAAGTCCAACAATTGCCTTACTTAAATGTGACAGGAACATTTGATCATCTTCTCTTTTTCAGAAAATCAGTTTCTAAAAATACTGGATTGGGACATTTAGAAGTGACACGTTGAATATGTTTTTTATATTACTTGCTTTTCCAGGTAAGTTGTAATGCTCTGGATTTAAAACTAAGTAACTAAAATAATTCAAATGGAACTTCAGGAAATCACAATGATTTTTGAGATATGGTGCACTCTAAAGCATTCAAAAGCACAGCTGTGTTTTGTAAAGTCATCTGAGATCTTTCCCAAGTAAATATAAAATATTGCAAATATGTATTTACAGTTTCAACAAAACTGCCATCTAAACTTCCCATCAAGTGTCAATATTGTACCAAAAATAAATAAATAAAAAAAAGTTAAACATATACACTGAATGCTACTAAGATTCACAAGCAGCTGCAGGGAATGCCTTGGAGATAAAAAAATATCTGTATGTAGTGTATACTGAGCAGTCCTACTACTCAAAACCAGCTTTGTTGAGGTATCTTCTGATGTAAATTCCTAACTATACTCATTTAGTACTAGATGTATCTATGCAGAATAAAAAAGTGTTCTAGAAAGTGCTTATCCTTACCGTTAACTTGCTTCCTATCACGACTCTTCATTAAGCTTAAAAGAGTAATCAACACTGGTAAATCCCCAGAAAAAGGCCAGCTTCTAAAAAAACAACTGTCTTTTGGTAGGGGTTAAAATCTCTACAGTTTGTACAACAGAGCTGGGCTGCTGTTGTGCTTTCTCAAAACTACACACTCTGTTACAATTTCAGACAGCCACAAGGGTAGCTAGCACCTTTATGCTGCAGAATCTTTTTAAAACCCTTAGTTTAGTAAAGCCTCACTGGGGACATACAAATGAGTTTGTTACTAGGCAGAAGACAGTATGTGACTCACAGCCTGAGGACTCCCTTCCCCCTTTAGCGCTGGCTTCATTGCTCTGCTTGAGGAGTGAAATCTGCAGAGGGGTTTTGTGTTGGCTGGTGTTCAGGAAGGAATTTATTGCTCGTTTCTTAGAGACAGCTGAAGGAGTCTGCGTGATTTAGACATTCTGACAGTCGCCCTGAATTGCTTAATTTGTCAGGATTAGCACAGCACAGCTTCAGGTTGGGGCAAGATGTTTATCATCTGTGCTGATCCCCTTTTTGTTGAGTGCACTGTGTAATCACATCTCACAACAAAGCAGAACGAGGCGTTCTGAGCCACAGGCCTACCAGCCTGACAACCACGGCACATCTTCCAGTGTGGTGGGCTGTCTCCAGGAACTGCAAATATCTTTAAGTGCCAAGTAAAATTCAACATCTGCAAGTGGGATGCCAGCAGTATGTCCCATTTGAAAGGACTCGCTATGGCCCAAGCACAAACTCCCTCCACCCTGGCCAGAAAGGACTCATTATCTGATGAGGAATTATATGCAAGGTGTCTCAATGCAACTGGAGCAGCAGCTTGGTCAACTCCCAATTCTTTTCTTCACTTTTTGGCATATTGAAGAAATGGAAGAATCACAGAATCATTAAAGTTGGAAAAGACCTGCAAGACCATCAAGTCCAACCACCACTTTGTCAACTAGACCATGGCACGAAATGCCATGTCCAGTCATATCTTGAATGCTCCAGGGATTCAAGACTCCACCACTTCCTTGGGCAGCCCACTCCTGTGCTTGACAACCCTTTCAGTGAAGGGTGAAAAGGGTGACAGCCCTTTCAAAAAGGTGAAAAGTAATCTTCCATGTTGTTTTGGCAAAAAGGCTCATTAAACTATCATGCTTTTAAGTTGCAAGTATTTATGGGAGGAATTACTGGAATGAATAAAATGGAAGTTTCATCTATTTAGGAATATTCCACATCTTTTTCTATTATGCTTAGGGAACCTAAACATAAGAGGGCACTCCATTAGTAAAAGGCATTACTGATAATGGGACAAAGGCACAAAAAGCTGTGCTGGTATTGGCCTCATACAAACCTCTGCTGACTTCCTTGCTTGTCAGTGCTGCAAAAGAAGTTCTACTAAATTAACTCTGAATTCACAGATTCAGCCCTGCAATGTCTTTCACGTTGGCATGATATCAAAGAGTGAAACCAAACTGTCCCAGCAGTTCCTCACACAGAGCAGCTAAACAGCTTTGTAAAATACTGTATTTTTTTCACACTCCAATTAAGATAGTATTTTCATTTATTTGAATATTGTGAAATGAAAAAGTGTTTGATTAAATTCCTGAAGGCCTGAAACAGCAGAACAGATCAACACATCTGATAACACTATCTACTTGACTTTCTAATAAGCAGTTGGTACAAACTGATTCTGCATGCAGACTTTGCAGTAATGGTAATTTGAGGGTGAATTGCTTCTGGTAGACCTGACCACACCAGACTAGAACTGTGCCTCCTCTTTAGAAGGTACAGACACAGAGTAAGCAAATCTCATCTCAGAAAAATGAACTAGCAGCTTGCTTAACCACCAATTTACTTCAATGCTTTTATCAACTTTATAAAAGGGGTTGTTTTGTTGTTGTTGTTGTTTTTTCAAATGTAAGTTAGAATATGCAAAAATCATTAGCCCTTCATTCCCAATTTCTTTGTATTTCACTCAAAAAGGAATGTCAAACATGGTGTAAATTTAGTATTGTGCTCAGTTCCTGTGTATTTCCTGGTACTGTATTTAAATAATCACATCTATAAACAAAAGCTAATATTATCATAGGATAAAAAGATAGTCCAGGTTGGAAAGTACCTCAGGAGGTCATCTAGTCCAATGGCTATCCAAAGCAGAGTCATCAATCACTCATTAGTTTACCCTGGGTAACTAGTGAATGGCATAAGCTGGGTGGCCAAATCATACAGAAAACAACACTTGAAGCATCATTTAGGCTAATTCTTGTCTTATTTCAGTGAGATAACCAAATATAAACAATACCTGCTGCAATGGAAGTACAATGTTTTGTGCACATGTACAGTCCCTCTCTCCTTCTTACATATTCAAAATTAATTCCTAGCAGTCCCCTGAGTTTCTAAAAATATCTCACACCAGATAACAGATAGCACTACCCACATTATCCTGACATCAAGAAGTTCACTTCAAACACATCCAGTCTCAGAAAAACAGACACATGTAATCAACAGAGTGGAGTATGTTCAACTTCACACACCAGACACCAAACACAGGCTTATAATGCATTTGTCTAAAAAACACCAAAAACAAGTATCCAAAAGCAGTTCCATCTTCATGATGACTTCTGTTTCTCATAACAGGCACTGTGAAACCTAGTTTGGACGAGGCGGGGCCTTGGTCTCTAAGGATTTCACAAAACATAACTCCTATGTATGTGTAAGAACAAAGAGGGGGGATAGCTTTCAATCTTGCCAGTTGCATCTGAGCACTACCTCTAGTTATCTGCTCACACTAAAAAAATTAATTTTGCCTTCAAAAAGCTTTGACAAGCGTAGGACTCATTTTTAAACAGTCAAAGCAGGTATGTAAGTAAGCAACTACGGTTACTGAACTTGAGACCCTCCCATCCAGAGTTGTTTCACAATTCCCATTAACTATGTTATTTTTTAAAGTTTTTGACACTCTGTGGCATTCCAAAAAGTCAAACCAAGGCTCTCACTTCTCTTGCCATAATGCAACTCCAGAAAGTTAGTAAATTGGAAGATACACAACAGCTCAGCAGAAAGTAACTATGGCAACACTCTCTTTTGGACAGAACCTACATCGTATCCTGGCTAAAAATATCACTTTATTCAATTAATCATTTCCCTCTTTTCACCTTGACTCTACTTTCTTAACATGAAACCTATTATCATACCAACTGATTCATACGAAAGTGATTCGTAACCATAAAAATTAATAAATCAGAATCAAGCCTGAATTTGTCAAAGGACTCTTACACTAAGTCTTTCCAAAGAGTATGTTCTTCTGAAATCCACAAGGTCTGATCCCTCTGCCACAGAATGGGGAAACAAAGATACTGTAAATGTGAAGATAAGCAAAAGTACTTTACCTCATGGTTAGTGAAGAAACACATTTAGTCCCTAAAATAAAATTGTTGTAGACATTTTCAGACATGCCAGCTAAAACTAAAACCTCTCCTAACTTTTTGATCATTGAAAGAAATATCAAGAGGAAAACAAAATGTTTTTCTCCCCTTTATAGTTGCATAGTTAGGCAATTGTATATTGACAATTCAACAGCAAAAGAACAAGTGACTTAACTCAGAAAAGTATATCATTATGTGAAGTACAGGCTCTGAAGGATTTTTTTTCATTACACTACTTAGAGAAAATCACTGTATGCCCTCTTCAAATAAAATGTATTTTCATTTAGTTCCAGCAGAAAAACTTTTAGGGCAGTTGTTCAAACCCATCTCTTACCATAACTTCAGGAATCACCACAGCATTCAGAGGCTTGTCATTGATAACAGTATCTTTAACTAGCATATATATTCTTTCAGCTTCAGAAAAACATGAAATTTGGAGTACAACAGCACCTGTAAAGAGGCATCAGAACTATTTTTTATATTTTCTATTATTACTGGAAATAGGTCTCATATATCACAGCAAAAGTTCACTCAGTNNNNCACTCAGTTTACTCAGAACATTATTTAGCAAAAGTTACTCTGTGGTTGTTTGTTATCACTGAATTGGGCTGTTCTGTTTCCAAAGCTTTCTTCATACCCCCAAAACACACCTCAGATTTTTGTTAAAGCAAAGTAGTTTGAAGACAAGCAAGAACTGAAGACAGCACAGAACTGATGCATATTTAAAGACTTCCTTTGAGCTTCAGAGGTAGGGCATATTTCCATACTCTACCACAACTAATATGCTTTTCTCATCATGTACAAGTGACAAAGCTATCAGGTTTCACTTTGTATCTCATTATTAAAAATCCATTAGTTCCATTCATTAATGGTATCTCTGTAAGAATTACTGCAAGGAAAGATTTGGTTTGAGAATCAGTTTTAGATCTTTATGTTGGCTTAGGTCCTGTATGAGGAAACTGGGGAAGAAGGGAAGACAAAATAGAAAGATAAAATAAAAATAAAATAAAATACTGTTAAGTTAAAGTGAAATACTTAATGGGCAAGAAAATGGGGCAGGATAAGATCACAGTGCATAACAGGCAGCATATGAGATGTACACTGGTAACACAACCTGGGTGCAATGAAAAGGGAGAGTCAGGAAGTTATGAGAAACACAAAAATACAAATGAAGGAAAGTGACAATAAAAATCACACACAAACAAACATCTAAAAAACCCGTGCGTGAAAGTTTGGTTCAATGAAGCTGTGACATAAGAACAGCATTGCAAATCCAACTATTCTCCATTAAAAATATGAAAAAGAGGAGGCACATCTTTATATTTTTCCTTATGAAAAGTATTAATTAGCCACGTGGAGACAGCAAATACACAAAGGAAGCACACATCAGTCTTCAAAACCATAGAGAAGGATCCATTTAGCAGACATGTAAAAGTTAAGCCTGCCAAAGGATGTGAAACATCTCAAATATAGATGTCTAAACACACAAAAGAGAAAATTCCACACTTCTGAGTTTTACCAAATGCAGATCTCCACCTGACCACTGCACTAAAGCTGCCCAGAGCCGCTGCTGCTCCAGCTCTCAGAAGCCACACGGCTTCTCCGACCTTGCTGAAATAAAATTCGTACAGCAAAAGCTCAAAGGATGAACAGAGATGAACGTATTTATTTTCTACAACCTCCAGCTAGCTCTTAACACTCTGCTAGGAAACAGCGACCATGAAACAATCCCATTGAGTCCAAAAGCACTACCAAATTTTAGTATTTTAGAAGTCAAAATAGAGAGCAGTTGAAGGGTTTTCATCAGTTCTGTGGTGTTAGATTATTCAGTTGAAGTGCAATTTCAAAACTAATTTTTATGATGAAATATTACCACCTTCTGGTACCCGAGGCATGAAGCCAACTTTTTAACTTTGTTTAATAAGGTAACACTAATCCACTGCTCTTCATAATTACAATGTGTTACATTTCACCTGAAGGGCTTTTTGCTTATGCAGTAGAACTAACTACTCTGAGCTTCCAACCTCTAGTATTAGGCTGCGGTTTTGAAAACAGACATAGTTTGTAAGACTAAAAATCTTAATGCTTACCTTGTGCTTGATAAACATGACTCACAGATACTACATTTGCTGCAAAGGGTAAAAATATAAACACATAAAACTTTGGGTACATTTAGAGTAAATATTTGAAGTATTTTTAAAAGTTACATGAATACAATATAAATAAATATTAGAAGTTATACAAATACAGGGAGAATCTCCAGCTAACATTTTCCCTCTCCTAAGTTTACTTTGCAAGTAAGAAAAGCTGAACTGATTTTCATAAAAGGTGACTATGAATTCTTTCTAGCATTTCAAGTTTAATTCCTCTTGAAGTTACATAAAAAATTGGGAAAAACGCTTCATTTCCTGAAACAAAAATCATGATGCATTCCTGATACTGTTTATAGAAAGCATTGGTTGAAGGACTATTATGAAAAATAAATTATTTTCCCTGAGTGCTTGTCCATACATGTGTACACACAGGGGCTCACACTTCTCCATGACCAGACACAAAGACCATGAATAACGTGGAGAACAACCCACTTAAAAAGTATCAGAGGTTAATCAAGGCAAGGGACATTCATGCGCAGGGAATTATGCACTGGCATAATTTGAATGGTTTAAGGTACGTACAGTTCTTTCAAAGAGTGATGCTTTTTCACTCAAAAATAAAAAAAGGTGTGGTCACAACTCAAGTAATGTAATAATAATTCTGTGAATAATGAGCCATGAGGTTTCTCATGCAACCACAAGCATGTTAAAATGAACAAAAAAGCCCCCATGAGATTACGAGGCAGAATAATTTTTTAAATAAGGTCAGAACAAGTAAAAAAAAAAAAAAAAAAAAAGGAGCAATAGATGCTACATTTTGTTCTGTACAAGTTAAAGTATCTGAAAATGCACTCGTTTACTTACTTTTGATAGCTAATTCTTCCTTGAGAATATTTGTGTACTCTTCTGGAGAAAGCTGAGGTGGAAGGCCACCAACAAATAAATTTACTTGTACAACGGATTTACTGTTTTCCACAATGTAAAATCTCGTTTGATTCATCTGACGTATTGAAGTCTACCAAAATAAAGGAAAATAATGATGTGACATTTGGCAAGAGGATACTGTGAAACAAATTCCAAAACAGTTCTGCACTTAGCAATTGCATCCTCTGTGCCTAAAGAACATCACAAACAGAAGCAAATCTCAAGATCTCAGCTTCTCTACAGATGAACGAGCGTGGGGGGTAACGAATCACTCACTTTTTCTGGAAGGAAGGGGACTCTCTACAAAACAAAGGGATCATTTTTTTTTTTTTTAATTTTCAGATTTACCTTTCGTATGTCCTTGAATCTGCTAAGAATCAGTTCATGATTGTCCAAAACCATGCGCTGAACTGGAGACAGCAAGAACATTGACGATGTTAGAAAGCAATGTAAATTATTATCAGGCTCAATTACACAGAAAAAAATAAAAAAAAGGAAAAGACTAGGGAAAAAGTACAACTGTGCATACAGCTAACTTCAACAAAAAAGACCATGGTGACCTGAACTACTCATTATTCAAGAAAAAAAACACTTTGGTGCTTGGAACAGTTTCTGACTTTTTTCACAGTTCCTAAACACCACCCTCCTTTAAAGAAAGGCAGAAACAGCCTGGACTCACTCAAAAGACAAGCAGTACTTTGGTAACAATCTGTTTGACAGAAGAACTTAAAACTATATTTCCTTACAGCTATATTAATAACCTACTTCTCTGTTTTATCAAAATACTAAAAGAATTCTAACAACTTCCAGTTAAAGTAAGGTTGCAAATGATACTTCAAAATAGAGCACCAGAAACCACTCAAGGTTAAGACATTCACAAGGCTTCAATGACCTTACAAAACAACTTGCTGATAATGCTCACACATAAAGCAAAGTATCGAGCCAGTTTTTGAACTACAAAGGTATATGCTCAGCTATGGTCAGAGATCAGACTACTTCTACGGCTTTATTTATTTTTCTATGCAACCTTAAGAATACTGAAGCACAAAGGGATATGGATTTGGAGAACACCAGCTCAGCTCCTGCAGGATCACAAAACACTTGACCAATGCCAGGACTGCGGATTTCTGTACTTTCTAACACACACACATATTACTTGGACTATCTATGGACTATCTGAGGACTCAAACTTACTCTTTTTTGGGAGCTGTGTCAGGGGAAAGAAAAGAGAGGGAGGGAGTAATTTGAACTTTAGAATTAATGTTTAATAAATAACTGCAGTTAAGAAAATTATGTCAGTTGAACACAGCTCTCCAAAACAGGGCCTAAGTGTCAATACCCACCAGAAACAAGTAAATTTTTATGTGAGAATGAAGAAAGAGAACCTTATTCTCAAAGGACACACAGGACTGAGGAGGACCAGCATCACTTCTGATTAAGTATTTCAACATCGTCGTGAAGTTTCATGTGTGTTTTTTATGTAAAAATAAACTACAACTGTGTTGGAATGGGAAACACCCCCCTTGAAGACCAGTTATAGATGTGCCTTTGACCAATTCTCCTTCGCTTACCTTGTTTACTGCCCATAAGCACCTCTACCAACTTGAAATTCTGGAGGCACTCCGTCTGCCAAAATATGCAACATGTAAATACAGTTTCTGAACAACACAATTTTGCCAGATGTTTACTTTGTTGTATTATACAGTGTACAGAGCATGAAAATCAAACATTTTTAAATCAGTCATGACGTTCTTCCTTTAACCAACTCCTTCTGAGTCAGGAATAATCTTTATTTTACACACTCATGGCACCAGGGTCCTATGCTCTCACACACTGGCATCCTTGCAGCCACATTATGAAGTGGCACCTGTATAGCACAGTTAATTCTATTCCTGCTTCAGTGATCAGCAGCTCATCTAGGGCATTGCCTGAGCATCCTTCCAGAGACAGGATGCAGCACTGGAAATGAACCTGCTCTTTGAGAACACGGCCCAGGAACCAGGCTTGGCAGAAGCAGCTGACCACTCCCCATCGCCTGGGACACTCCACAGGCACTGATCTCTTAGATGAGCCACAGTCTCTTCTCCAAGCTACTGCCAGGGACCACTCAAGTCCCTTGCAGCTGGACCAGAAGAGCTGGCATAGCTGGGAGTCAAATCATTTACTACAATTTATTACATTTACTAAAACCCTGAAAAAATGTGGCACTGAGGATTGAAGAAGTGCCTTAACGTGTGTGGCCTTGAGACTCAAGAGACAAATCTTACTTTACATGTCATGAACAGGGGTGTTAAGAGCCTCAACTTCCTGCATGTGCTTTGCCTGATATTTGATGAAAGTGGCTTGGAGAGGATCTTCAGCAGGGGCAGATTCTGGATATTAAAAAGAGATTTCCTGTATGTGCATCTTTTTACAGGGAAATGAGAAGAGCCTTTAAAAATTATCACTATTGGAGAAATTGCAATTGTGCCTAAGAATTGAGTCTCTTACAGCGCACAGCTAGCTTTCCAAACACGGAGATGTGAAGACCTTTCCCAAACAGCGTATCCAACTATACTGTTTAAGAGTTGCTTTTTTCAGATGAGACAAAATTTTGGAGACCATTGTTCAAATTTTTATTAAAAGGTCCACAGCACTTCAGAAAACAGACTGTCAACAAATCCCAGAACCATGCATTGCACAGCTACATACACGTAGACAGAGATCTACAGTTATCACCTACTGCAGATAGATAGCCACATGCATGTTCCTATGTACTCTGTAAATAATCACTGAAGGCAGAAGTCACCCTCTGTGAAGCATGGCTGTTCCCTGGAGTAGCAGAGGTATGTTGATCTGTTGGTGTGCTGACAAACCCCAACTGCTGAATGAAACGTTCACGCTACAGCTTTGTGTTTCCATTCTACTAAAATTCTACTAAAATGTTTCCTGAAAGTCATGCTATTTTGGCACCAACTGTAAGAAGGACAGGAAGACTGAAAAGAGACCATCTTCCGAGGAAATCATGTGCATCTACAAGAGTACAACATGTATTTAATAATTTCCAAAAGAATATGGTTTTGCTTCAGCCTTGAGTCCTTCCTTGCAGTCTTTGAGGACTAGAGATGCTGCTTGCCACCAAAGGGGGAAAATCTCTGCAGGCAAAGCTCAACTGGAGTTCAAGCTGGCCAGCATTGTGAAAGACAAAAATAAGGGATTTTTAAAATATGTCAAGGGCAAAAGTAAGATCAGAGATAATACTGATCCATTGCTTCATGAGGTTGGTCACCTCAAAAATAGGGATGTAGATAAAGTGGAGACATTCAATGCCTTCTTCACTTCTATCTTCAACACCAATGATGAGCTCTGGGACTCCCAGTCAACCCTGAACTTGTTTGAGACTTGCTGCTCCAGCCCAGCGCACGCGAATCGATAGGGCCCGAGGGAATTCATCCAGGTTACTGAAAGACCAGGCCAGTGTCATCGTGGGACCTCTCTCTACTGTCTTTCAATGGTCTAGGAAGTCTGGAAAGGTCCCAGTCAATGGGAAGATGCTGTTGCACTATTCAAGAAAGGCAAAGAGGAAGACCCTGTCAATCTCTTTCAGTGCCTGGTAAAATCATGGAGATGCTTATTCTGGGGAGTATTTGAAAAATACTGGAGAGATAATGAAGTCATCAGTCACAGTCAGCACGGGTTCATGAGGGGAAGGCAGTGTTTGACAAATTTAATTTCCTTTTATGACAAGGTCACCTACCTAGCTGATCAAGGGAAGCCAGTGAATGTGGTGGCCTTTGATACCGTCCCTCACAATATCCTTCTGGATAACCTGTCCAGAAGAGAGCTAGACAAGTCCACACTACACTGGGTGAACAATTTGCTAACGGGTCAGGCTCAAACGGTTAGAGTATATGGGGTTACATCAGACTGGCGGCCAGTCACCCGTGCAGTTTCCCAGGGCTCAGGTGCAGGACCAGTACTCTTTCATGTTTATATAACTTGTCTGGATACAGGAATGACATGCACAGTGAGTTTGCTGATGATACTAAGTTGGGAGGAGCTGTGGGCTCCCTTGAGGGGACCCTTCCAGGGAGATCTGGATAGGCTAGAGAGCTGGGTAATCCCCAGCCATATGAAATTTAACAAGAACAACTGCCAGATCCCCCCAGGATGGCATAAGCAATCCTGGTTAAAAATACAACCTTGGTGAGGCGAGCTGGAGAGCAGCCCTGCAGAAAGATCTTGTGGATGGGGTTGATGGCAAGTTGAATATGAGTCAGCAGTGCCCTGACAGCCAGGAGGGCTAACTGCATCCTGGGGGACAACAGCATCACCAGCCAGTCAAGGGAAGAGATTGCCCTCTGCTCTGTAGTGGGGGAGCCCCACCTCAAGTACAGTGTGCAGCTTTGGGTGCCTCAATGTAAGAAGGACATCAAACCATTTGAGTGTGTCCAGAGCACGGCGACCGACAGGACCTAGGAGGAATGCTCTGGGGACACTTGGCTTGTTCACCTTGGAGAAAAAGAAGCTGAGGGGTGACCTCATCACAATTACCAGCTTTCTCCAGTGGGGCAGTGAAGGGAGAGGTGCTGATCTCCTCTCTCTGGTGACCAGCGATAGGACTCAAAGAAAGAGAACAAAGCTACATCAAGGGAAGTTTTAATGAGACATTAGGAAAAGGTTCTTCACTGTGAGGATGGCCAATCACTGGAACAAGATCCCCAGTAAAGTGTTCACAGCACCAACTCTGTGAGAATTCAAGGAATGTTTGAACAATGCTGTTAGTCGTACACTTTGGTTTTAGGCAGCCCTGCAAGGAGCAGGGAGATGGCCTCAGTAATCTTTATGGATCCTTTCTAACTTGAGATGTTCTGTGATTCTACGATTTTCTTCGCAGAGCAGCACAAAGAATTAGGAGGACAAGCATGATCATCCTACCAGGGACTGCCAGTTTCCTAACAAGGTAAGATTAGAAGTGTAGAATCACTGTGTTCATACAAGAACATCTGCTTGACCCAGGAACCTTCCAGTACAGAGGAACCGTGCCTACCAGGAAGAATGCAGAAAGCTTTGAGGAGCGTGCCAGTCACACGAGATCATCTGACACATTAAAATCACGTACATTAACTGCAAACAAAGGAGGTACAATTCTTCTGAAGAGAAAAATATGTACACCCCACTTCAGGCTCACTCAGGTGGTACATGGACAGGCCTGGGATCTTTTGAGTTACCTGCCTTCCAAGTAAGGGCAGCACTTCCTTGATCACAGTCTGCACAGTGCTATCCTTATTTACTCGTAGAGATACGTATGCCATTCCCACCCTAAGAGAAAAAAAAATACTTATTTTAGGACAATCATTTGACCTATCCTGTGTGTACCTTTTTTACCTAAGTGTCAAATTTGCATAAGTTGAAAAAAGTTACTCACTGAGCCTCATGGCAGATGCAGTATCAGTGTCACAGACAAGAAAAGACTTACATCTCAAGGAACTGTTAACTACAATTGTACCAGTACAAATTAGTTTCCTCTTATACACAAAATTGCCTTCAAGTCTTTCACAAAATTTGGCAGTGTAGTTGCAACAGCAAACTGAACAAATGGTTAAATCTGATTGATCCCACAGTGCTTCAGAAATAGAAAGGTCACCAGATCATTTTGTTTTCACTGCTAAATATGTATAAAATTTATACTGTCTCAGTGGCAAATGGAACAGTTTATTTTTTCTTTTATTTTTTTTCCTCCTAATCTCACACGGGAACTTACACTGTAGTTCATCCAACTTCATATTTCTTTGAAAAAATCCTCAATTTTTCAAGTGACACATGCATGTCATCATTTGTTTACAGATATAGTTAATGTGAAGTTGCATCTTCCTGACCAAACACATGAAAATAGAACTGCAGAAGTTGTACAGTATGTTCCATGTGCGTAAAGAAACCCAAGAGTCAGGAAAATGAATAATATGCATATTACTTATTCCAAGAAATGAACAGAAGAATCCTGAAACACAGAAAAGGAAACTACATTCTCTGCTTTACTTCTGCAGCTTCAGAAACTGAAGATAACTGAAACAAACAGGGCTAGACTACAGCAGACAAATGTAGCCAAGCAGGATAACCTTGTGATGACGTAGGAAAATACTCACTTTAGCCAGGCAGGATAAATTCTGATCACTTCCTCATCCTTTGGTTTAGCTCTGATGATCCAAGCTTCAGGAACGGATTCTCGGAATACTGAGCCCAAGTTGCTGTCCTCTGCAGCATCGTTCCTGTTGATAACATCGTCAGAGAGCAGCACCTGCTGCGTGAAGGTCTGCAGCTCGTACTCCTGCTGGTCATCATTTATATAGTATGCCCTCAAAGCAGCCTCCTAAGACACAGCAAGATAAATTAACATTTACTTGAAAAGACACCATTAAGACCTGTGTAGCCACAGACTTTTATAAATACCTTATTTATGAAATGGACCTTTAATGCATGCTTTAAGCCCAGAGCTGTAGATAAACAGCAATGGCAAAAGAGCAAAACAAGAGTGAAGTTTTGAAAACAAATTTTAGTGAACACGAAAAAAAAGAAAACCTGAGATATCAATAGATTTGAACACAGTCCACAGTATTTTTGGCAAATGACAGTGATTTTAAAACCAGATATAATAGTTCAGACACCAATAAAGCTACACTGGCTGCATGCAAGATTCACCGCATAAGGAAAATGGTAAATTACATTTGATTGTGCCCACCTCTGCCTATTCAACTTTTCAGCACTAAGGGGATATAGAAAATTAGTGAACTTCTCAACCACAAAGCTACTCTGAACAAACACACCTTTGAAGACGAAAGGTAAGATCTGTCCTTGCAAGATGCATGCAGTCACAGGAATTTTACATCCATGCCCATGCCTGCAGCACCTCTGCTGACACAGATGCTGCAGTCAAGACAGCCCAGTAACTCACTTATGAGAACTGGTATCAAAAACAGATGCCTGATAAAATGTGCTTGAAAGGCAAGTAGCACTCCTAAATAAAACTGTTTTCAGCCCTCTACACAGTTTTCCTTAGAGATCTTAGACATGCATAACACTATAATCCATTTTCAAAACTCCTCTTGATTTTCAGCACAGTATCAAGATAAAAATCCTAATGGGCTTCAGTTTTAAATCGTCAAAATTCTGATGTAACAAATTCTCCAGACTCCTCTGCCAAGTCCTTTATGACTTTGAGACCTTAACATGCTCAGTTCTCCTGTGCACCACCCCATTCCCCCCCCCAAGCTTTATTTCTGCACAGCGTGGGGTCTCTGCCTAGTCCAGTAAATTAAGATCTGCATAGTACACCTGATTTAGTACTGAGTATTTTTGCTACCCCAGATGGAGTAGTGGAAAAGCTAGGAAGTGGCCAGTATGTGATCAGTAATTCATTAATTTCACAGCCAAGGAGCAGAGATAACTATAGTATGTTTCAGTGTTCAAAGCTGATTACCTCATGTGCAATATTGGTGGCTGTTCAGGATAAACATCAAACCACTAAATACTATATAGTAAAGAAGCAAGATCCAAGGAGCTGGTTATCCAATATTATTCACATCAGTAATATCAGACTTCAGAGCCACACAGGGAAGGAGAATGACTGCTAAAATGTGATATACTGTGGTCCCCATTATACTAGAGATACGTAAGCCACCACTTCTTCGGATGTTCTAAAATAAGGGCACTACATGAAGATGTCAATTACATCGTAATAATACAGCCCATTTACATATTTTGTTGGGTTTGAGTTAGATTTGTAAAACTGTTAGCTTCTGGCTGTTGTAATATGTAATCATATGCCCCTTTATCACACTGGAATATTGACCTTCACTGGGTATCTTACCACAACTTCTTCATTTTTTGCAATCCTTGGAACTGAAATCAGTCGAAATTGATTGCGTTTCACTGCATCATTCCCATCAAATATCTTTAATGTTTGTTTACCTGAATGGAAACAATTACTGTATTTCAATAACACACACACAAATCATTAAGCTACCTGAATAGAAAGGGTATAATGGAACTACTAAAAACCTGCTTTTAACCCACTAAAATGTTTCTTCTTGGGAAGTTTTGAGGCTGAATATTTTCACTTTTTTGTTACTGTTCATTTAAGACATGAGTACATTAGCAGAGGAAAGAGTATTTCAAGTAACCATAGTTTTATCCTGGCTTTTGCTATAAGCGCTTACATATAACTACACTGTTTATGTTTCCACTTCTTCATCCTCACCATTCAAGACTGCATTTATAACTGACCAGTTGAACAACTTGAAGACCAAGACACAGTGCCATCCACTTCAGAACAGCTCCCAAAGCACTGACAGTTCTGAGAACACGCTTCTGCAGAAAGTTCTTAAAATAGCTGGTTAAGTGTACATGCAACAGGAGAAAACACAGGGACAACAGAAAATCTAGAAGAAAGAAGGTACAGCAAATTAAGAAGTTCAGCCCTTTGCTGTCTTTCACTTCACTAAAGCTTTATCAAGTCCATGCTCAAGCCATCGAGCACAGGTTGTTGCACAGACATCTCTGAAAGGGTGAAGAGTGAAGGATTTCAGGTTCACCTTTCACAAAGATGAGTTATGACTCAGTCAGGTACAATCAGCTGTACGACAAAGTCTCTCTCTTACTTAAGTGACTATTTAAGAGCAATAGCAAATTGCAATCAAATTTTCAAAGAACAGGCAGCTTTTGAGAGGCTTTAGGAACAAATGAATATTACCAGTGCATTATATGTGTCCTTACCACCTGTCTGTGGAAGTTTAATCAAGTTAATCAATCCAGATCAAAAAGGAGATTCAATGACGACAGACCTTGTGTCCTCTCTGATCACATCTTGATGAAGATACCTGCTAAGCTGCTCAGTTTTGCTGGTTCTTTGTAGGTTTCTCTTCCCAGAGAGCTCATGCTTTACAAGCAGACATGACTATTCTTCACTGACAGAATCTGCCCTTCTTATTGCAGTGTTGGACTGAACTGTTATCAGAAGTCACTCTCTGTATATATAGCACAATGTTACAGACTCCGATCTCGTCATAAATCTGCACACCCGCATTCATCACAAACTAATAAAATCGCTAGAAGCTATCATTTGCAGTCTTGAGATGTAAGAAATACTAAGTGAAAGCCTCATACACCAGCTCCAATGCCCACATGACAGGTTAATCATGCAGTCTGTTAACACTGTAAAGGAGATCCATTACATGCTGGAGTCTACTTTCTCACAGCTTGGAAATACTTCATAGTACAGAATAAAATACTTTTTCTCTCAAATAATATCAGCGTTTAGGTTCAACAAAACACATGAGCCAACTACCATCTGCCATAGAAGGATTTAAAAGGAGAGCTGCAACTGGCGGAACAAAACCACCAAATCACTATGTAGACTTGTTCACTTCTTATGGCCTTTCTTCATTAACAGTTCCACTGGGCATGGCTCAATATGTGTATGAGGATGTTCTCATTAGGTAATAAAGACCCCACTGCACAGCAAAGTAGTCATCAGCACAACCTCTCATCCTCCAAAGTCTTCTTTGTCTCTCCTGGGACGAAACTGGCCAGGTTGATTGGTCTAGTGGAAGATATCCCTACCCACAGCAGGGGGGTTGGAACTAGATGATCCTTAAGGTCCCTTCCAAACCAAACCACTCTATGACTCTACTGTGATATTCAACACCTTGCTGAACATGACAAACTGCTCTGATTTGCCCTGCTTGAGCAATCTCCAACTTCGGCCATACTGTGACTCTTTGAAGGGAAGCCTGTACAACAGATGCATGCACAAAGAAAAATAGACAGACAAAAAACCAGAATAAATAAAATTATAGAATCATAAAATATCTTGGGTTGTAAGGGGCTTTCAAACACCATCTAGTACATACACTCTGACATGGACAGGGACATCTTTCACCAGATCACATTGCTCAG
Source organism: Myiotriccus ornatus (assembly GCA_036023395.1). NCBI lineage: Eukaryota > Metazoa > Chordata > Aves > Passeriformes > Tyrannidae > Myiotriccus > Myiotriccus ornatus. The sequence goes on from JAYRBT010000093.1 coordinate 25,983,353, forward strand.
AGCCCCATCCCACCTGACCATAAACACTTCCAGGGATGGGGTACCCACAGCTTCTCTTGGCAACCTGTGCCTGTCTCACTACCCTTAAAATAAAAAATTTCTTTCTTATGTTCAATCTACATCTATCATCTTTTACTTTTGAATGGTTACCTCTTGCCTTATCCCTTTTATCAGTACAGGCCCTGGTAAAAAATCTCAATAACCTTTCTTATAAGCCCCCTTTAAGTATTGACAGGCGGCAATAAGGTGCCCCTAGAGCCTTCCCTTCTCCAGGCTGAACCATGCCAATTCTCTCAGCCTCTCTCAGCTCTTAGAGGGGATGTTCCATCCCTCTAATGATCTTAGTGGTCTCTGGACTCGCTCTGACAGGCCAGTGTCCCTCCTGTGCAGAGCTGGATGCAGTGTTCTAGGTGGGGTCTCATGAGAGTGGAATAGAAGGGCGGAATCCCATTCCTTGTGCTGCTGGCCACGCTGCTTCTGATGCAGCCCTGGATGCAGTTCGTTTCTTGGGTTGCAAGTGCACATTGTTGAGTCGTGTTCAATACTTATCCTCCAGCACCCCAAGTCCTTCTTGATTCCTTCATCCCCCCCCCACCACTGGGGGCTGCCCCAGCCCAGATGCAGCACCTTGCAGTTGTCCCAGTTGTTGAACTTCATGAGGTTTGCATGTGGGCCCACTCCTCAAGCCTGTCAAGGTCCCTCTGTATGGTATCCCTTCCCTTCAGCATGTTGACTGCACCACACAGCTTGCTGAGGGTGCA
>JAYRBT010000093.1:25988585-26000796 GCA_036023395.1 Myiotriccus ornatus
ATTTTCACATCTTTCCCCTTCTTTTGGGAAGGCTAAACTAAAGCTGAACTGGCCTGTAATAGTACTTTCAACCAATCCAGCTGAATATCTGAATACTTAATTTGCTCTCTTTGACAGTCAAAAGGGAAAAAGGCTTAGTTGTTGAAATGTCAAAGTCCTCACACTCAACCACTTTAGCCACTTTAAACTCTGGAAAAAGTGAAAGTTTTTTAGACAAACTGCAGTTAGTCAGAGCCTTTTCCCACAATAAGGAATCATGGTGGTGAATCTTAACTGAGAATCATTAAGAGACACCAGCTTCAAATTTTAAAAAATGAAATAAGAAGATGCTTGAGATCACTTCCATAACTGAGTTATTTACCAAGCTGATTTTTTTCAAATCCAGATCGCATTTGCATGATTAACCTCCTAAATTTGTAAGAACTTTAGGATTAAAAGACATAAATTAGTATTTATTGATTTGAAATTTCCTTTTTTACAGCAATCCATGCAGCTACATTAGGTAGCAAGTACCATGTTGTTCTAGTTACTAATATGAATATGGAGGTAGGATGCCCTTAAACCGTGGTTTTACCTCCTTTTCTGAAAACTGATACCAACTCCAGGCAACTCTGCAGAGTTGCTTAAGATTTTAACCAAATAGGAAGCAACTTGCCCTTCTCAATCCTGATTACTGCAACATGACCAACTTAAAAAAAAAAAAAATTCACCTGGTGCCTTTAGTGAGATTTGGATCCAGCAATTCTAAAAGCAAAAGGCTTTGAAAAGACATGCTGTCTGCCCTTTAAATTAGTTGCTTATCTATCAGTTGTTAATATCACATCTTCTTTCTTCAGTTACCAAGGTGAGACAAATGACTTCTTTGTCAGGATAATGAACAGATTATCACTTACACCCATCTACTAGTTGAAAATAGCTGTCAGATATTTGTAAGACCTTGGATAAAAGGTCTTGTGTTGGACTAAAACTAAAATTTAGCATTAGAAAAATAGGCATTTAACATTTTGCCTTAAGGCAATACAACTTAAGATTATATGAATAAAGACTGGAATAGGTGACTATTCACCACTTACTAAAATTTTGCTTACTTGAGTCTGTTGAAATTTGGACATCTTTTGCTGATCCCTGTGTTGAACCATCAACATCATCATCTTCATCTGTGTAAACAGAAACATTTAAAGAAAGAATACCTCTTAATTTGAACCACAGGGGAGGAAAAAGGTATTTGTCATTTAAGAGCAATTTCCACCAAACAAGCTAGCACAAAACGATCCAGACAGAAAAGCACACTTTCCTTTCTACTTACAATAATTAATACAATAAAAACAGCATTGAAAAACCCAAATCTGCATTCTCATGTAACTATAGTGAAGGCATACCTGAGATCCTTCTATGATTAGCTTTAATATTGCAACTACTCCATTTCACCCCTTTCTAAACCTGCAGTGTTTATCTATGACTGAGGTATATATGGTTTCCACTAAGTTTGCAATCACCAAATCAATCCAGGACTTGAAGTAGCAGCGTTACAGTCAGAAATACAGGTGTAAGTAATTTCCACAACTGAAAAACTAATTTGCAGACACACAAAGAGGACTTTGACAGCAGCTCATCACTATCACTGAAAGCTGGGAGCTAACTTGTCAGCTAATAATGCACCCTGTAAAACTACACACAAAACACTAAGATCAGAATAAATGCTATGAACATTTACATTTGCTTCTGTAAAGGGAACATCCTGACTCCATTCTCATTCCTGACACTCATGGCCATACAAGAAGGCCAGTGCAAATCCAAACATGATCAATTTTTCTCCTCTAAGGGTAGCAGTAGCATGCAACACAAGTCAATGTGGTGTGCTCCTCATATAATGGTATTCATACTCACACCCACTGAAACTCCCCGTCACCCCCACATATCCTAGTCCTGACTGGGATGCAGGCAAAGCTCTCAAAAAATATAAGGCAGGCAACACCCTTATAAAACCTATGCCTTGCAGCTGACGGAGAAAGCAGGAAATCAAAGCACAAAACAAGAATGAAAAAATAAAATCAAATCAGTAAAGACAGATCTTCAGAGCAAAAGAGGTACTGGGGAAGTCAAAATCCTGAAGCAGGAAAACCTTCAAAGAAGCAGAATAACAGCATGTTAAGAAGGGTGCTAGGCAGGATTTCTAAACTTCACACCAGGTAACTTAGTGAACGTTTGTGTGTTGCTTTAAGGGACTGCAAGAAAGACCAACAGTAATGCTTTTGGGCTGGTGCTTTTAAAATAGAAAAGAAGTGTTGAAATACTTTCCCTGTTATAGCTGACAAAGAGATCAATTTTCAAATTGGAGAGAAATTTAGACAGTATGGGCTTGAAATACAAGGAAGCTGAATGCCTTCTTGAATTTCCCTTCAGACAAAATCAGGTTAAAAAAAAAGAGTATGTAAATATAACAATAAGAAATGACTGCTCCTGATTGCTCCCAACCTTCTTCTCAGTTTAGATGGTAAGAAGCTGACATCTTTTATTACTCTTTCTCCTTCAGTCAGGATAGTAGGGATATTTATGCTAACAGCATCTTGAAACTATTCCAGTGAAGTTCAATGAGTTATTCTGAAATTCATTAAGATGGGAGCCAGTTGGAGGAAGGGGAGATAACTACTCTACCATTGCTTCCCCTGGTAGTTCCAGAGTTTTGAAAAGCCTCTTTCAGCATAGAGATGTTTGCTGAACGTTGGTCAATGAGCTCAGTATTTATGCAGCAGCAAAAGCAATCTGGACAAATGGTCCCCAGCAGGTCAAGGATGATGTATGTGCTCATTCACTGCATGGGACAAGGCAACTGGCACTTTCCAAACACCATCTTGGGAAGAGCTATGCCTGCAGCAGTTAACTCATCCAGGCAACTGCTAAGACTTCTTTGGTACCTCAGACTTGTCTTTTCATAGTAATCTGAGTGATGTCCTTTGTCAGCTGTGGCAACAGAAGAGCACCCTCTGAGCATGCCCCTTCTGAATGTGAGAACTTCTGAACAAGTGTGCTTCCATAACGGGTCCCACGGAATTATTCTCCAACAGAGGAGCACCTTGCTCCCCTGAAACATCCCTAACACACATGCAATCTTTAATGGGATCTGTGATCTGCCACCCAGAGCCTACGCCTTCACTTGGAAAAGCAGCAGCAATTCCCAGGGCAGTGGTCCTGAGGTGTTTCGTGCTCAAAGGAGCATCAAACACATCCTAGCAGAGTTTTAGGGAGCTGCTGGACTCCTGACACATCTTACTAACTCAGCACATGCCAGGAGCTAGAGGGTTTTTGGAGGAAAATGCAGGTTTGTTCTGTGAACATGGGTAACAAGAAGGACCATGAGGCCAGGGCACTGAGGGCACTGAGTTTCCTTGACACAGATGATGTGAGAATTAGTTTAAGACAATGTTCAGCTCCACCTTTGAGGAAGAATCTGGGCAGAGGAAAAGACCATACAGCGATTGTATTTGGTGCTATTGGTGGGGACCTGCAGACAACCTGACCTCCAGCAGATGACTGAGAATGGCAAAACTCCTGCAAGGCTCAGTAGGACATGAATGGTGTAAAAGAGGAAATGGTGTAAAAGGAAATGTGAAGACACCTGATGAGTACCTGTACATTCAGGACCTAGGTGCTAACCCAAGCATCACATACCATCATCAGGTAAGGAAAAACAGAACAAAACACTTCATGCACAGCAGACTGCAAGGCAGGGAATATTAACCCTTCGTGCCTTGTGCTGAGTCACAGCTGTGGCCCACTGACCATGAAAAAAAGGGAAGATGTCAAGTGCTGGGGGCAGCCATCAAATTCACAGGTATGCCATGAATCAGCAGCAGGAGGAAAGGGGAGCATCCACATGGCTTGGCCCCTGCTCCCCTGGGTATCAGCAGCTGCTCCCTCCTGGGAGGCTGCTGCCCACTTTATGAAGGGGAGCTGAGCCCAAGGGGCAGAAATTCTCACAGGCCACAGAGAAGAGATCTGGTGTTAAAAAAGAGATTTTTCAAGGTGTTGGTATATTATATCTGTGTTATATGCAGGGTGAGGATTATAAAAACGCATTCTGGCTTTCCAAACATGGTGGGGTGGGTTTATTTGCTTTGGTTTTTTTTCTTCATATCATATTAAATGACTGGAAATGGCACAAATTAAATTAGTGAATACTTCTCCATCCCTATGTGTCTGCTTCTGACCACCAATGGGTGCATTCTCTCAATTCAAAGTACAAGACACCCATTTTTGACTAAAGAAATACAAAAAAAATTATTACTTTTAAAAACCTTGACTATAACATAATCTCATACACTTAGCATGTCCCAAAATGGAAAACCTTCTCTTCCATCACTTAAAATACTGAAGAAAAGGATTAGAAGATGCTGCTATAACCTTGGGACCTTTCACTCAGAAAGTTCAAGAGCAACTTAGCAGGTTGAGAAAAGTGCAGTTGCAAATATTTAATTTTCATGAGCTGCATTTTGCCTACCTTTTATTTCCCTTCCTGTTGTGTTCAGGCACCAAAAGAAAGACTTTACAAGAGCATAACAATCAAAACATAAATTGGAAAATAGTTCAGTAATTGGAAAACACTTAAAAAAAAAAATCTCTTATTCCTAAAGAGCTGTTAAACATTCACTCTAGATGGCAGCAGAACATTACCCTGGCCAGACACATGATTTCATTTCAGCACAAAAATCTTAAAATGACAGATGCCTAATGCAAGAGACAAGTAAAAATATCTGTATGCATGATATGACAAATAAGTGTTTGCAGCAATGATAACATACCACAAATTTTTCGACTTTAGGTTTTCACCTCTTGCACACTTAAATGTTTCAAGAACAGTCAACAAATTGCCCTGCGCCAGTAAACAGAAGTTTCTGCACTGTGTGCACATTTCAAAACCTCTAACCTGTCCCCAGAAACAGTAAGAAGTTATAGAATTGCCACAAAAGCCAGTAAAAATTGGCAATAATATGCTTCAGTGAATTACAAAACAAGGTTAAATACACTCATCAATTAGTTGCACTGCACGCTGAAATTTTTACCTGATTCTGTTTGCAAATTCTCCGATATTCGAAAACAGTGCAATTTGCTGAAGTTGCGAGAAAATAATTGCACACAACTTGGAGGAAGAATCATATTCCTTAATCTTCCAAAGGTACATTCTGGTGTGACAATTACGTAGCAAGCAGCATGAGCCTATAAATAACAACATCAGTTAAGAACTTCAGTGTTACACAAAGAAAGCAAATCTGTTTATAACAAAACATGACTGGAATTGCATACCTCAGGTTAGGACATATATAGATCTTCTGTTGATCACTTTCATGAAACGAATGGCTCATTTTTTCACCCTAAATTTTCATTTGTTCATTTCAGTTTTTATATAAACCACGGCGGGAAGGCTTACTATGTGAAGAATTTTCAAAGATCACGAACCTGGTCTATCACAAACCTGGTCTATCACAAACTAAAGGTTTTTATACAGCAACACGGAGAAGTTTAAAGTTTTGGTCTCAAACTCTGAATCTTCCATTCCATATAGATATTTACTGGGGCAAATGGGAAAGGTGCACAGGTCATATTGAATAGCTTGAAAATAGCAGTATCGTCTTGCCCACTTGCAGATTCAGAGATAACACTGTTTCAAGTTTTATTCCAAAGTGTGACTGGCTGGTTTCTGCCTTTGTACTGCTGCAAGATCTTCTGACATTATTAAATACACATACCTTTGTATCTATGGCCATATAGTATGTTACGTTTATTAGACTCTTCTCAAAGACAGTCCCTCCCACCTCAGAAATTATGAATCAGATTAAAATTCAAACCCCACAATATTAAAAAAAAAATTCAAATATGCCTGAAATACTGAATAACCTCATAATTTTAAATTATTATTACATAGAGTACCTCCTCTTACATTAGGTGTCAAGTTAATGATATATTACATATGCTCTTCAGTTCTTCAGTAACACCTCATTAGGTGTTACTTGCACTTTCATCATATTTTAATAAAAGGTGGCATTAAGTGGATGGGTCAATTGTTATCTACACAGCAGACTGTGTATCAGTATGTGAAAACCTGTGGCTTCCATGAAGGTTATTGAAGGGTACTATCACCGTGCACAGGAAATAGACATGTGTGATATGAACAGAAAACCACAGAAAGTGATGTTGGCAACTTAAAAAAATTCCAACCACACAGGCTAAGACCTATTCTGTACTGAAATATGAGTAAACACATTAGAATGGTCTTTTCTTTGACCTTGCAGAATTCACGTGACTTGAAAGAAATTCTGATTTAACACAGAAAAAGTGACTTCAGGCTTCTAAGCGCAAATCTATATTGATTAGTCCCTGCTAAATTTTAATTCCATTGGATTTACATAAAGCTTAACTGCAATTTTGAGAGTTGCTCATTAAAATGACTGTGAGGCAGATTTTCCATCTAACACATAAATATATATATTTATATAAATTAGGTGTATCTACAAAGTGTATATAAAATATATTTATACAGTGTACAAATAAACTATATCAGGTGTTTAAATAAGCACGTGCACCTATATATATGGTTCCCACAAATATATGCAGCAGCACAACATACCAGGATGCCACACCATTCACATCTCATGCCAGAGAGCACCTCAGAAGACCCGCAGGTTTTTTTGCAAACTTCACAACGAGCACTTGAAGAAAGGTTTCCCTCCCTCCAGTGGTGGTGGTAAGTATCCTGAGGGGACACATCATGACTTAGCATTACATCAAACAGATACAGAAGCATCTTCAATCCAAGTTAAAAGTCATCAATTCAAACAGCTCTGAAGAAACAGTAACACAGACTAGGACATTAAGTTTTTCACATGATAAATATGAATTTGAACAATCTTACATTTCACCAAAATAAGAACTTTGTTAACACTATCAGAAGCTTATCACAGTGTTTTTTCTTCTTAGTCCACTAAAACAAAAAAAAACCAACCCTTTTAAAATAATCCTGAAATATCAGTATTTTGCATGTATGTTACTGTAAGAAGGTAAGAAACCAGGCAGTCTTGCCTCAGTCAAACTGCAGGACAAGATAATGTTTGCCAGGGATGCAATGCAGACAACAGCTCAACACACAGAAAAAAAAAAGAGTTCCATGCCAGCTTCTTCAATGCCAATTTTATTAGGAGATGCTTCACTTTTTTTTTTTTTTTTTTTAATTTTAAATTGGGACGTTGTATACATTGCATGGACTTTGCAGCAAGGGTTCAAAAGCACTCTGAATGTATCAGCATTTAAGTTCATTTCCCTGTCTGTGAGACATTCTGGAACCATACATTTCCTTTTCCTGCCAATAAAAGTGCATAGATAACTGGCAGCATGTGGAGGACTACCCCTCCTCTAGTCCAGGTTTTCACACCAAAAATGCATGACCACTTTCCCCTGCAGAGGCATCTGCACTTACGTGGTCCAGGTGCCCATCCTGGTGACACTGCCGGCAGTCACTGCAAGCAAACAGGATACAGTCTGTGTGCACATGTAGCTCACAAACTAAAAGCATAAAAACAAGAAAACTACCTTAGGCTGGAAACCCCAGGGTTTTCTGCATCTCCCTCCTCCCTCCCTCCCATACCCCTCCACTTTTTCACACCATACTTTCTTTCCTTCATGCTCTTTACATTCAGCAAAGATAGACAATAAAGAAGTTTATCAGCATTGTCCTGTGTGTTGCTCCACTTCCTCTGTGTAAAAAGATGCAGCAAGTATTAAGGAAAGGCTGAGCTAATTTTGCACATAAGAAGCACTTGTCATATTTCCTCCAATACAGCAAGTTAAATTTGTACAACTGCTTGGCTTTGTCTTGCAGTTTCACAGGAACTGCTGCCTACTCCAGTACAATTGTGCCTCAAGATGACTTTGATGTAACCAAATCAAAAAAAACACCGAATGATAGAAGCACTAACAGAAAGCTCTCTTTCTACATCCAGATATCATCAAGATCTGAGTATAAAACAGTGGTCTTCCTGAATCAATACTCCACTCCCTTTAGAAAGCCTTTTCCAAGCCCTGCTGCAGAGCAGGCAAGCACTTGGTTAAAGGGTTCAAAACAGCAGATGCTTTTCTGCTCTCCACCCCTGGAGCTGTTAGGAGCACAAGGGAAAAAAAGGCAAGGTATGTTTTAGTACCAGCTCCAGCAAAGCAAGGGGTATGGCACCAAAAGAGCAGGAAGGCTGTAGCCACCTCTCCTGCTCACAGCCAGAAGCCCTGCCTCACTCATGGTCCACAGGAGACACGTCAGAGGTCAGATCAGCCACGGACCCACACAGCATGTCTGCAGCAGCATGGACTTGTGTTTGTGAAGTGAGACAACATCAGAACATGCAGAACAACAATGTCAATCCCAGGGAGAATGCAACAGCCAGAAAGCATGTTTCACTCAGGAAATAAATCCTTTTTTCAGAGCACTCTCTTAAGTAAGCTTAACACTGTCTTCCAAAATATGTGTTAAATACTACGGGCACCGAAAGAAAATGGTGCTGCACACACAGAGTTCAATTTCAGGACTTGTCCACTGATCATTCTTTGGTGTTCCTCCTTTATTCATATTCTATCACAAACAGCACCTGGTGTTTTTCTTTTAGTTAATCGGAATTCCCAGGATCATCCTAAACCAGTGCCTGGATCCCACACATTCACCTCGCATCATGTGGTGGCTGAGTTCAGCCACAAAAGAAAAACACACACGCTATCATGCAGACCGTTCAAAGCGGTTTTCAACTTTGAGAAACACAACATTCTCTCTTTCAAAGCACTTAGCCAAGGTCGAGCCTCCCTTTTGATTCCAATTAACTAAATACAGGTGCAGAGTGACTCAGCTTGCTCCCACAGACACTGTAGGTGGAAGAAGCTTTAGTGCATCCTATAAAGGCTTAGACAAGTTTTGGTTTTTAAATAATTTTAATTCTTTAAAAGCTGACTGGAAATATCGGATACGAAATAAAAGAATCTGCAGCTATGCTGCAAAGGACAACTTACTAAAAAAAATACTACTAAAAGATCTCAATACAAAGGTTCTTTACTGCAAGAGTTAGGAAGGTTCTTTATGGACCTCATAGACAGAGATGGATGAAAAAGATCCTCCTGTAGCTGATTTAAATACTTGTGTATACAAGTGTTCTGGGAAGGCATCTGATTTTTCATTAAGAAATGAAAGAAAGAGAGAAGCATCAAATTCTTAAAATATTTTTTCTGTTCTGGTCAAACAGGTTATTTCTCCAAGTATATAAAAATATATGAAAACTGTAACCTGAAGATTGGAAGACAGCAACTGCACACATTAACCACATTATCTGAAAATATCTTGAAAACAGTATTAAATAAAATAGAGAATAAAATGTTATTTTGAAATCGTTCTCTGGACTCTAGAAAAGGTGATCACAACAAATACTGTCTATTTCTAAAACCACAGAAGATCATAATTTACCACCACATCAAAGCAAAAACTCTTGACCAACTCAATCACAAACTTTCACATACAGTTGCCCATACTGCATGCTTTCACTGCACTCAAGAACTTCTATATGAGCTGTGACAGTCCCTCCTTCACTCACATTTCTCCACTCCTTCCTGTTAGATATAACAAGAATATTTTACCATTTTGCCAGTTCAACTACCAGGCAAGCTTTGAGTCATGTCCTTGGTAATGGTAAAAGTGTCTGTAGACCAAGTTACAGCTTCAAGGCATTAACAAAAGCATTGGGATTTTTATCATTAATTCTGCTAGCTCAGACACACTCTTCCCTTTGCTGTACTTCGTAGAAAGACACAGGGGTTTTTACCCTTGGTTTAATTCACATCTGTTGCTCTTAACACCAACCTGAACTCAGAATTAGTATGAAATGTGTTCATGTGAAGGGCATGAGTGTCTCAGGAGTTAATGCTTTCCCTAGCTATCCTGCTGTGGGAAAGATGCAGTTTTTGAATGTAAAGATAAAGTCAAATCAGAGGCCCTACAAAAAGAAAATTCATCTTTATCAGCCCTTCCATAATTCTTTGACTCATAACAGAATGATGATCTTCTATTCAAGCTAGTCAGGAAAGTGAATTTCTCTATGATTGCCAAAAACCCCAAGCTGATTAATTACAGATACATAAACTTGGAAGAAGAACCTTTAAAATGTTAACTGCCTCCTTCTCCAGTAAATCTGCTGCTCCTGGTCAATGCTTAATTAGAAACTTTTATAAAGGTTTCAACACTGAAAAAACTTTCTCTTTCTTACTTTGCAGTCCTTCTTGGAAGGAAAAGGGAGAGAAACTCTTAACCATCATGAGTCCATGTTCAACTGACACCAGTAGAATTCTGGTAGTAAAAATAGCTATCCAAAGCAATTAGTAACTGTCAGCAGAATTTGGAGTCCAACTACTGTAATTTTTGCCAATGAACTGCATGTACTTATCTCACCAGGGGTTAATATACATGAATGCTCATTTCTGAGAACAGATGCCCCCCTGTGCACCCTCAGCACTTACTACTTGCCTGAAAACTTTCAATTTCCTTTCAGGAAAATTTATCTTAATTATAGTAAAGTTCTTAATTTCAATATCAGATGAGAACATCAAAACGAACAGTAGACTTGTAATATTAAGCTGTCATTAGAGTAAGCAAAAAAACACGAGGAAGTTCAACATCTCCATCTGGATTTAAAAGCTCTACAGGTCAAAATAGTTGACTTCCAACACAAATTCCAAAAGCATTTTTGAAGAGTAAAGAAAGAATCTTGTTCATTTTATGAACGTCAACTGCCCCTTTTAAGATACATTTTAGAAAAGTATCAGAGAAACAAGTTGTAGCCTTCTTGGTATCTGGAAAAAGGAATACAAAACAAGTCACACTACACAAAATAAGAAAACTGTTTAATCCATTTGAGGAACACAATTCAGAACCTTCAGTGAACCATAAAAAAAAGTCTGGGCCTTTGCAATACCTAAATATAACATGCAATTCCATGTGTTTCTTGCTTAAGAACACTTAAATGGAAACATCTGGAAAAAAAAATTCCTTTGCGATGGTGTGCCAGTTTTGGTTGCTATAGAGTTAACTTCCTTCATAGTGTCTAGTACGGGTCTGTGTTTTGGATTTGTGCTGAACACAGTGATGACAACTGAGATGTTTTTGTTACTGCTGAGCAGGGCTTGCAGAGCATCAAGGCCTTTTCTGCTCTTCACACTGCCACACTGGTGAGGGTGCTAGGGGTGCCTGGGAGGTTCAGAGGAGGCACAGCTCGCACAGCTGACCCCAATCGACCAAAGGGATATTCCAGATCATATGACATCATGCTCAGCATATAAAGGGGGGTAAAGAAGGAGGAAACTGAGGGGGATGTTTGGAGTGATGGCATTTGCCTTCCCAAGTAACCATTACACGTGATGGGGCCCTGCTCTCCCGGAGATGGATAAACACCTGCCTGCCCACGGGAAGCAGTGAATTAATTCCTTGTTTTGCTTTGCTTGTGTGTGTGGCTTTTGCTTTGCTTACTAATCTGGCTTTATCTCATCCCATGTGCTTTCTAGCTGTTGTGCTCCTGATTCCCTCCCTGACCCTGCTGGTGGAGGAGTGAGTGAGCAGTTGTGTGGGGCTTGGTTACCAGCTGGGGTAAACCATGACAAATGGATACAATGCCAATACAGTAGAATTAAGGGAGTGAGAACAAAAAGGAAAAATTTAGAAAGCTTGAGTTAAAATTGATCACTAAACAGAAGCTATTTTCAACAGGTAAGAGGGTACAGCTAGAGAAATTTTTCAAATTTTCTATCTCATGCCACACAAGTTCTGAGTATGATTAAGACAGATGATCAGAAAATTTTCTGCATCTCTTTGACTATCCCACCAAACCATCCAGCTCACTGTGGTAACCATATTAAGTGACAAATTCCCACTAGTCAGGAGAACATAGTTTGGCTTCATTATGCAATTCAGCAGACAAAAGCAGAAACAGAAATACTGCACCATTATAACTCTAAATACCCTGATCAAAGAGGAATGTTTCCCCTACAAATACACACAGAAAACCATATTAAATAAGACATTATCTTTAGCATAACAGCTGTTTTGAAAGCACTTTAATCCCCTGCTGTGGGGGAGCCCAGCTGGCTCTGGGCTCTCTGTAAGCTGGAATATTGAAGATGGAACTTTACACCTGGCAGAGGG
>JAYRBT010000093.1:26000896-26032994 GCA_036023395.1 Myiotriccus ornatus
GGCTGTGTGTCCAATCATGAGTTGTTATGTTTATGCTAAACCAATGGTGTGTGTACATGTGTGTCACCCAGAACTGTTTAAAGTAGAAGCACTGTTGTAGTAAATGCGCCTGGTATCCCTGAACACCGTGTCGTCCTCCCGCCCCGACCCGCGACACCCTGCAGAATTGGTTCTTCACTCGGACTCTTTTTTTTTTTAAACAGTTCACAGGTTATATTCCTTTAATATACTAAATTCTATTTAATTTCACAACATCAACTGAAGAACAACTAATAGACTTTTAAGACAAAGGAGACAAGAAAGAACTAAGGAGCTACCCTACATCAAAAATCAGTCAAGTACTCATGCCAACATGTATTTCAAATAAAAATTCCAGTGTTTGGGTGATTCTTTAATTACTGTTTTTCCAGATAATCCATGTCAGAACACTCAGAGCAGTACTATTTTGACAAATAATATTTTCAAATATCTTTCCATTGAAGGTATCTTATCCTCATTACAAGTAACAGATATTTGAGACTAGTAACACAGGAAATTCTACATTCTTTTCTAAAAACATGAATACCTGATGATTCTCTGTGTCAAAAGCTTCCACTGGAAACAGAAATAAATTACCTCAACAGGACAAGTCTTTTGTCGTAATAGCTTCTCATCCTTTGCACATCTCAGGCGTGGATTCATTGCACACCATCACCCCCACAGATTTACTCAGAGTAAGTTGGAGGCAAGGTGAAAAGACCGTACAGGTTTTGACAGAGTTCGTGCTCTGTTGAAGGGGATTGATTTATTATTCCTTAATCTGAAGTACATGTTTTCATGATCGACAAACAGATAATAAACAAACCAGAAACTTCTCAAATGCTGCGAGAGCACGTGTGTGCCCACCCACGCACCCTCGAGGCACGCAGCGTGAGCAAAGTGCGCGTCTCTGGAGAACACACAGACGGATGTACAAGGAGGGTTTAAGTTACCTTCACATCGAAAGGCAGGTGACTCCAGTGACTTCCTGCACACAGTGCAAAACTTTCTTTTGTAATGTCCTGGAGGCCCAAAACAGTGTGCAACTGGAACCTGCCAGTGAAGAATGCGTAAGACATCATCAGCCTGCAAAGTGTCAGTAAAAATTCACAGAAGCCGCTTTATCTTGCAGCACAGGGCAGTACATACAACATAGACTTAACTAAGCTCAAGAATAAAGGTGCAGGCAAATCATCCTTTAACAGAATTCATACTTAAAATACATTTTAAATACTTTGTTTTTAAAATCCTTGGGAATTAATATGTGTTGTATATATTTTTCAGTATTGATCAGCTTTTTGATGATTCACAGCAACATTAATCCAAAGGCTTTCTTCGGGACTTACCTGCAAACACATTTCTTCTCCTAAGTATTCTTAATTGAATCAAGGACAATTAAAGTGTAACAGTTGCAATGGCGAACAAAATACCCTAAAGGCACACTCAAGACAGTTTTTAAAATCTCAGTGTTGCCACGGTTCAGTACTCTCCACATGCCTTTCACCTCTTCTTGCAGCCCAGCCAACTGGCTGATCAGGACAAAGACATTGATTGGTCTTCCCCCCCCGCCATCCAAAACTTCGAAACCTGATGGTACAGAGATCCAGCTTCTGAAGTACATCCACACTGAGGTTCCTGTTGACTGTAGGTTCAAGATGATACATTACAATACCCTCTTGCAAGAGCTGTATTTTGTTTTAGCAAAGGTACTGCACTTATCTCAAAATGTGTGTGTGTGGGGTAGTGTTTCTTGCTTAGTAATTAATAATGAAGATGACAGTACCAAAAGAACTACAGATGAAGAGAAGAAAAATGAAGAATAAGAAACATCCTTGAGCTTTATAGTTGTTCTAGAGACCTCTTCCTACAAGATGCACAGCTTTGTCAACTGAAATTCACAGTAGAAGGCGGAACTTAATGGCATGTTTAAAGTCCTAGAATCCAAATGAGTCCAACAGGAGTTTGCCATGATTTAGGTATTTATCATTATGCATCTCACATGCCCTTCTTGCTATGACAAACACATCAGACTTATCTTCTGGTTCTTGCATCACAAAAAAAAAAAAAAAAAAGAAAAAAAAGAAAAAAATCCAGTAAAAGCTGACAAATTATTATTTAGGCATGATGTGAAATTAATCATTCCCAGTAAAAAAGTTGGAAATAATGACTAAAGATACATGTAGCCACAGATAGCTTCTTCTCTTCCCAGATGGACATTAAACAAGCCTCCAAAGTTATTCAGCAGTATTTTAATTTTTCTCCTTGTATATTAGGGTTTTTCTGAGAACCACTAGCAGCAAATCTGACACATGATTTGATGACCCCAGGAAGTCACGTCCAGTTATAAATGTCTAAAATTCCCATGTGTATTTCTGCCTCCGAAAGCGTGGGGACAGTTACATGAAACAATCCCGTATTTCAAGCAGGCACAAAGAAAGAAGTGAGATAAAAGTTTTGCCAGATGCAATGCAAGGAGGAAAGAACACTGCTGGTAGTTTGATAAAGAAAAATCAGTAAACCCCAAACTGTAAAGTGTGTGGTGCCTCCCGTCCTCCTCCCTAAGTTTTGGGAGATAAAGGAGAATAAAGAGAGGTACAAAATACATCTGTGTTATCCAACATGAACAAGATCCTGCACAGCAGCTGACTAGTGAAACAGAGTCACCAACTCACTGCCCCAGCAGGCCGTGTTGTCTGGAGCACTTCTTGGTCCCTGACTGATCAGGGAACTACCTGTCCACATCTCAAGCTCCACACCAAGCTGGGCTGCCAGCTAGCCTACCAAAAGGATTTCCTATTAGTATCTGCAATATGATATATTAAAAAACATCCTTGCCTCCAAAAGCTTCAATTCTTAACTCAATGTACAACTTTGGGATTTAAAAGTACAGAAAAACCCTTCTTGCGGGTCCATATCCTACTCCCATCATCCTCTGCAGCCCTCCAGCTCTAACTGACAAAGATCATAGCTGACTTGCATTATTTTTCTTTTTTTAAATCAGAATTCTCTAGTCATATAATGCATGTTTACAAAAAGACTAGAAAAAAAAATATATCCTTGGTGGGAAAAAAGTGTTCTGGAGTGCCTGGGGAACTTCAATCAAACTCAGATTAAATTCAAGGCTCATAATCCCTGTCCACTCTCCTCACACTTTCATGTTACTTCTTCAAGAAGGGAAATAAACACACCTCCCTGTACAGTAACATACAAGTTATCTGGCTCAGCTATTGTGGAGGTAGTGCCAGAATTGTATTCTTGCTCTAGCTGCTCCAAAAATTCAGGTTTGGTAGGAGAAGGCCACTTGCACAAAATTCACCCTACACTATGAATTGATGTGCAGAAAGAGATGACGAGAATAGCTTTGTGAGCACAACCCCAGCCAGGCACTGCAATTGCAAGGAGTACTGAAAAGCCCTTTTGGGATTTTTTTTCTGGCAAGCTTTTCTGCACATCCTAACCTGTCTTCAGGTTTCAAGTGTCACCTTTAAGTCACATGCCTGCTGTACCCCTGCCACAGCCCCAGGCACAGTGGAGCCAGATATCCCCAAGGCAGAATTCCCCTTGAAATCAGACACAGAGGAGATCTCCTTTAGCTCTGAAGTGGTGAACAAACCACATTGGACACCCAGCATAAGCAACCAAACCCTTCAACAACCCATGTTTGAAACACAGGGGACTCTTCTTCCCTGGCCATGAGCCTGACAGAAGTCAAACTTATTCAGGGTCTGACTGTATTTATCTCAAAAACTCAAGGAAAGAAGAGCAAATCTAAATTCTGCAGTTGTTCAGATCACAGTGACAATCCTCTGAAGTCTCAAATCACTGCCAAAGAGAAGGGAAAAATTTGCTGATTGAAATTTTAAGGTAAGTAGGGGGAGAGAAATTGTTTTTTTCAACTTTTTCAACTTCTTCCTTTATGAAAAAAGTCAGAGAATCTTTGTTTATTATTTGTGTTATTATTAACTTGCCTTAGAAGTGACAGTTTTTAAATCACTGGTTTTTCAGAGTCTCATGGAAAATGGGCTAGGAATATGACGGAAAAAAAGAAAAGGTAAAAGAGCAAGTACAACATAATGAACACATCAATTACATAATGCTTCTCCCAACATTTTTTTGGTGCTGAACAAGTTCCAAGCGCCCAATACATTAGGAAAAAAAAAAATCAAAACTCAGACTGGGAAAACCAGTGAGCAGCATGTCAGAACACAAAATGTTACATATTATTCCTTAGTTTATATTCACCTGTATAAGTGCAGGAAAGTACAGAGACATAAGGTGGTCTACAGAGAAAAAGTTAATAATTTATGTGAGTTTAAAACCATTTCTGCAATATAACTACTTAAATTACCTTATGAAAACCACTAAAATCGATTTCCACAGAAAAATACAGAAAGTTTCTGCTAGTAATATCATTAAATGACATCTAAGTGCCCTTGCAATATTGATCAGAAGCACATCAACAGAAAGTATAATGGAACACTCTGACATAATCTCCAGAATGACTTTGCACTCATGGACAAGATACTCCTAGTTCCTGTTCTGTTTCTTGCCCTCTGTTAGAAATGCAAGGCATTAGAGAATGTAACACATTTCTGTACAAGTTCTTATCAACCTGTAATAAAATGTGATCCTATAGAAACCTAAAACTTAGATTCTAACTCCTTCAGTGCAATCTGTGCAAATGCATGGCAGTTCTGCATGATATGAAAAGAACATCAGCAAGCTGCTCTTAACATCCAAACTTTGGAAGAAAAAGGAAGGATAGAACTGTTTTCTTTTGGTAGTGCCTTTTAAAATTGTTCCTTATCTTGAAATGCCACAGGGTATCAAACATATGGCCAACAGTTTATCATGAATTTAAGTGCTCTTCCACTAAGGTGGAATCATTGTGTACGGAGCAGCCTAGCTACCATCCACACCCTCTGATTTGTGGATAGAGTCAGGCCAGGTCGTCTTACTGGTCTGCAGCCTTTTTTTCACCCAGGAGCAGCTTCTTTTCTACCAGCTCAAGCAGAAGGAAGTTTAAGTTTGAATTCTGAGGAAAAAACTTCCAGGCTCAAAGGGGAGTGAGAGAAATACAGATATATCAAATGCCAAAGTGACAGCTGCTGTCTTGGGCAGTCTAAAAAAGAACTACCGACTAAAAACTTTTTCTAGGACTACATCTAGATATTATTTTGCCCATGCATCTTCTTCCCCATCACATCAGGGTGACTCGCACTTGGCATGACTCTGTAACACACACCAGAGAGACTGAGAAAGCAGGTCAGCAGGACCTGAAATAGTGTGGAGCTGAACCGCTTCCAAACAGGAAAGGTACACAGAAAGAAGGATACAAACAGTCTCAACAACGGCCTCCAGAGACTGACTAATTTAACTCAAGGTCACTAGTTTTCAGTTCAAAAATGCTGCTGCATTTTAAGGATAAGCACAAGGAGCCTGGAAGCAACCATCTTCATTAAATGCCCAGAAGGGTAGTTGCATGGGGTCATTCACCAAGACTGCATCAACACATGACCAAAAAAAATTTGCTGATAACAATTAAAATGATGTTCCTGAAACAAAAACATGTAGGGATTCTGATGTTTCAGTGCAAAAGTACTTCCCTATCTAAAGTTTCTAATATTCACTCCTACACCATAAACCTTTGCTCTAGGGAGGCAGATAGAGTGATCACACCTGACTACACCCCATGACTGTTCTGTCCAGGTTAATATTCTAGACTATACCCTCTCTGACAGAAGCTATCATCTTCTTGATTCAACTTTTACCAGTATTGGCATATTTTCAATTACTTCCTTGTTACTCACAAAGTAATCACAAAGAGCCCTTTTGTTTGTTTGAAACCTCTCTGATTTAGAAGCAAAATATTTCTGCAACTTGAACACACTGTTTGCTCTTGAATGCCCTCTCTATTTCTTTCCCCTTTCAGGGACAATGCCTATTAGTTGTGTTCAAACTGACATTCTTCCTCTGAGCACCTGATGTCTCAGTAGGTGTTTAAAGGCAACTTAAGTGGAAATTTTGTATGGCAGTTCTGAAATGAGATAAGAATACAAAGTTAAATGGTGTCCCAACATACCATAGAACAGGAGAGACAAGAAAATCAATTACTTAGCTATCAAAATATTAATTGGGGCTAATGCAAGGGAATAATGCACACCTCACCTCAGTAATAACCTCACCATATCCAGGATTATTTTTCTCCATCCTGCAGATCCCTGTGACAGGACATTTGGCCTTATCTACTCTAAGCTCTCAAGGATGCTTTGGATAGGAACTATATAATGAATTCCATATCATATCAAACCAGGAATATATGACACTTCTACTCAAAAGTAAGGCTTGTGTAAAAACTTTCCACTGTAACTAAGAGTTGCTTGGACTAGTATATTTTGTACTGGAAATAAAAAATGATATGCAAAAGTCAGTCACTTCATGCTTTGACTGCTACAGAGGAAATCAATGTCCACCTTCTTTTATCAAGATAAAGAGTTAAAAGAAACAAACACAGTGATATCTATCCCACAGTTCTTCTGAAACTGAAGAATCACTGATAGAGTTATAGAGCTCGTCTGGGAGTTTAGAAGCTCCCAGGCAGCTTGCATCAAGTTTCATTAGAGCATAGTAAGCTCTCTTGAGTTTATAACTTAGGAGGTGCTAGCCCTTCCTTCCCTTCAACCCTGAGGGAAGGGTTTAACCCTTCCCTTTAAGTCTGAGGTTCCACTTCAGGGAGGAAAAGGAGGAAACATTGGTGCAGTGCCAAGATTACCAGGGAGCAGTTTCAAACTTCATTTGGATTCAGAATTACATCTTGTGGCTGTTTGACTCCCAGATACTGCCTTGCTGAAACAGCACAAGCAGGGGTCAGGTGCTGGAGAACTAGGGACAGACCTTCTGGCCAGAAGGTGGTCAGTGCTATCCAGCAAGTGCCCAGGTAAATCACAGCACTGTAAAATGGTTTGGGTTGGAAGGGGCCTTTAAAGGTCATTGAGTCCAAAGACCCCTGCAGTGAGGAGGGATATCTTAACTAGATCCAGTTGCTCAGAGCCCCATCCAAACTGCCCTTGAACACTTCCAGGGAAGGACCATCTACCACCTCTCTCTTAGCAACCTGTGCCAGCGTTTCACCACACTTATAGTAAGAAATTTCTCCCTTAAATCTAATCTGAATCTATCCCCTCTTAGTCTAATACCATTACCCCACCTCATCCAACCACTATAGGCCCTGCTAGAAAGATCTACTCTCAATTCATTAGGAACTGACCCAAATAACCACCCTGCCTGCAGCTGCATCCCACAACCAGAGGGAGAGACTCAGTTCAGCAGACAAGGAAAAGAGCAGACTGCCCTGCAAGCATCACAACCTTCCCATTCACTATTACAGCCCACATGTGCAGCAGTGTTCCTTACAAAGGAAAGTCTTATTTTTAGCATAAAAAGCTTCAGGAGAAGATGATGGCTCAGCCTAGCACTTTTCCATAATAGACAACCTGGCTATAAGAATAAAAGCACACAAGGAAGTCTCGTGAGCAGTCCATAAACTCTTCTTAAAATGGAAGTACTTAGAAATCATTACCAATGACATCAGCAATGCACCAACACACCAATAAGGAAAGAAAAGCATAGCCATTTTTCATATGACCTCACTTCAATTTAGTTTTCAAAGAGCAGTTATACAGAAAACACACAAACAGTTCTATGGCAAATCTAAGAGGTAAAAACTTGCAGTACAGCTTCAATTCCAATCTAATGAGGGAAAACAAAACTTTACACATCACATCCAAAGAGGTCTTATTTTTACTGTTATTTTGTTTTGTTCGGGCATTTGGAGGTGGATTTTTTTTGGCCCCATTCCCCCTTTTTTATTTAAACATGTACCACAGAGTAGGCAAATACTTATGGGAACGTAGGAAAGAGAGGGCTTGAATTTGCAAAAGTTGCCAGGACCTTATCACTGGAACAAATCACATCCCCTGCAAACTTGTTCAGAAAACCGATCTGTGAAGGCTTGTTTTGAAACACCATGACCTGGATCCAGGAATACTAAATGCAGGTGGATAGTGATTTACAATGGCGCAAGAAGTTCTTAGGGCAGCCTTAAGAATGAATTCCTCAAGAATGATCTGAGGCTAGATGCAGTTCTAGCATGCTTATGACTCTGTGGGCCTTCACTTGACCCTGGGAAGGAAACCCTACTGTCAGAAATAAAAGTTTCCACAAAACATCTGCTGAAAAATTATTTGTTACTGGGTTGACTTAGTATCAAA
Source organism: Myiotriccus ornatus (assembly GCA_036023395.1). Lineage (NCBI taxonomy): Eukaryota > Metazoa > Chordata > Aves > Passeriformes > Tyrannidae > Myiotriccus > Myiotriccus ornatus. Next base: position 26,009,185 of record JAYRBT010000093.1, read on the forward strand.
TGACACACACTCAGATGAGCTTTAACAATTGCCGTCTTCTCTAGATGAAATCCAGGCAATTAAAAAAAAAAAAAAAAAGCCATTTCTATAGTACACTGAATATTGACATAGCTGAAGGAACTATAAAAAAAAAAAAATCCTGCCAGTGTTCCCTCCTACATCAGACCTTTTAATAAATAAATAATAAATAATCTGAGAGATTAAGCAAATAAATTTTCCACAAATTGTATAAATGACTGTCACTTGGTTTTTGCTCTGTTATATTTTTTAAGCAAATGCCAAGTTCAGTATTTGCTTTGACAGAACTTGCATGCAAAATGATATCTCCCATATGGTAGACTTCACTTGTACAGCAGACCAGGATTAATGCAACTTGGATGACCACGTCAAGGAGGACAAGACTGTTCAGAACGAAAAGTACAATCCAGAATTTTCAAAACATAATCATTATAGCTCAAGACAGATAACACAAAAGGCTCCTTGGAGCTAAATACAGCAACACTGAGCTGCAAACAGTTTCAAGGACTGACAACGCCACCCAGATAACTATCCTTGCTGAGCAGTAAAATTTAGGCTTAGCGTTTACACATAGAACCATAAGATAAATTTTATGTTTTGAGGCAGGCAGGTTATGGGGACTGACAAAAGAGCAAAAAAAAAGTTACACTGACATCTACAACTGATGCAAATGGAAAGATTAGTAAGTTTAAACGTTGGATTTTTACCATATAAAAGCAAAGGAACAAATACTGTTTTGAACAGAGAATTAAATTTAGAGCAAATCCACAAAAGAAGCAGTCAGAAATTACTATAACTCTGACCCTCTGAATTAAATTGCTGTTTTCCAGCTGGATTTTTGCCATCCCCCCCAAAGGCCCTTACAAAGACACCTATAGCAACTGATGCATTACTCCTTTTCTCATGCTACAACGACTCATTGCCAGCATACTGAAACAGCAGTAGACGCTAATTCTTCGTAAAAGCATTTCTCACTACCTACATTTCCCTTTACTGGGGAAGTTCTAAGACTTAGAGCAGTATTTCTTACTATTTCACTGGCAACTTTCTATGTCAACCTTTTTGACACCTAAAGTATACCTCTCAAGTTGAAAATTATGTAAGGAAGAAGCAGCATGTTGGCAAAAGCCTAGCAGCGTTACCATCTAGACAAAGGATATTTTAGAAAAACAAATGGGTAATTCTCTCTATTCAATTCCTATAACCCAAGCTCTATATTCCTTAAACTTTCACATCTTGGCTCCTGCACAGGCTTCCACAATATAAAGGAACTTGGAAAGTGTTTTAGGACACAAAGAAGGGAATCAGCTCCCCTTCACAGGTCTACACAATGGATTCTCATAAATGTGGTTTTGGTCAGCAAGGTCTGTAACACACATGACTGATTTTACAGCCATGTCTCATCTGACTTTTGCATATGGCTCCTTAAGGTATTTGTAGTGTTTTTCTACTTCTCTAGTAAGTTTCTCATGACCTTCTTCCCTTTTGTTCCTCTTCTGTCATCCCTTCCCAAATGAATAATATACTTTGTTTTCTCTTGCATTTAGCTTCTTAAAACCTTGGTTGCATTCTATTATCTTCAGTAAAGTTTATTCATCTTTTACACCCTTTAGAAGCAACCTCTTAAACATGAAGTCTTGACACATGCCATGTGAAGACAAGCACTTTATTAATCACCAAAATAAATTCTGAACTACTACTATCAGTTGAAGTCCTGTGCTCTTTTTTTTGGCTTTGAAATCCTATACTTCTAATGCAATGACTTTATTTAGGATGCAGTAACCAATAGAAGACAAACATAGCCTTTTTTAGGCAGAGAGTAATTCTCTGCTTCAGCATCTTCCCTTTTTAATTCTGTAAAGAAAATTGGTGATTTACACAGTTTGTTTTTATGACACACGGTATGGTTTTCGGAGAGCACTGATATCAATCAGTCTCTCCAGCTCATTATTGTGAGACTTCCAGGTAAGGACACACAGTAAGTACATATTTAAATTTATAATAATAATAATACTAATATTTAAATAATACTAATATTTAAAGAAAGCAAATAACTGCTCTTCAAAGACAATCTGCAACTGCCCAGAGCAGGGACTTTTCAAAGGAAGTGTAGCTTTGCCTTTGAGCAGCTATAAAAGCCTCAGTGATTACTAACACAATTTATGCATTACAATATTAAAATCCCACTGCTACGCTACATCATGTTCATTCGCGATAAATTTGGGCTATTATCCAAAGAAAGAGACAAGCCAGTGAGAGTTTACTCACCCTTACAAGGCTGGGAGCAATACATGAGCATGGTATCTTGACGTTCTTGAGGCACTTTTCATGAGACATGAAGTTGCAAACTGTGGAAATAAAGTAAGAACCATGAGCAAATCTTCGCAAGCAAAGGACTTTGTGAAACACAAACAAACAAAACCCATATGGAGCAAAAAACAATTAAGAACACATTTTTTAATCGCATTTGCTGTACTCTGGGTTTGAGAATGTACATGACTGTTGCACTTTGTGCAGTGCGTGAACTCCAACATGTGTCATTACTAAGATACTGGCAATGGAAAAGGAAAGGAGAGTTTATCCCAATGCATTACAGGCAAGTTATGTCCTCCCACACTCTCTCTCTCCATAAGTATCAAAATGAGCTCTTAAATTTCAAAAGAAGTTTTAAACAGTCCAAAATAGCTCTTTGATGTAGCCCAAGCAGATGGACATGCTTGCAAGTGAATTATTCTACAAGCTAGTGCATGTGACGTAAATAAATGGGAGAAAACAAAGTACTGTTACACACTGAGCATAACGGATGAAGAAGACAAAATTAAAGGTCACCAGTTGCATGCAGCTTTGAAAGTCAAGAGCAACTAACTGTTTCTCTTATTACAGGTTTATAATTCCATCTGAGCTCCAGAAAGCCTGCTTTCAACCAGCACAGTACTTGAAAAAAAAATCAGTTCTCTTGGGGGGGATATTTTCCACAGCTTCTCACCATGGATTTGCATTACATTAAGCTGTGCAAAGGAATCAAGGGATTCTTTATTTCATTCCCACCACCTCAGATTAATTAGGAGCTAATAAGCCATGAAGCTATGGATTTAGACTCATCTTTATTTCAGAATTACTCTCTACCAGTCCAAGCGTGAAGTCTTACGCAGACTGTCAGGCCCCGACCTCTTGTATGGATGTGCAGACCTCTCCACAGTGCCCGGGCAGAGGATCACTGTATACAGTATATCTGTATACACTGTATTCTGTATACAGGAGCTTTCCACACGTCCCTGCTTTTCAGGAGCACACTGCACCACTTCCTAAGTTCCAGAAGCATCTAAAAACACCCCCAAGTGCTTCAAACTTCCCATCTGCAGCCCATTGCTGCCATTGATTGTATCCTCTAGTGCCATCAAAAGCAGTCAAATTCCTCTCTTCCCCCTTCTCCCACTCGTTGACTTTTGATTGCACAACACTGCATTGCACCTTCTTCCATGCCAACTGAAGCATTAAAATCCAGGTCCACTTCTCTAAGCAGCTTGCTGCCAGCCCATGCAAAGTAATTTTTCCTTTTGGTAGCACAAAAAGAAGGATGACTCCTTTCCCATTGGCACTCATTTTAATGCCAGCAGTAGGCAGAGTTTGTTTTTCATTACTCTGCAAGTCAGAAAAAGAAGCACTGCAAGTCACTGCTGTGTACAAACATGTTATTCATCATCTGTGGCTGAACCCAGAGTGATTACTGCACTGATGAAATAAAGTAGGAATGAGCAGAACCAAATCTTCTGCTGGGTGACTTGAAATGTTATGCATGTCTTTAAGACTGATGGCATTCTTGAATGGGAATGTCCCCTAAATGGGGTAGATGAGGAGAGGAAACAGTCAAGAAAGGATGATAAAGCAGATTCTCAGCGCTGAAAATGCAAATGTTCAACATATTGGGAGGTGGTCTCTGTGGTGGAAGGGGCACACAGCCCTTCAGCATAGAGACCAAAGAGAACAAAGTCATTGTCCAGGCAGAAGAAAGATGAATTTCCTGCTCCAGAAAACAGGTATAACTCCACACACAGAACTGGTGAATTCTCATCACTTATGTATGTTATCTCAACACGGATGTAGTGTTAACATGTAGTTAACATAACTTAATGATAACACAACTCTCACCTAAAGTCTCAGCAGTATTTCTACTGATGCTTTTAGGAGGGTCACCTGCTTGCTGTGAGAGCAGGTCTGCAGAAGCTACAGGAGAAAAGCCCATTACTGGCTACTCTGAAATTTACCACACACATCATCACCGGTGGAAGACATCTGACTTCTTTAGGTGGCCTCTTCACTATCTCATAGTGGTGCCCAAAGCTCAGCTGAGACCTGGCTAGGTGAGGGGAACTGACCTCTGCAGGCTGAAGCATTGTGACAAAGGTTCTGATGGCTTCAAACCGTGAAAGGCAGAGTATGAGGCTTCAAGTATAAACTGGCAGATGTCAAGAAGTTCATAAAGAGATGAGATGCAGTCAAAGAGGAAGCAGCAGTGGCTAATGAAATTCAGTGAAATGACACCATTTTCCTCCCTTTTTTTTTTTTTTTTTTTTAAATTCAGAAGCAGGCTGGCTAGAAAGGCAGGAACAGAGCAAGGTGCTGCAGATTGATCACAGAAATGCTGTGATCTGCAAGGAGCAGCAGGCAACTGAAGTCTGCAAGGCCACTGTCATCAATTGGCTACCAGATTTAAGTGCACACTACACAAACACCTCAGGGAATTCAGATAATAACCAGTCAATAGATGCTCCTTCCACAGACCTCAAGAGATGTTCTCTACTTATTCAGATAAGTCACTACACAATACCACTCAATTCTCTCTTTGCAGTAACAAACCCAGCAAAACGTGGTCCTCCATAAAGACAGTAATACACAGTTCAGCTCAGAAAACACCTCATAGCACAGAAAAAATACTCTAAACCAGCAGCTTCCAAGAAGCAGTAAACCCAAAAAGCGAATGAATATTTCAGACAAGGAGCAAAACAGGAAGGTGTGTGAAGGTTCTCACTGCTCAAGTACATGCAGAAAAAAAACAACACACAAAAGAATTAACTCCCTAAGATTTCAACTGAAAACCTGAAGCATTTGCAAATAATCCAATTAAGGAATATCAGGAGACAAACAGTGGGAGATAAGGAGTGCCCAAACACAGACAGTAACATTCTCCACATAAGATTTTCATACGTTTTTTCAGGAGGTACTCTCACACACCCTCCTCTGCTTGTCACATTCCTCAGGAGGTGAAATTACTCCTACAAGTCACCATTTTGTTTTTATTTTCCACATTCCACAAAGAAAGAAATAAACCCAAAATGGCAGCAAGCCACTGAAGCATTAACAATATTGGGGGGAAGCAGGAGAATCCAGAATTCATATCAATAGTCACAGAGAGGCAACACAATTAAACCTGAAATTCTGACAGCCAGAAGGGGGTTTGTGTTTTCTAAAGTGTGACCTTTCATTAGGAAAAACAAGCCAGAAGACACTGTGTGTGAAGTTTCAGGAGATTAAATGCAAAATTTTGAGGAAAAAACATTTAAAACAGGAAGGCAAGCTGTTCTCTTTAGAGGAAAATGATTTCTTGATACTACAAACTTAGTGATGAACTACAAGCAGACACATCTAAGAATTTTCTTAGTCAAAACAAAGCAATTTCAATTACATCTTTCAGACACTCTAAACAAAACCGATGGTCTCAGTCAAGCTTGAAAGCCTGCAGCACTCCGTGCATTCTTTTGCTAAGCATTTTAAGCACTGCCAAAAGTACCTAACAGCATGGATGAAGGAAGAGACAAGCACATAAAGTGTATTTGAAGAAAACTACCTTCAATCTTCAAATTGGACTTTGAATACTATATCCTTTGAACACCTATATCCAGGTTTAAGCTGCATGAAGTTATTCAACACTGACGGAAGATGAACAGCCACAATTTCAGGAGACATTGTCAGAATCTACAAAATCATTTACTTAAATCTTTAGGGGACTTTACATGGTCTCTCCAAGCACCTAACTATATGCTCAGGCATACAGCAACCATATTTGACAAGTTCCCCTTGTTCCCTTCCTCCATTCAATAATAAATTCACTTCCTTCTTGTGAAAGTTTAGTTATTCCCAGTGCACAGCAAGAAGCCATGTGGCCGTCAGGCATCACAGGGCTGCTCCCTGTCCACATCAAGCACAAGATGTGGCTTTACAGCAGTCTCTGCCCATAAGCCATTGCTTTTTCTACCACATTTTGCTTCCCTGGGTGTTTTAATAAATGCAATGTGTACATATGGGAACACTCCGTGAACATGCAGCCAGTAGCTCTCCAACATACACTTGAAAGGAAACAGAAAACATCTCTCTCTAGCTGTCCTTAGGAAGGCAGGAGATAAAAGCTGGGAATCACTGTAACTCCTGAGTTGTGTAACACTTCCTAGAAAAGTGAGGGCTATTTACACACTCCAGCGCGTCACACTTTTTCCACATGAGTGTTTTGCTCCCTGTCCTTAAGACAGACTTCAAAGCAGAACTCAAAAGCAGGAAGAAGAAAAAGGTGGATGATGTCCTGGAGAGACTCCAGTAATGTATCAGTGTCCCATGAAAATGATGTCTGGGAGAGAATTGCTTATGAAATAATACCAAATTTAACACATAATCTTCTTTCCCTCTTGAAAAGATCACCCAGTCCTGAGGAAAAGCCTACAAGGTGTTAAAAACTACTTTTGTTTCCTCTTTGCGGTGATACTCACCATATATCAATTTTGCTGTTTTTCCAACATAAATTTATTTGTAAATTTGCATTTTAACATTTTTATTTTATCTTTAACAATTGTATTTTTAAATATTTCTTTACATTTGCTAAAGAATTCTAAAAGCAGAGCTACCAAATTGCTCTCCAAGGAGGATAAAGGAATATCAACACAAAACCAAAGTGGACTTGATCTCTCCTGGAAGTGTGACACAAGACTTACTGTGGATCTATTCACTGTGAGAACTCATTTTGAGCTTAACAAAAGCACCTACAAGGTAAATTGCAACTCCTCTTCGAACACTGGTGGAGGTTGTCTGGATCTGTTGTCCTGCCTGTCACCTCCTGCCCCTCTGCCTCAGGGTTCTGCCTCTCAGTTAACTTTCAGCAGGAGCCACAAACAGCAGTAACACTCCTGTTTGCAACAATTCCCTTCAGACGAACTCACTGCAGGGTGCCACCGCTTATGGGTTTTCCAGACTGTGGTCCACTGCTCACACAAGAGCCATCAGCATTGTCATAGCCACAGGTCATACCAAGGACCCTGAAAAAGAGAGAGCTGCTGCACCCGAAGACAGAGACAAGTTCCTGCAGCCGAGCACACCTTGTAGGTACTGGCACACAGCAAACCTCAGTGAACTCCCAAACAACACACAGTTTTGGCCAGCTGGTATTGCCTGTCACAGAGCCAGCACAGGGAAAATGTCATACTCTTGACATAAACTGACAATACAACAACTCCTCAATATTGCCTGGATGACTTGGCAAATAATAATTTCATTTTGTTTGGCATTACTTACGAGTGCTGTAACTCACTCTCTTGCATTCTGCTCACGTTCACCAACTGTAAACACCCAGCAAGTGACAGCCAGTGTTCCTTCTAATCTTTTAACAAAGGTTACAGATTACAGAATGACCTAGCTCACTATAGGGCTTATTCTGGTTTTTGAAAAAAAAAACATTAAATCAGTCAGGAATGGCTTAGAAACTCAAAACTGTTTTGCCCAGCTACAAGAGCACAATAAATTTTTCATTTCTGGAAAATTTAAGTGCAATGCATTAAAGAACATACCCTGTTTATCAATGTGAATATAAATAAAACTAAATTAAGAGCAGTAATTCTCTGAGGTATCTTGTTAAATATAAGACTTGGAAGCAGTCCCCTTCTCGAAGAGTTTACTGGAACGGATGGCCTGACATATGTAGAAGTATTACATAAATGAAAAATCTCTAGAGTCCTCTACAAAAAGCCCTATTAATGCACATAGATTACATGAAAGAATTACAAGGGTGATCTAAAAAAAAAAAAAAGGACAGAAATGAAAATGTGCACACTGTGACTTTATATTATGGCACAAAGGTGGCCATAATTTTGTGTCAGTCCTCTCCATTCTTTTCCTAATAATATCTAGCATTCCATTTGCCTTTTTTTTGACAATTACACAATGGACACATATTTCCCCAGATGCATCATAACAACTCTAACTTCATTTCCTGCCTATCCATAAAAGCTGACTCAAGGCCCATCAGCTTGTAAGAGTACTTTCCCCGCCTCCTAAACATCACTTTACATTCAACCACCCCAAGCAATAATATGATAGATTAAAATTAATTCACTTAAAACATTCTTCTGCAGTCCTCAGCAGCTGGTGTCCAGCATGAACTCTCATCTCACTACTCACTGGCCTTTACAGAAAAGGGTCGTGGGCTATTAATGGAAGAGTCGTGTAGCACAACACCCTTGCCACAAATCCATGGGCAACCTCACCTGAGATCACTGCTTCCCTCTATTGCCTTTGCCTGAGACCCGGGCCCCGGCATGCAGTCATTGTCTTTTTATTTTAGCATTTCACACACTGTGAATGCCAACTTCAATTCCACTGGGAACCTTCCATGCACAATGTCCTCGTTTGTATCTGTCTTCTGCTACGATGCTCAGAAAAACAGGACTAAGAAAAGGCTACAGTTATGACTAGCAGCTGACTCTGGCATTGGACTTGGACAGCCATGGTAATGTCTATATTTTCCTAAGTAAGTGGAAATTTTACAGGACAAAAGGAAAAAAAGTTTCTACCAGGTTAAATATCGAACAGTTCGATTTTTTTCAACAGGTGTCAGCAAGTGTTATAGATGATCCCCCTCTAAACACATCATCATTAAAAAGTTACCTTTAAAAGAAGATGTAACAGGGGATGGACAAACAGGTACAAAGTCCTCACCACGTACTTACAGTGTAACTATTCCTCCTACTCTGAACTGTGTCTCTGTATCCACAGGTTATCTTCCACACGCCAAGAATCTCTCTCCTTTTTCACACAACAAGCTTCAACCCATTACTACATCTTCTATAACAAATAAAACTAACCTGTAATCAAATTCCTCTTTTTCTATCTGAACAACTCCCAGCAGCTGCAAGGAGTAACATTTTCCGCCTAAGACTGGCAGGTGTCTGAAAAGAGAGGACCATGCCCCTTAACGCTTCCCACCACATATTTCCAGACTTAGCTGTATGAGACTGCAACAGGCCACAATTGCTCTAAATTCTGATTGCCCCAAGAGGGCAACTGTTTGAAGAGAAGGGGTACAGAAGAAGCCTAGCTCCTTACAGGTGGCAAAAGGACATGTACCTTTTGGCAACTTTGGCCAGAGCCTGCATTGCTAGCAGACAAACTGCATCTAACTATGAGTCTGAAGAGTAAAGGTCAGACTCTCACATACTGTAATCAGTATGATTACTTTCAGCTTGCTAAAGCACAACAGTTTACAGAAGCCAAGGTTCTTTAACTTCAAGTCAATTCATCAGGTTATAAATTTGACCATGTAGAATATACCTTGATTTATCAAGATGAAAGAATGAATTAGAGGGAAATTAAACCCTCAAAATATTACCAGGCCTCTTGTAAAGGGTGTGCTTTGAACAGACAGTCATTGGTACTTCTAGCAACATAAATATTTCTCTTAAACAGATGCAATTTTTACAAATCCTTGTTCCACACGTCACAAACTTATATAAGGCATTCAACAATCCAGAACAAGAGGAAGTATTTGAATTTGCCTATGCCACAGTTTTTCAAGTGGTTATTCTCACCCCTCCCCTCACTGAAGAAAAAATAATACTCACCAAGTGAGAAAAACAGCTCTTTTTAAAGAGCACTGTCAATCACTGCTAAAAGAAGAGAAAACAAGATGTTCTCTTACTGCCCCTCCTATTCAGGAAGGGGATGCAAACACTTTTTCAGTCCAGCCAATTTCACCAGGGCTGCCCAGAAACATAGCAGAACCCTCTGTCTTCTGGTGGATCACAAAACCAAACTGCTTTACTCCAAGACCTGGAAGGGTTTCGAAAATTCTCCTTTAGTTTGCCATCAGTCATAGAGATGTCTCAGCTTCCACCTCGGTTCTGCCAGGACTTACAGTCATGAAACAGCAGCACTGGTTTATATAAAGAGGCTGCTGCTGAGTGCCTGGGGAAGAAAGACAGGTACAGAAGAGTTGGACATGTAAGAGTCAGCTTGCTCAAATTAGTTTACTGAAGTTCCCCGTGCACACAAAGGCAAAAAAGATGCCCAGTGCAGGAGGCATAGCTACTGCAGCATACTTAAAAGACAGAAGGAGGAAGGAGAACTGCCTGTAGAGCAAAACAAACAAATCTCGCAGAGGCAGGGGATAAACCAAAGCTTCAAAGCTGTTAAGCAAGACAACAATAACAGCCTCTACTTTCCAAACAATGAATCAGCAGGACTTAAAGGGCATATCAGCACCATAACAATTCAGGCCAAGTCAGTCTAACTATAAAAACAGTTTTATTTTAGTCAAAATGGAGTAGGTTATTTCCTCTACTCTTCCTGCTCTTCCACAGCACGTGCCTGATATAACAGAAGCCAAAGTACAGGCTTAATCTCAGAGTGTCTCTGCCCTTTAGGGCATCACTCATTTCTGAAGTTGTCCTTGTTGTGCAAGCAGGCTCATTTTGTTCTGCAGGACTGCCTTTCCATTCACTGAAGAGATCCATTGACAGTTAAAAGACAATAGCTTTTAGAAAATGCCCACAGGCTAATTAGTCTCAGATTGGAGAAACAGACTTTTTTATTTTTAATCGCAATGTTCTTATATCATATAAAACACACTATTTGTGCAGACAGGGCCATTCAAGCTGGCGGAGGAGACACTCTTTTCATGAATGACCTAAAAGCAACACTGGAAGTTTGTGGGACTTCAATTTTACATTTGTTACACAACTCCTTTTCCATTGTAGCAGCTTGCCAACACAGATGCATTTAGCTTCTCTGTTTAGGACTGGGACCACAGGCCAGCCTGAATACTGCGACTATTCACTGAAAGGAATGCTAGATGAAGTACATAGACCTTGCCAGCTTATTTCCCAATTCAGTAGAAACATGTACAGACCTGTAAGCAATATTGGTGTGCTCTCTCAGGCAAAGACACAACCTAGTTTAAGTTTAGAAATCTGTTGTGCAATGCTTGTTAAATGTCACCAAGAAGGCTGTCACCAGGAACTTTGGTATTCCCAGAACATTTCAAACAACAGCAAGACAGGAATGGAAAAATCTCTGAAAGCTTTATGAAGTCATGCATTAAAAACACCTTCCTCTTTTTCACTGTGGTGAGAAACCTTGTGCCTTTTCTTGTCTTACAGTTCCATGAGACCACCATGCAGATCCTCTTCCTCTGAATATCCAGAGGAAATGAGAGCCCTGTTACAGTTTTCCAGATCCTTACTGAGCATCCTTATAGATCACTTGTATCTGCCAGCTCTATTTTCTCTCCCAGGACTCTCTGGTCTTGTCAACTAACCAGTCATACCTGCCTCTGCTTTAAACAGAGATACCAGTATATACCCTGCCTGATAAAAATGCAGTTTGCCTCCATGCAATGTGAACTGCCTTGTACTGTATATTTCCAGAATTGTCCACATAAGAACAACCTCTATTTACAGGTATAGATACCCCAAAGAAATGTTTTTGTAGCCTGTGAGCTCTATAATTTCAAGGTAACACATCTGAATTCCTATTCATTTGCATTTCAGATAGGCTGTTAGGAAATAACAATAAGAGAACAAATGAAACCAAGCTACTGAAAAATGACACATTCAAATTACTTAAATGATAATTCTTGATAAATGCAACAATTTGGTTATAGAAGGGTTGTTTTAATTGTGGTAGCCTCACAAAGCACCTGGGCTACCTTAAGCACCTCTCACTTTCTCATCCAAAAGGCTGTAAATATCCTGAAGCCTGATGACAAACTATCTTCCTTCTCCATCTTTCTGGTACAGTAAAGAAAGTATGGACAAATGGGCTAATGGAATGTCACCTGCCAGAACAGCACCTTCCTCATCCTCCCATCTCCATACTTCACCCAGAGCAGGTTCCCTAAATGCTGCTAGGCAGGTGAAGCTGGAGCATCCACAGCTGGAGAGACAAAGGCACCTATGCCATATGCTCAGTTCCAACAAGGCTTCACACCCCAAGGAGAAAAACAGCAATTGCACAGGCAAGCTATGCCTAGTAGCAAAAGCAGCCATCTCCATTTAGTCAAGAGGTTTCTCTAAGTTACAACCATGGTCAGCAGAAGATCTAGACACTTTACCAGCTGTGTCTATACAAAGAAGAGGGGTCCACCTGCTCCACTCAAGATACTGCAGTCCATTCTCCTTCCATTCTGTACAATATGGCCAGTAAAAAATTGGCCTGTCTGAATACAGCTTTGATGAAAGGAATTAGCTGGATGGTCACATTCAGAGGGTAGTGGCCAACAGCAAAATGTCTGGATGGAGATCAGTGATAAGTGGTGTCCCTCAGGGGTCCATACTGTAACCAGTACTGTTTAATGTCTTCACACAGGCAGCAGCATCGAGTGCACAGTCAGCAAGTCTGCAGATGACACCAGGCTGAGTGGTGCGGTTGCCACACCTGAAGGACGTGATGCCATCTAGAGGGACCTGAACAAGTTCAAGAAGTGAGCTCATGGGAACCTCAAGAGGTGCAACAAGACCAAGTTGAAGATGCTGCACCTGGGCCAGGGCAAGCTCCAGTATTAGCACAGGCTGAGGGATGAATAGATTGAGAGTAGCCCTGTCAAGAAGGACTTGAGGGTGCTGTTGTATAAGAAGCTGAAGAAGCATGGCGAGCAGATCGAGGGAGGTGATTCTGCACCCCTACTCCACACTCATGAGACCCCACCTGGAACACCACATCCAGCCCTGGGGTCCTCAGCACAGGAAAGACATGGAGCTGTTGAAGCCAGCCCAGAGAAAAGCCACAAAAATTATCAGATGGCTGGTTATTATCAGCACCTCTCCAATGAGGAAAGGCTGAGAGAGTTTCGACTGTTCTGCCTCTAGAAGAGAAGGCTCCAAGGAAACCTTATTACAGCCTTTCAGTACTTAAAGGGGGGTTATAAGAAAGATAGCAGGGACCACTGCAATAGGACAAGGGGTCATGCTTTTAAAATAAAAGAGGGTAGTTTTAAAATGGATGTAAGGAAGAGATTTGATATGATAAAGGTGTTGAAACACTGGCACAGGTTGTCCAGAGAAGGGGTTGATGTCCCATCCCTGGAAGTGTTCAAGTTCAGGTTGGAGGGTGCTCTGAACCTGACCTTGCTGAGGATGTCCCTGAGGGGTTTGGGAATGGGGTGTTGGACTAGTTAATCCTTAAGGTCCCCTTCAACTCAAACTACTCTATGATTCTATTCTATGAAATTTTATGAGAAAGATGAATTCTACACAGGCTTCACTTTTCCCCCTTGAAAGACAGATGGATCACACTTCCCACCTGCAAAATTAAGGTGAGTGCAGAATTTCAGAGGCATGTGATTTTAGTACTGAACAGGTCCCCAACATCAAGAGTGTTTTCTTCTTCTGAGACATGAAAGATGACTAGTGTCAAACTCCCATTCAGATCCAGAAAGAACCAATACCTTTTCTTTTCTTGAGGATTAGGCCAAAGATAAAACAGTGCCCTAGGACAAGGCACTGATTCACTGATAGAAAACCGAAAATCTCCAAGAGGTCTACATCAGGAGAGAGCTCAGCAACTCATCTTTCGACAATTCCATAAAAAAAGATACCACAGAGAAAGAGGCCTCCCACTCACAATGTGAAGTTGCACAGGAAGGCTGGAGGGACACAGTTTTAGCCCTCTGTCCACTGAATTTATCTTTTCACTGTGTAGTTCCAGCACAGTAATGGTCAGTCACATCCACAGTGCAACAGACCACTGAGATGGCTGTGACTCTCCTTCCAGGGGAAAGGAACCACAAGCTCCCAATTTTAAGGGGCTAGCAGCAGTATTCAATGATGCTGAAGACAGAAATATGAAAAGAAATTGTCTCTGAGCCACAGAAATCTCTCTATCTGAGGGCAAACAACTAAGCATTCTGGTAGCCCTTTTGTATAGGCCAGATATAAGACCATATAACACACTTATGACTTTTCCCCAAGTCTTTCAGACTACAGCCTTTACACAACTAGAAAGGGTCAAGGCAGCTTGAAGGCTGAGAGAAAACTTTTGATCACACTCACTGCACATGCAGTGAAAGGCTATAGCTCCTTAACAACCTTCAAGGGAGAGGACAGGTCCCCCAATGGCACCCAACTCAATTGCATCAAGATGCCATGGGGGTAAGAAGAAAACCAAGTGCCAGATATCAGTACAGATACAGACCATTTAAAGATAAGCAATGTCCTCTGGCTCTGTCTTAATCAGGCACCTCTTTTGTCTTCTGCTGCAGACTGCCCATGCAATCAGCTGAACAAGTGGCTGGAACAAAGATGTGCCAGCTCTGCAGCATCTGTAGGTGAAACAGGACAGCAAGGGAAGGAAAACATGTAATGGTTAAAAACAGAAGAGTGACAAGGAAGATCCAGCTGGACCTCAGAACCACCTATTGCGGGACACATATCCCCCAGCATATTTACCATGCTGAAGTCGTGGTACTCAGCTCTCTGCAGCAGTTGTCTGCAACAGCTTCTCCAAGTCACTGCTTTGGGGATGATGCTTTACAAAGAGAAACTTTGTCAGTTGTTTATCAGCACTCTACAGCTGACTCACAGCAACTGGTCAAAACAAAGAGCTATAGCTTACAGAATTCAGAACAGAATGGCACAACAAATAACACAAGACAGACTGATCCAGCCCTCAGTTTAAAGGAAAATGCACTAAAACAATTTGACATTTAATGCAAGTGTTCTTGCAACTAAAACTTCATCATAAAGTCATGGTTAGGGCTGGAAGGGACCTTAAACATCATCCAGTTTCAATCCATCCTGCCATTCACTAGACCAGGTTGCTCAAGGCCCCATCCAACCTTGCCTTGAACACCTGCAGGGATGGGGCATCCACAACTTCTCTGGGCAACCTGTTCTAGTGCTTCGTCATCCTCTGAGCAAAGAAATTCTTCCTAACATCTAATCTAAACCTGCCCTCTTCCAGTTTAAAACCACAGTCCCTAGTGCTGTCACTATCTGCCCACATAAAAAGTCCCTCTCCCTCCTTTTAGTAACCCTCTTTAAGTTACTGGAAGGCTGTAATGATGTCTCCCTGAAGCCTTCTCTTCTCTGGGCTGAACAAGCCCAGCTCTCAGCCTACTTTCGTAGGAGAGATGCTCCCTCCCTCTGATCATCTTTGTGGCCTCCTCTAGACCCAGTTTAACAAGTCCATGTCTTTCCTGTGCTGAGGACCCCAGACCTGGACATAGTACTCCAGGTGAGGGTTTCACAAGGGCAAAGTAGAGGGGGAGAATCACCTCCCTTGACCTGCTGGCCACTCTGCTTCTGATGCAGCCCAGGGTGTGCTTGGTTTCTGGCAATGTGCAAATGCACACTGCTGGCTTGTGTCCAGCTTTTCACCAACAAGAACCCCCAAGTCCTTATCCACAGGGTTGTTCTCAAATGACGACTTCTCCCACTCTCTGCTCACGTCTGGGATTGCCCCAACCCAGGTGCAGCACCTTGCACTGGGACTTGCTGACTTCATGAGGTTATCGTGCCTAGGCACCCTGCATAAACACTGCAAGGTTCAAGCCCTCACACATGTGGCCTCCTTCACCATTGTCACTGGTTACCCACTACAGCACCCATAAATTCACACACCACCATGTCAGTGTCATACTTCATAACAACACAGTTGCCTCCAATGAAAAACCAGTCCTATTAATACTTCTGCAATGTTAAGACATACTCAAGCCAAAACACCTCCCCATGTATAACAGGGAAATAAAAGTAACACATCTTACTTCAAAAAAGAAGAATTCGAGTTACTTAAATAAACAGAGTGGATTGCAGCCGAACTTAATGCACAATAGGACTTCATAAGCTATGACAGCATTTTAGCAGAAAAATGTGATATTGACATCGTTGCCTGGACACTCTCACAACACTCAAAGACTTGGAGACATTTTCAACACTGGAGCACTCAGACCAGCTGTAATATAGGCCTGCACCTATAGGGCCTATCACCAGAGGCACACTACATAGCTACATATGTATCCCATGCACACAGAGGCTCGGTGAGTTTGCTCTGTCCTCTTAGCACGGGGTGGGGGGAAACAAAGAATGCCCTCCAAAACACATGTAAGATACTGAGTGGACCAAGGAGAGGCAGGCAGTGTTTCACATAAACCCAGCCCTTTCCACTTCAGTGATGTAAACAGGATGTAAGCAGGAGGTTTGCAATCCCTCTTCCACCTTGCCTCTTAAAAATTGAACAAAGAACACAAAAATGTATTTAAAAATCCTGAAGATACTAGAACAAAAACCACTGCTAACCTTAGCTACAATAACACACACATACCTACACAGCACTGTTACAATTTTTAAAGAAATGTTAGATACAATTAAATGTACACCGAATTATTAACCTACATAACCCCAAAATAAACTTTCTTCCACTTTTAACATGGGTAATCTCAGGATTATCTACAGTATCTCAACACGTCTTATCACTACAAAACAAGTTAAAAAACAAGACAGTCCAGTTGCCATAGCAACCTCTATTTCTCATTCCTATAGGGCTTCATTTCCAAGCTACATCACGCAGAAAAGTGTATAAAACTATAGGATTTGACTAAAAAAAAAAAAAAACAACCTGGAAAGAAGAGAGGAAAATAAAAATGCAAAAAGCTGAGAAACAGTCCTGTGCCAACTGGGTAAGTACATTTAGTATTTTCCCCAGTCTGGTTACTATAAAGCTATTGACATAGTCAGGAAACAAAAGGCAAATGATTCACAGAGTGGTGAACCAGGAAAACGAAACACACAGGGCACTATTTCCAGAAAGGTTAGCAAGTTGAAAGTGCTAATCTCTGAGATTTTTTTTTTTTTTTTTTTTAGAGCCTATTCTTAATTTTATTCACTTCAAGCATTTTAATAAGATTCCTGTTAGGAAAATGTGAGGATTTTAGTTCCACCACTTAGGCTTGAGTCATTGATGAGATTCAGGACTATATTTATCTTGAATTAAAGGAACAGGCCTTTCACATGAGTAAGATCATGTAAAATTCATAGATGCTGAGCATTTACATCTTTCTAGAGAACAGAAGCCTGCAGTGACAGGTTACACACACCAATGACAAATACACCAGTACTTCTAAGGCATAATAGCTTTGCTCACAAAACAATGAATCTTTCAAGAAAGGGACCAAATTATATCAAGGTCTTGTTTATTCTGGTTTGGAGGTGTTTGGTGTGGTCTTTTCAATTGATCAGACTGACAGAGCAAGTTCTTGTAGCACTTGCTCTTAATTTACTATGCAACATCATCAGCTGTTAATTTATACACATGAATTACCAACACAGGCTGAGAGGTTCTTGAGGCTTCCCATGAGAGCATATTTTAGAAAAAAGTTACACTGAGCAAAAGAAAAAAGGAAAAAGTTACACTGAAAAAGTGTAATATATTTCCATTATCTTATGGATTTAATTTTTACATAATCTGTTTACCCTACTTGAGAAAAAGTGCTTGAATGAAGAATACAACAGCTTCAAGAAATCTCAAGGCATTTGCCATACTGGAGCTATTCTGAAGCAAAGACAATATAATAGGAATAGAACAAGAGAGGTCAAAACCAGAATGGACACAACAATATTTAGCTGTTTTGAAGAGTATTTTTAACATTAGAGTATTTTTACCTTCTCTTCTGGCCTGTTTTTGAAAAAAGGATTCAGCTGGTGAGGTCTAACAAGTCTCAGCTGCTGTTAATTAACTTCTTCACACGAGAAACTACAGGCATGTAAGTCAACAGCACAGAAATCAAAAAAGGAATCTTTTAATTTGTTTTTGTTTTTAAGGTTACATATCTTCTTCCACACCTTGTCATTTTGGATCACATGTCTGGTTTCTCACTCAGCACCTTCTGTTTACAGAGTTAAGTCTGCCCAGCACCCAGACAGAGAGTTAGAGCATCAAACATAATTGCAAGCACCATTTTCCCAAAGTTTCAACCCCTTTCAGGATAAAGGAGTTGTGGCTGCTTTCTGGAAGGGCTGCTATTACCACCAATGACAACCCTCCAGCAGTGAGGGCAGACACACCACTCACAGCTCACACCTGCCAGGCACAACTGTTCCAGTGTGGCACTACGCCACCGGCATATCCAACGGCATCTGTGGCCACCCAAAATTTGGGCATCGACTTGCAAAAGTGTCCTGAGAGTTTCAAGTTACCTAAATATTTGTGAACATGCAAAAATTTTGAAATCGGCTTCTCCAGCGCTCCTTATCGACACTGTTTTGAGAAGAGCTTGAATGCGAAAAAAACAGGTTTTCCTGGGTCATTACTCAGCCAACACCTTTGATTCAAGTCTGAGGGCTTCCTTCTATAGCAGATACATTCCAGGACTGCTAGTCCCAATCAGTTTCCCACGCAAATTTGTATGTATGATGATTTACACTCACTCTGTCACCCCAACTAAATTCTGAAGAAAATCTGTCATCTCACAAAAGGTATTTTTTATTCTGAAAGAAAGCATCCACAGCCTCAAACAGGACTAGCCTTTTCACTCTATGTTCAGATCCTTCCCTCACGCCATCTTCATGCTTAGAGGAACCTTAGCAATTTCCTTGTATTCTTCTGCCTTCTTTTGAACATCTCAGCCAAAGAAGATCCCAGCCACCTAATGATTTCAGCATTGAGGAAGTACTTTTTTTTGAATCACTTAAGGAACTGGATAGTTGAGTATTTCTATGTTCAGTGGCTAACAAGGTTTATCAGTTATTATTTCCACACTCTGTAGAGAAAGTATTGCAGAAAAAGGACAGATTCATTTCCTGAATTACAGCATGACAAACCAAGACACTACAAAGTGACACAATCTGCCCAGCAGAAAGAAAAGCAATGAGGAACAGAGATTTTTTTTTAATGTATTCTTGCACTTGAACTGGATGTCCAATTTTCTAGCCACTGTAATCTAATACTACCCTTCAGAACAACACAGTCCTCTGATTTTAACACCTGAAGATCAAATAATTCAGTTTCCTAAAAGAAAATCTGTTTAGCCAAATATTCAGAATGTCTCTAGCACTATTCTGTACGTAAACCTTCAGGAGTGGATTAAATTGTGGTTCAAACACAGCATTGTTTATTCTAACTATTAGGTTCTTTAGATCTCAAACAACATTACTTTTACAATAATAAGTGGCATGACAACTATATCATCCAACTGGTATTTAAAAGGAACCAATATGAGCATATTACATTCAAAATCCTAAACATATTTCCAAGTGAATAATTTATATTCAATTTTAAACAGGAAAAAAAGCAAACATATAAAAAATTCAAATATATGTGTTCTTCACATAAATATATATGAATATATATGTATGAGTACATACACAAATACATGTACACACTCCCATTCTTCTAGAGTCAAGCAAATAAAAATATTTAAATAAAACCAGGAAGTGGAATTAGAGGTTGACTATACTGAAAAATAAACTTTGACAAGGGAGACAACAGTAGTCAACAATATGGTTTAAAAGGAAGAATACTGTGGTAGCACACTTCAAAACAAAACAAAACAAAAGAAGTACACTTCCAATGCGTTTTTTATCACACTGTGATACACATGTTAGCTTTTGCTCTCTGCTTGGGAGTGTTTCCTAACAGGCTCCTCTCAAAACTGAAAGGTGCCATGAAATAAAAATGCTGGGGAAAAAAAAAAACAACAAACCAACTAAAAAGAACAGGAGTTGATCAGCACATAGTATTTTATCCCTTAGAAAGGTTTATATGCTATACATACAACCTTCTCTTTCCCCACTGGAGCTGAGTCAAGTCAAATACATTCAGGTAACTTGGTCATCTCTTTTCTGTACATGTTGCAAAAGCAGTTTTGCCAAAGAGATTTTCGTGAGCCAGCTCAGGATGGACCTAACTGAGCAACAAGTAGCCCAGAAGAAAGTCAGTTTGACCCAGTGAGATGCAGAGCTAGAAACAACTCGAAGAAACCAGTGACATAACCAAAAAGCAAAAGTCACCCAGGAATAGCCTGACTGAACAATAATTCAAAGCTCCACTGTGAGAAGAAAGCTCCAAATTCAGGAAGGGAACCTTCCTGGTTCTCTATGGGATGCCAAGTAGCAAAATAAGTGTGAGACAAGTTATAAACACCCTGTAACGAAAAACGAGACAAACAAGCAAAGCAACCCTGCTCAGAGGTAACCCACTGGAAAAAATGCAGCAAAATTCCTTATCCTTGGACTAATAATTCACAATAAGTGTGGTGGTGGGTGGAATAAACAGAAACAGTTGTTACAAACTGCCAAGAGGAGATCAAAAATTTAAAACCTTGTACACTGTTCCCCCCCCGCCGCAGAAGCAGGAGACCCCCACCTTGGGTTGCAATTACAACTGGGTAACTAACACCCATTATACATAACCCAGAGTGGGTTATAAAGCAATTGTCAATGCAAAGTGACTGCTTAATGGGCTTATTTTACACGGAAAACCCCAGGACACTAACTAACATTACTGAGAAAACATGGAAATAAAAATAACATCACCCCCAGAAAAGAACTCCTGAACAA
This sequence comes from Myiotriccus ornatus, assembly GCA_036023395.1. Lineage (NCBI taxonomy): Eukaryota > Metazoa > Chordata > Aves > Passeriformes > Tyrannidae > Myiotriccus > Myiotriccus ornatus. Next base: position 26,030,007 of record JAYRBT010000093.1, read on the forward strand.
TAAACTGAGGGAGGGCTGAGGAATCACACAGAGATCTGCGTTGCTGAGCAAGATGCACCACAACCTATTTTAATACAAACTTCTATATCTATAAAGAAGGAATGCATGCCATCTTCAGAGCAAGGGCAGATGTTATTGGTTTCCAAAAAGAAAGCAAACTTGAAGCAGGGAGTGCATCAGCCCACAGCAAATGCACATAAACATCACAGAAAATCGTAACAGGCCGGTGCTTCTCCACCCATGAAGTACTGAGGCCACTTCTGACTGAAATGCTGTGCAAGTTTTAAACAAAATGCTGTTAAATGGTTCAGTACAGTACTTAGAAAATGTTTTATGCGGAAATCCTTGGAGTTTAATGTTCTTTGTTTATCACGAAACTAGTCAGGCATTTATCTCCCACACAACTGCAAGAAAGAATGAATAGCTTTTCAGACCCTTAAGCACAGCACTGCAAGAACTATGGTCTGTGGGAAACTTCCCAGAGGAAAACTGAAAATTTTGCACAAGATTAAAATGACCAGAGGTTATTAGCCTTGAAGATGGCTGAGGAACACCTGAACACAGAAAGTCTAAGCAATATGTGATGAAACATCATCTAGAAAGGAAACCTGCAGAGCCGCATCAGCAGCCACTGTGTACCATGAGGGGTTGATGAGTACCACCTTTAGTGCTTTTGGAACTCATCACTGAGTCAGACTGAAGCAGTACAGCAGATGATACATGAAAGTGCCGTGTAAAGCTTAGTATTGGATTACTGGCTTTAGCACTTTCTGCAGTAAGTTATTTACTGACTAATTGAGTTTCTGGACTGAAATCCGGGCTAATGTTATCAGCACAAACTATAGCTTCCAGCTACAAAAGCTGTGTGCATCCTCACGAAGTTCCCTGTCTTTTTCTCTGCATCACTGATGGTGACGATGATATTTTCCTCTGATATGCTGTCAGCAGGCAGGGAAAAGAAAAGCATAAATTCTATTCTGTACAAAATGCATTATCCTTCAAATCCAGACCAGTAAGTTGCATTTTTCAATGTGTCAGTCAATGCTACAAATATTTTTCCCAACATGTATTTCAGCTTGACCAGAACTGAGCCAAGTTTCTGTGTTAGGTTTTATTTTGGGGAGCGGTTTTTTGTTTCAGGGTTTGTTTTCCCCTTTTTTGACAGTCTGCGTTTGTTCACAAGATGAATTCAGAGTCATATGGCTTCATCTAAGTTTCAAATGCAGCAAAGTCACATCCACTCAACAGCATCTCAACCACAAACTCAAACTGCATCTCAACATCAATCATCTTACTGATGCACGGAAAGGCCCCACCACAGGCAAGGAAACCAATGAAGAATAAAGCCAGCAAGTCTTGAAAATTCCAACTGGTTGGAGGATAGAAGCAAGATTTTACAATGGTTTTACCTTCTTGCAGCTTTTATTTTTAGTTCAAAAGGCCCCAAAAGCAACAAGCTTGTCACAAGAAGGAAGAGTTTGTTTTCCTTTTGAACTGCAAGCATTAAGATTTTTGGGGGAATCTCATACACTGCTCACTTCCTTCAAAGCAGAGCCGAATGAAACCTGCAGGGTTAAATATGTTTCAGATGTCTATCTCAACAACAGAACTAACTAGAAAGTATGTGACTTCAAGGGGATTGCTTCGTCTCCTTATTCCCTGCTACTATTCCCATACCTCAACAAACTCCCTGTTCATCTAACTCCCAGCCTCAAACTAAAACACGCCTTCCTTATCTAATTTCTTAGAACAGCCTTTAAATATAGCAGACTGCATTCAAAACACATCCAGAATATGCACCTGCAGACTGCTGCAGAGGTGTTGTCTGAACATCTCCAGACTCTCCTACACCAGCACGGAATAACACGGCTTGCCCATGTCCGGGACATGCCTGTATGAATCACAGCAGCTTTATGGCTGTCTTGCCAAATCAGAGACTTATGGCATAAGCATAACTCAGATTCACCATGTACATTTTAGTCTGGAAAAGCTGCAGTGTTGTCAGCCAACATCTAAATCAGATTAGGAGAAACAAAGACTTTTCTATCTTGGAATATATTTGGAGGTTCTGCTCAGAATACAAAGCCTAAAAACAAAAATATTTTCAAAATGCCCAAACCCTCAAAAAATAAATACAAAACCAGAAAACAAGGACGCTGTTTCCCAAAGTATTATTTGACTTAGAGCCTTCATATCAAGACAGGTTCCCTACCTGCTTAAATGACGTTTCCCTAGTAGAAACAGACCAAAAAATCCATGACAGCAGCTTCCCATAAACGTTCTAATTAAATATATATATAGATATGAAGAACCAAAAAATGCTTAAACAGTTGTTAAATTTGCCAATAAACTTGATTACTACTTAAATCCCTTACATTTTACCTTTGGCTAAAATAAACCAAACAGAAACATTTTCACACTAGAAAGTTTTATATCACTGGCAATACCTGCAGCCCCCAAAATGTACAGATTCACAATTCTTCCTGCTTTTTTATTCTTGAAGTGTTTTATGCAAAATAAAAACACTGTGAAAAGCGCTTTTATTGGTGGCTAGAAGTAAACCCAAACTCCAAATTAAATATCTGCTAGCTATCTTTTAGTGTATGAAATTGGTTCTTCTGCGAACTACCAATGAGAGCTCTCCTTACTTCTTATACAGACTTCATATATTTAATATTTTTCATTTTTACGATGCATATACACATGCACAAACCCTAGCCATTTACAGTGCCTTTTCCTTGCTAAGCTTGAGGAAATTTAAACCCACTCTAACCTGAAATGTCCTGACTTTGGAAAACAAGAGGAATATAAGAGAGCAATTTTTCATATTACAATTCAATCATCACTTATTCTTTCACACATGCACACACACTTACCAAAAGAAGTCACAGCTACAGATAGTAAAGTGGCAAGAAATATAGTAATTTACAAAGGGTTTACAGAAAACAACTTTGTGGGGTGGAGGAGGGTGCGGGAAAAAACCACAGA
>JAYRBT010000093.1:26042754-26076231 GCA_036023395.1 Myiotriccus ornatus
GCCCCGGCTCCCGCGGGGGGGGCTGGAAAGGGTCGCTGTGTTCTGCGGGGGGCGGCCCCTGAGGCGCCGTCTCGGAGCGGCGGCAGCAGCAGCAGCAGCCGTGCGGGCCCCCCGCGGCTCCGGGCCCCGAGCGGCCCAGGTCGGGTCTCTCCAACGCCCGGCTTTGGGTCCGGCTCGCACAGGTACCGGGATCGCCTTTGGGAGAGGGGAAAACGAGGAACAAATGCAGCTTGATGAGATGAGCGGGCATGGAAGAGAAGCTGTGCTGCTCCGTCCTCATCTGAGCGAAGCTTTTGCATTGATTTTCCTGCTGGAACAACTCGAGCCTTGTCTGTTGGTATTTCAGTAGTATCTGAATGGTAGAGGATAGTGCATAGTGTACATATAAAGCACACAACAACCCCACTGTGTTGCAAAAACCCCAACAGATCTGCAACATAAGTGAGACAGGGAAGGGATGGAAGAAACTAATTGGAAGGTGAAGCCTATAAAGTGTCAGGTTTTAAGAGTTTTGGGCGACAAAATCATCTGTTTTGTGTTCATGGTACAGACAGCAGGTGCAGGTGCTCCATAGCAGTTGTGGAGGTTGTAGCCCAGATGCAGATATTTGCCTTCTAGTCTAACCTGGCTGAGGACTGTGGCCGTGGAGACGCCCCGTTTCAGAATCTGGATCAGGTATATGTTTGGATTGGTCCCGTGTATCTGTTCACCACGTTGCCATGTTTCATAACACCACCGTAGTTCCCTTTTATTTTTTTACTGGAGGTTGTACTTTGCTATTTAGCTTCCACCCTTAAAGCTAGGTTAGGTGGGGAGGGGGGAGGAGGAAGACGGAGAGGTCTGGACTTCGGTATTCTTTAGTATCAGCAGGAAACTTGGTCTAAAACAGAGGATTCTCTCTCCAAACAATTGGAATTGAATTAATATCTCTGAGCACTCAGTGCTGTTGCTATTGTTCAGACTAGCTCTATCAATCCACAATACCTAAGTAAAGGAAGACCACCCCAGAGAAATATTAACACTGGAATGTTTATTTAGTATTGCTTTGCTTAAAAGCGATTGTACTCCATCAGAATGTCCTAATAAACTTCTGGGGATTGTTACTGCTTCAAAGAAAGTAAGAGGAATGTAATGGGCACAGAGTGGGAAATGCAACTGAGTCTTGTGCCCTCCAGGATCTGTATGGTGTGTGAGGGGTTATTTGAAAAATAATCAATGCTTTACTTATTGTGGACTTTGTAAGACAGAGGAAATTCCTGGAGAAGCCAGGAGTATATGTATGTACTTATGGAGAAGTCTGATCATTAAGCCATGCTTTGCAGACTGTATCATGCAGACTACTGAACTGAAAAGACTGTAGGGCTTTCAAACTGCATTTTTTCTCATATCACGTTTGTAATTTAGCATCTTTTTTTCTCTTTGGTTCCTTTTGGCCACAGGATGATACGCTTCAACTTTGATACTATTCAGTGAAGTTTTTATAGTAATGGTGGAGGATGCTGAAACAATAAATGTAGAAAAATAGAGAAGAAACAATATTTGAACAGTAAGAAATCCAGCAAATCTCTTTCACTAAGTGTTTTCCAACATAGAGCGTTACAGTAGGATTTTACCATGTAAGAGCTGGAAATTTTCTCCCTTCCTACAGTAACAATCCACTTTAACTGGAAAGATATGAAATTTAAGAGTGGTTCCTTTCTCTCTTTTTAAATACAGAGGAGGTAGAGAGTAGTCTTAATTTCCAGTCTGCTCTGTTTGTGTGAAAAGGAGGTAAGATTTTTTCAGGATTCTTGCCTTCAGTCCTGCCTTAGGGATTGATTAGTTCAGAAGATTTTCTCTAGGTATTTGATGCTCTCTTGGAGGAACGGGGATATCCCACATTTCTTGAGTCAGGACTTGTGAAACAGGCTGTTTAGTTTTTGTTATTTGGGTTTTTTCCCCCTACCTTTTTTGTGTGAAAACTATTCCAAAAAGGTTGAATTAAAAATGTTTTTTGGAAACTTAATTTGCCTTCCTATGGAGCCTGGTCAGTAAACCCTGCTAACAGCTACTTTGAATTTATGAAATTGTATCAGATACACACTTGTTCTGCTTACAGACTGAAGCCATGGGTGTTTGAAAGCTGGATTCATCTAGAATGAATAGTTCAATAGCTACTGAGATTGTAAGCACCAGTTTTTGGTGTGAGAAAATTATCTTTATTGCCAGACCACAAATTCATGATTTGTCTTGAAATGGTATGAGAAGTTAGGACTTTTTCTCCACAATGTCATATTATTTCAAAACAGTATTAAATCCTCTCATCAGTTCTTTATCCTGGAAAGAACCCTTCTACCTACTTATCTCTTGATAGCTCTGAAACAGTTCAGATGGCAAGCTGCAGAAAAAAGGAGTTTTAGAGGTGCGGGAACAGCAGTTCACAGAGCTGGTATAGTGGTAATGGCATGAGTAGAGAGCTGATTCACCATACTTGCCTTTTGTTTCCCCTTCCCATGCACCTCTGCAGAGTTTCTTCACCCATCACATGAGTCTTTTGAAACTAGCAGACCAATACTGAGATGTCTTTTAATCCTGCCTACTGAAATTGAACCCAAATTTTGGAGCAAATCTTTGTCCACAGTTACAGCACTCTCTGTATTCCAGATTTCTTGCAGTTGCGTCCATGCTGTTTCTGGTTTTTGTTTTTTTTTGGTGGTTTTTTTTTTGTTTTTGTTTTTTTTTTTTTTTTTAACTAAGACTGAAAGCTAGTTCTTTGTTAAAACTGGTCTGTAAAAACAGTTTTAACTGCATATTTGTTAATGGATAGTCTAAGGCTACTAACAGAGGGTAAAAGAGCAGCAAGTTTGTACAGAGATAGGAAGTAGGTTAAAGTTCAAAGTTGCCTTTTCAGGAGGAGGGAACAAAGCTTCAAGGCTTAATTTGTCAGTGTTGGTAGTCTCCAGGTAAGGTTCCCTGTATTCTCAGGTGTATCACTGCTCATTTTTCTGCAGCAAAAAGGAAAATTAATCTCCACTTTTTAATTGGGACACTCAGTGGTGAGTCTGCTGACACAGCACCCCCTTAACACTTACACCTTCTTAATTATGATCTGGATTTTGTTAAGACTAGATTGCATTCCAGAGGCTGTCTGAGGATACTAGACACATGTGCTTGCCAAGGTTATCAAAAGCACTGTGACATCTACAGAAGTATTTTGACTGTCCCCTAAACCATAAGTGCACAAGAACTGCTGAAGTGAGGGAGGAGGTAGCATTTGGCTTTCCAGAGGGATAACTTGCAGGAGTTTAATATCTACATCTTGGAACTGGGCATGCATCTAAACTTCCAGCTTGCTTGGAGCTGGAGTTACTTTAAGATCTATAGGTTTGATTTTACAAGCTTGATCTCTGAACTGAACTTTTCAGTCCCTACATGTGCAGTGCAGCACTGCTAACGAAGTGAAATAGTCAAAATGCTTATGACAGCCTGTGATACACATAGAAACCTTGCCTAGAGATTGTTTAAAAAAACCTCCTTTATGTATTACTGCACTTTCTTTCAGTGTGGAATAATGGTGTAGTTTATATCAGAAGAGTAGTTTATCAGTTATCAAATTGTTAATGGACTTCTTTTTCAGGATCTGTATGTAATGATCTATGTGTAATGAAGAAACACCAAGATTCTTTCTTTGGTCTCTGTTAGGATTGAAGTCTCATCACTGACTGTTGACAGCAATGCAACAGTGTATATTTTTTTTGTAGTGACCTCATCTGTCACAGGTAGAATAGGTGTTAAATAGTAAGAGCTTCTCTGAATCACAAGAAACCTGTGTTTATTGCAACAGCAGTTGCACTCGTCTGTTCTTTGCACATCCAGAAGTAATTATAGCATTTTATAATTTTATAAAACAAGACTCTACCTGTTCTAATAGTGGTGTTAAAGTCTATCCAAATGCTCAGGACGTGTGTGGTTTTAGAGTTTTCTTGGCTTTTTTGATGGTTTTTTTTCCATTTCTTGGGGGAGGGGGGGGTTGTTGTGTTGTCATTGTGTCCAGTCACTGGTCCATCAGTACATTTCCCCTGGGTAACAAAAGCATTTTTCTTCGGCAACTTGGATATTTAAACTAAAAATATTTTCTACAAATATACAAATGTATTTATTAGCGTTTTTTTTTCCAAACTGAACAGAATTATGGATGGATTTACTTACCAAAGTTTTGCTACTACAGACATCTGACTGGTATTGGAGAGGTTGCCTTTCCATATCAAAAATGCAGACTTCTGTCAACATGCTTAACCTATGTATTTTCCTTCCTTGGTTTTCAGGCAGGGTAGACATACACCGAGCATGCTGCAATTCCAATAGAGCAGAAGTTCCTACATGCTGGACCTGGTAGGAGATCTTTGTTCATGGCTAAGCCATCTATAACTGGAAGTAGTCATCAGTCATTATTTTTAATGAAGGTCCATTGCTGGGTAGAATGTGAAACCATGCCAGAGCTGTGTAAGTTTTAGAGGCTCAGGGGAACTGAGCAACAGCCCTTGAGAAGTGCTATTCTGATTTCGGTTTGTAACTGTTAGTAGTGTCACAAAGTGCATGTTCAATATTGTGATGATGAATTTACAGCTCAGTAACCCACTGCTCTGCTGCAGCTCCCTTTAGATTTTTTTAGTTGCTTTTTACTTTTTGCTTTTTAAAGGTGTTTGTTGCATACTTGGCAGCGAAGTGCAGAAACATATCCATACACACACAGTGTCAGTCATTTGAGTGGACAAAACTAAAGGAAATAACTTGAGAGAGAAGGAATGGTAGTTGCAATGGAAAGTGGTAAGATCAGATTCGAGATGGATGGAAAATGTTTCATATGTCCTCTGCCTTATCACCAGACAGTCCTACCGGCTCACCTCTTCTTTTCCCAGTTTCAATTGAAAGCTTCAGCACAAAACCATCATATTTTGTCATATTTCTTCCCAAGCTTCCTGCAAGTACCAGCAAGTCTGAGCCTTCCCCTTGATGACTGATAAAATACCATCTTTGGTTTGTCTGAGTGTAACCTTTTTTAGCATTTCTAGTGTCTGGTAGAATGTTCAAATTAAACTGCTTCTTTGCTAAGTGTGTTCTTCCTAGTGGTGGTCAAGAATTTACTCACATTTCAGGAAAAAGAACATCTACTACTTGAAATCTGTTTTAGTTATGCTATTAGGTGTTTACTTTTATGAAGAGGTGTTTAAAATTAACCTCTTCCTGTTAATAATGTTGGCACCCTCTCATAATTTGAAAGACAGCAACTAAGAAACCAAAGATGGAATAGAAAAGGCAGTTGAACATGTTGCCTTTCCCCAAGTGAGATTAGTATGTCTGTACTAAAATGCTGGATAACTGTGCCTGTTCTGCTCCTACTTTATGGCCTGAAGCTTGATGGAAGTTGTCTCATCTAGAACCTTTTTCTTTCCTTTTTTACTTTGTGCAGGTCAAACAAAATAAATCCATGCCCTTGGTTTGTCCTCAGGGACTTCTGTAATAAATGTGATTATTGCTAATCGGGAGTCTTTTGTAAACATTTGTGTCATATACTACAGGAAGAGAATGATTTATTGTCAGCATGTATTTTAGCAGGAAAGTACTCTGTGTGCTATAGTTTTGTCTTTCTCTGGGTAGTGAGAGAGAAGTAGGGTGTTCTGTTATCCCTAAAAAATCCAAACCAATATTGTTGCTGATATTGATCTGGCTATAATGAATGAATATAAGAGCAGTTAGGTTCTTTCAAAATACTCTTCTTTTTTTTTTTTTTTTTTTTTTTTTTTTTTTTTTGTGGTGTGAAAGAGATTGTTGCTTTTAGCCTGATTAGCTATATTCAGTTTCACCTTCAACTCTAAAGAGAATAGAACAGTATGTTGAAGTGATGTCTAGAACAGTTTTCAGGTTTTTTTCCTGAGGTATAGTGAGAGGCTAAACAGCACATTTTTTTCCCTCTACAGTTTTTGTGAGATAATTTCTACAAGTGCAAAATTACAGGATATGTTAGCATGCTTTCTCAATTCCATTAATTTCAAAAAAATTTCATTTGTTATCATTGTTCGAAGTCACATGACTGCTTTTAAAGGGGGGGTCTGAAATAGAGTTTAGGAGCCACAGTCAGTCAGGAATGTGCTTTAAACTGAACCAAGTCCTTTTCCAATCAATGTTGTTATGATGTTCTATGACTAGTACTGCGTTTATATTGGATACTTAGAGCAGTTACAGCAGCTGAAGGTTTGAAATCAGCACTGCAACATAGGTTTAAGTGTCCAGTGAATGTTCTTTTTCTAAAAAATAAATCTAAATTACATACTTTAATCTTTTTTGTGGAGATCCATATGAGACTCAGTATGCTTTGAATGTATTTGATTTAGTTAACTACTAAGAGAAGACAAGGAAAGAGGATGGACAGACACCTTTTTCCTTCTGTCCCCTTGGGCTTGTGCATGTTTCTTACGTCACGATCATCATGGTCTTCAGGACAGTAGAGGTTCCCACAGACAGTTCAGCCAGTAGGCATTTTTGCACTGATTTTTTGGTGCTAGTAAATATCTGAGCTCTCATGGTAAAAGCTGAGTTCGCTGGCTCACTCAGTACAGATGAAGTGAGGAATGTTGTTGCACATAGATTTTGTTAGTGCAAAAGCTTTATTAGAGTACTGCAATGTAAAACTTGTGTTTGCAGAGAAATTTGAACCCTCCTGTGTCGTATCTAGGGATACATATAGTATGGAACAGGTGTTGCGGCCATGGGTTCATTCTCTACTCTGAAGGGCAAGGTGTTGCATTCACAAAAAACATTTTTTTTTTTTTGTATTTGGAAAATTATGACCTCATTGAAATAAATTTGCTGGATAACTGGAGAGGGGAGATTGCTTGGGCTAGAGTAGCTACTGTTTTCCAAGGCCAGGATGAGCACTGTTTGTGTAATGGCTGTTACCACTGGGAACTTCTTAAGAGGAGTTCTGCCTTCCTGAGGGCCACTATTCCACATTTTTGGGTTCAGATAATCCACAGTTTCAGATGTGACCTCCACACAAACAGTTTTAAGGTTGCTGGGCAGAAGTTCAAGTGCTTGTTTTGGTATGTCTGACCAGGTCATGGATTGTGGTCATGCACCAGCCATGGCCAACACGTGTGACTCTGTGCACTGCACCAGTTCCAGGCAGACAGGTGTCTTCTCCCCCATGTGCTAGTCTGTTTGCATTTTGGTGCCTGCAGAACATGAGTAAATACTCTGTGCTGCAATCACAAGTTAATCTGTATCAAGTTAATAAAAAAGTTTATCTGTCACAATGATCGCTTTAAAAATTTTTGTATACTCAGTGTGCAGAGTCTTGTTCCCTCGTGTCTTTTTTGGCAGATCACCAACTTGGGTTCAGTGCTGTGGCCACTTGGTTTACGATTTACTGGGTAGAAACAGTAGTTGGTGTGACTGAGGCTTCTCTGGCTCTGTGAAATTTGCTACAGCGATGCTGCTAGTTGGTATTTTCGTAGAGGCTTTACCTCTTTCTAGGTATTTTTGAATGGCTTCCAGGCTTGTAACAGAGTTGTTCATACCATTGGGACCAGCCAGGTGAAAAGAACATGTGATTGTGCTTTGCTCAGCCCACAGTTTGGCTTATTTGTGTAATTCACTTGATGAGAGGAGGTTTATACTGTGGTACCTCATACTGTGAACTAAAAGAGCTCTGTTCAGGGAAGAGGGTGATATCTGGTAAATAAATGTTTACATGGAGATAATGTGTTGTAGCATCTTGATTTGCTCAGACATGGACATGGATGGGAAATGTAAGAGTTGCAATTTACACATGAGTGAGAATGTGTGAACTGAGTACAGTGGACTCATTATGGTCATATCAAAGTAATGATCTGCTGCTTTATCTGTCAAGGGATATTTGAACATTTCCTATCTTCAGCTATTCTTAGACTTTCCCATAAGAAGTCTATGCATTAAATAATGTTCTCAGCTTGGAGGCAAAAAGTAAAGCTCATTAGGAGCGTAGCTGGCAAGGAAAGGAAGGAAGAAGTTAATTTTGATCATGCTCAATAACAGAAACACAGTTTTCTTAGAGGAATAACTGAATAGTCCATGCTGTTTAAAGAAAATGACGTCTATAACTTGGTGGGCTTGTGTGCAGGATGAGTATCTGCAAAGCTGGGAAGAGGAATCTTGGAAAATAACTTGTGGATGGGAATGTTTGAGGTGATACATTTGAGAGGGTGTGTGTTTGCACTCTATTCATTTGCCAGCGTTTTGACTTCCCTGGCCATTCAGCTTTTTATCTAGAAATATCCAGTGTTTTGTTTGACAAAATTCTGGACATCTTTCTTTCTTTTACATTATCTTGCTGCTTTACACCCTGGGCCTTTCTGTGTCACCATTTCTGCCATCTCTCCTTGGTTGTTGTGTTCAAAGTATGAATTTTGAATTTCAAAAATAGTGGAATAATTTAAAAATCCCCCAGAAGTGTATTCCATACAGTCATATTTCCTGAACAGTCAATGAAACTGGCTGGTGAGATAAATTAATTCATTATTTGACTTTACTTTATCTGTTTTTAACAAATATTGGACTTTGTGCATCTTTTTGCACCAATTTCCAAGGTCTGTCAGAGGATTTGTATCTCATGCCTTGTTGTGTTGTTGGGTTTTTTTGGTGTTTGTTTTTGTTGTTGTTGTTTGTTTTTTTTTAAACTGAGGCAAGGGAAGATAATGTTACTTGAATGAAGACAGAAGCAGTGCTGTGGAAAAACATCAACAGATCTGGAAATCAGAGGTGTGATTATTTCTCTTCTAAAAAAATTTTAATCATGACTGGGAGTGTTGCCAGACACTGCAAGAGAATTCTTCTTACTGTTAAATCATTAGCTTGATCCTTGGCATGGGTTGGCCTAAGCCAGTGTTCCCAAAAGAGGCCTGGGCAGAGTTCAAGTCTTCAGTGTGTCCTAGGAATTGTTCCATTAGGTAGTTTGCATGCAGTTAACCTTTTCTGGAGATTGAGAGAGATTTGTATAGTGAATTTAGGCCCCTATGTGCTAATTGGCCTTGATATTGCGAATATTTTGACTTTTGTGAGTGAACCCTAAAAGTCCTATGTCCCAGTGGAATGCTCTACCCAGTAAGGCACTAGAATAGCCACAAAAAAAAAAAAAAAAAAAAAAAACACCAAAAAAAAGACAAAAAAAAAGACAAAATATCTCAAACTAAAATGATGTTTACAATAGAGTCTGCCTGAATTTTCTTTTTGGTTGTAACCTTAACAAACCTCTGAAATCAGGAGGGTTCCTTTTGTCTCTGATAGGGTTTGTAATCTTAGTCTGCAATACTACTTCTTAAAAAAACCCAATAGTGTTTTCTGTTTTGGTTTAATTGTTTTTAATTTCGAATGCAAATGCCTCTCTGTTTAGCTTTAGATCAATGCCACTTCTGCTAGTTTTGGCTGGGATACAGTTAATTTTCTTTTTGGTAGGTAGTATGGGGGTTGTGGTTTGGACTTGTGCTGGAACCATGGTTGACATCACAGGGATGTTTTTGCTGCTGCTAAGCAGGGCTTCCACAGAGCCAATGGCTTTATGTATTAAAATGTCTGTATCTCAACCCATGAGTTTTCTCACTCTTACTGTTCTGATTGCCTCCCAGATCGCTCTAGGAAGAGAGTGAGGAAGTGGCTGTGTGGTGCTTAGTTGCCTGGGGGTTGAACCACAACCCACTTAAGAAATGGGGCCATGTTCTCATGGTGGTTCATGAATCACAGAGGCACAAAGAGCTGTCTGGAAGCAGTGAAAGGAAGAGAATAGTGAAGACACTGAACTCCCTTTGTAAAATCATGTCCAGGGAAGGTCAGTGGAGCTGGTGAAGGGTCTGGAGCGCAAGTCTTTCGAGGAGTTGCTTGAGAGGAGGTTTAGATTAGACACTAGGAAAAAATGTCTTCCAGGACTTGGAATAGGCTGCCCTGGGAAGTGATGGATTCACCACCCTTGAAAGTGTTCAGGAGATGTGTTGATGTGGGACTTGGGGACGTGGTTTAGTGGTGGACACGATAGTGCTGGGTTAACATTTGGACTCGATCTTAGAGGTTATTTCCAACATTAAGCTTCTGTGATTCTAACCATGTGGTATATCCATATTTTTCATGGTGCTTTTATCTCTGAGGAAGTGTTGCATGTAGATTTGTAGTGAAAAGAGCATGACTAACAGTATCTTATTGTCTTTTTGTATCTTACTGTCTTTTTGTACCTTATTGTCTTTTTGGAAGTTGGAACAGACAGTTGTGGACTGTGGGATGTGTACTTTATATGCAGGACACATGTCATGAAGATGTCTTTGATTTTTCTTTCTTTTAGGGTCATTAAGGGTCTTGAACAACCATGAGCAACCCGTTCATAAAGATTGTGGAGCCACTCGACCCAAAACAGCCTCTGAAGAAGTTCTTTAATCTGAGCAAATTGGGAGATGTGAGATACAGTACGTTGACAACATAAGGAAAGCATTTTGTTTACACTGAACAGAACTTGAACAGACATTGCCCCACTGGATGGTATTTGGTCTCTGAAGAGAACTGTGAATTCAAAAGATGTTTTTTTTAAAACAAAATTTGAGCAAAATTTACTTCTGTAAATTTAGAACTACAAAAATTCTGGCACCATCACAGTAATATTTTCTCAAGATACTGTGCACACAGCAGTCTTGTTTTTTTCTGAGTGGATAAGGAGTGCTAGGCAAAACTAAGAACACAAGTTTTCTCACATACTGCTAAGCTACTGTGAAAGGCTGGAAAGGATCTAACACTGATATGACTGAATCATTCAGAAAGATAATTTGGCTTTAAAAACAGTGGTGGCTAGGGAATCCTTTCTAAGAAGGCTTCTTCTTTAGTTCCTCTGACACTTCACAAATCTTTCATGTGGCACTGGTAAAAATCTGTGCCACTGAGTTAGAAAGTGGGTTCCTATAGCTTAGAGCTGTCTATGTTGCGTGGTTTTTGCCTTTCAAAAAGGAAACAGGTGATTAAGGAAAATTTAGGAAGCAACAGGAGGAACATTTTCTCTGAATGTCAGCAATGAATATCCATTACAAGCTCAGATAGTGTGTAAGTTAGAAATCAATTAGTGTCTGACTTGGTGTGTGAAAAGCAGAGATGAGTCTTAAGAAGCAGACAAATACAAGGATGGCACTACCAATTGATCCATTCTGGGATTGCCAGAGTGATAAAATCCAAATTCTTTAAAGAAAAAAGATGGAATTCTCACTATCCAGCAGAAAAATGGAATAGCGTAGCAACAGAACAATGGGGCAAGGAAGGGCAGGAGAATATTTTAAAAAATCCCCAAAACAACAACAGCAACAATAACCTGCCAAAACCCCAAACAAACAAATACCCCCAAAACAAAACAAAAAACAGCAACAAAAGCAACTGAAATTATTCTGAATTACTGTGTCCTGAATACCAGTTGGGTTTTTAAAAAATAATATCAGTAATGAGATCTCATTGTGATTAAGTGACTTTTATGTCTTGGGGCCCCTGTGTAGAAAGTTGGGACAAACTTCTCAAGAGATTGTGAAATGTAAATATTCTGAAAGGCAATCAAACAGCTATTACTACAGTGGACCAAGGGAGCAAGTCTTGAGAAACTTGTGTTTTTTTTAGTTCACACCCATTGCTTACAGTAAGGCTGTCAGGACTGCTCCAATAGCATTTTGTATCATCTTCTATAAATATTTCTGATGTGAAATAGATTAGCAGATGCACAGTCTAACTTCCATTCAGTTTCATTTTCCATCTCTTGAGAAAGAAGAGACCACTAAAGACCACATAGACCACTAAAGCTGAGCTTTACAACATCAGGTAGAAAATTATGTTTTTCTAGAAAATATGTCTGTGTTCAGTGGCAAGAATGAGAGGAAGCTGCAGAAAAACAGGGTAAGCACAGCATGTTTTCAGAGTAGCGTTGTTGTGGAGGGTGGAAAAGCTGTGGAAGAGTCCTTTCAGCAAAGATGTCTTTGGTCTCCTAGCAGCTGAGATGATAAATCTGCTCAAAGAATTGAGGGGAAAAGGTCAGATAGTGCTGACCTCCTGACAAAGCCTGGGGGCTAGAGAAGGGGGTTTGATAATTTGGGATAAAGCCTTGTGAGAATATGGGTTCAGCACCCGAGGAACTGTCTGCCCCAGGCGTGGAACTTTGCGCTTGCTGACATATGCCTTAGGGTAAAACTGAATTTGTTTCTTGCCTCTTGCCCATGCAGCACGCCTGCCGTTTTCCATTCGAGTCCTCTTGGAAGCGGCGATCCGGAACTGCGATGAGTTCCTCGTGAAGAAGGGAGATGTTGAGAATATTCTCAACTGGAAAGTGATGCAGCACAAGAATGTCGAAGTGCCATTTAGGCCTGCAAGAGTCATCCTGCAGGACTTCACGTGAGTCTGATGCTCTCCAAAGCTCGGAAGGGGGTCTTTTGAGAGTGCAGCAGTGCTCAGCTTGGGGTGGAGGCGTGAGCTGAGGGAAACAATAACAGAGAGATATTTGGAAAAGCTTTTTTCAACTTGCCTTGATGCCATGCTACAGACAACATTTGAAGAGGCAGACACTCAGGGTAAAAGCACTGGAATGCTACATCTTCTGGGATGTAGAAATAAATATCTTTACATAACTTCAAAACAGAGGGGAAGAAAATGTGATGGATTGCATCCAAGTGCATTTGGATTGCATCCAGATGAGGCAATCCAAAGTTAAGAGGTTTTGTTCTTTGAAGGGGAGGGGAGTGTTGTATTTTTTTCGGTGTTTTTTGGTTGATTGGTTTTTTGTTTGTTTTTTGTTCCCCAGGATCACTTGCTTTCAATTTTCACCCTTTTCAGTTCTCATTTATAACCCACATCATAACTGTCTCTTCCAAGCCAGTATTATTTCAAATACATTTTTATAGACTTCTCCGTTATTTTGAAAAAATGAATGTATATTTTTCCCAGAAATGCAAACTGAGATTCCTACCTAATGGACTCTGAAAACTGGGCCTTGTTATTGCAGTGTATTTAGGCCCCATGTGTCAGTAATAATCGTGTAGTAGTCCCTGGTAAATGTGGAAAGTCAATCGTCAGGCTGAACAATAGCTTTTAACTGTTCTTAATACATCATTTGACTTGCAACTTGACTGTTCTTTGTACCTTCTTTATTGAACAGTTTAGTTCATCCATGGTAAGCCCTGTGCTGCTATGCTGCCAGTTGATTTTCTTCCTCAAAAGTAGAGTGTCTTAGCTGTCATACCTTCTGTTTGGCATTTTTGTAAAGGTTATCTGAGTGCTAGAGACTTAGCTGAGCTCCTAAAGACACTAGGAAGAATGGGCTAAACCTCAACTGAAAGAAGTGCTGATTTCCCAACTATTTTTCACCTGCGGGCTGTTGTTAACATTTTGAAAAGCTGGAGCACAGAGAAAGCTGAAAGTTTGAGTATTTTCCTCTGTTGATGAACTTCTTTCTTGCCCCCTACTCTCCTGCTGAGTTTTAAAAATTTGCCTATAAGTCTGCAGGGCAGCTGCATTCCTGAAAAATGAGGTCTTGGACAGGCCTCTGAGGAATCTTTTGAAAAAAAGGCAGCTTTGGCAACTTTCCAAAAGCCGTACAACAATTACATTCAAGTTGTCCTGGTTTAGAATTATCTAATTTCCCTGTTTGGATCATTCTGTAATTATTCTGAGTTTTTCTAAATACTGTAGATGGATGTTGTGTCTGTTCCACTTCAGTTGCATAACATCCGTAAGCTGGCAAAATAACTCTTCCACTACTTCCCTCCCACCCCTGCCCCCCCCAAACTCCCCTTGGTAGCTTTACGTAATATTTGCTATTTTCCTTGTAATATGCATATCCTGGGATGTCAAACTGCTTCACGCTGCTGAACAACATCAGTTAATTGTGTTAAGGTTAGATAATGTGAACGCTTTTTGCTGTTTATTTTTTGTAAATATTCAGGATTTTCAAGGTAAAATTCTGTGGAAATTACATATATTTTACTGTTCTTGTTGCACTGTTTCTGATGTATGCTCAAATGGTAATAGCTTCCTTATAGTCAGAGTTGAAAACCTAAACTCCTACTGCTTTGGGCTGCTCTTGCAGAAATGTAGTGTTTTCACTGAGTTGCTGACTGATGCCAGATCCTTGAGTGCACATCAGAGAACTCCTTTTGTCTCAGCAGCCAGTAAAATCAGATAGATGTGTAAGAGGGTTTCCCAAATTGATTGAAAATACCATGGTAAAATATACCTAAGTAGAAGCTGAGAAAGTGAGAAGCTGAGAAGCATATAAAGCTTTGTTAAAATAAATATTGAAATATGGTGATCTCTTAGGTAAGTCAGGTGTTGAAAGGCCAGAAGTTCCGTTTATTCACTCCTTATTTGCTTATGAATAAACATGCATTGCAAATGGAGGACGAATGAGGGACTCTCAGGTGCATTACTTTGACCTTTTGTACAGTTTACTGACCTCACTTAGGAAGGAAGGCAGGCTTAATTTAGGGATTTAAAAACCATTTTGGTTGAATGACACATACAAACATAGAGAAAAAGGTCTGTTAACCTTTTTCTGAGTTATTTGGAGTTCAAGGGGTTGCTGGATGGTCACAAGATATGTGAGAAGTTAGAAATGTGAATGTTGGCCTGTAGCCTGAGAATATGCTGTCTGAGTGCCATTTGTGATATAAAGTCTTTTGTCGGTGATAAGTACAAGAATGTGTTGTAGGAATGCATGGTGCACCTTATTTTTGCCTTTGTGTTTTTCCAGTGATCTGCCAGGACAGTTAAATCCACTTCTGAAAATACGGTTACTCTGTGAATGTGTTTTGCAGTCAAGTCTTTTGTAATTTTAGAAATCCTATGCCCTGCTCTGCCAGTTTCACCTGAAGTGTGGAAGGTACCAAACAGCTCTGGTTACAGAGAAGGTTCTCCCATGCCTTGCAAAACTTGGAAGAGATGACTCTTGCCTTAAAATCAGCTAAATAAACATAGTGAAGAATCAAAGAAATAACCTTGTTGTCTTCCCTCTCCCCAATTTTTTAAATTGAGGAGGAGAGAGGGAAACAGAGCAAAAGAAGAGAAACCAGTTCAAGGTCCCCGAGGAATGCTGTCTAGGAACAAATTTCCAAATTCTCAGCCAAGCATGTAGAACTGCTTCTGTTACTTGATGAATTTTGAGTTTAGCTTTTTATTTTTGCAGTGCTCAGGATACAGATACAGTTCTGTCCCATTTGCACTTCTGCCTTTGTCTTCCCTTCTATAGAGGAATGATCCCAAGACTCAGGATATGGCTGTGGTTTGTTTTGCATGTTACAGTAGGTGTCTGTTCTGCATCTGAGGATCTCAGTTGTGTTTGTTTTGTTTTGTTTTTTTCCCCTCTTTTCCAAATTGTTTCACCATGTTTATTTTTTCTCTGTTTCAGTGGGGTGCCTGCTGTGGTTGACTTTGCTGCGATGCGAGATGCTGTGAAGAAACTTGGTGGGGACCCTGAAAAAATCAATCCTATCTGTCCTGCTGATCTAGTGATAGATCACTCCATCCAGGTTGATTTTAGCAGGCAGTAAGAATACAAAATTACTCTTTATTTCTTAGTGGTAGTAAATAAACTTACTGGTCATCAAGGTAGTTCCATAATATATAATATAGGTGATATTCTTAACGTTTGTACTACAACATCTTAGATTTTAAGAAGTATTTAAGTTATATGGGTTGCTGTGATTTCGGGGGGCAAATTTTCTTTTTTCTCACAGACTCACAGAATCTTTAAGGTTGGGAAAGACCTTTAAAATCATCGAATCCAACCATCAAATTGACTTCTAACAAGTAAAGAAACAGTTTTCTATGGAGGGTATTAACAGGAAACAGACACAGAGCACGTCAGACTGGGACTCCTCACAAGAACTGCTATTGCCCAAGTTCAGCCCCACCAGTGGCAGGAAGAGGCTTGTGGGGGACATCTCTTAGCAGTACAAGCCTGGATTAATGAAAACTAGAATGTTAATAGAAACAGGCTCAACCCAGACCTGTGATGATTGTAATTTTCCACGATAATACTGCATTATTATTAGTTGCTCAGAAGTAGCCTTTTTTCCGCATGCACTTTTTTGACCCCATAGGGCTTTTTGGAAAGGACAAAAACGAATGTCTCCTTTCCTCCTTACTTCTCTAAGAATAGACCTAAGCTACCATAGGCCCAGCTGTGAGGAGCTTCTTGGTGCTTCAGTGCTTCCAAGCAGAAGAACTTGAGCTGCTGCTTAACATGTCTCCTGTAAGCACAGGGAAGGAACATAACGCTGTTCAGTCATCCACATGCTACTTTAAAGATTCAAACACTCACTACGGTCACTAGACCCACAGTGAAATGCAAGACCTCTGCATGGAGGTCCTCCTACACTCCAAGGCACATAAATGTGGGCCTGCTGAACTGATCTTCCCATCAGATCGTGCAGTTACATGTTATATGATGGTTTCCTTCCATCTCTTTTGTCTGCAGCTACCTTCTTGCTGTAATACAGTGTGTTTATTGTCCTAGAGAGGAGGGAGTTTTGAAGATGGGACCTTAATAGGATTGCAAAGAAGAAAATTCCTAGGAGGTGGAAATCAAAGAACATAAGAACCCTTTCTCAGTCCCAGTATTCAGAGGTTTCTTTAAAATAAACATACTGAACTTCTGAGCAGAAACATATTGCGAAGCCTGGTGCTCAGAAAAATGTTGTCAGTTTTCAAATATAGCTTTTTCATACTTTTTTAAAGTGTAGTCTAGTAAAGATAGAAATTCTCATGGTTGCCATTTTGTAACTGACAGGGGAGAAAAAGCCAAAACATTTTTACTTATGTAACTGTCAAAAATCAACTTCCATTAACATTTTTTCTAGAGGCGCTGCTTCTTAATCTTAACACTAAGGAGCTTAGAAAGAGATGCAGAATGAGAAATAAACACCTAAAGACTGATCTCTGGGCTAATCTGTGTTCTAGCACTAATGTATTAAACTAGAAACCTAACCTTTTTTGTTTTTAAGTTGCATTACTCTGTTTTTTTAAGATATTTGGGAAACTGTATATCTTTGTGAACAAGACACGATTATGTCTTTACCATAGGACAAAAATCAACTATTATGATTCTTTTTCTATATTATTTTAATAAAATTCATTTTATATTATCAGTAATATCCAGGACTTATTATAGATCATTTTTTTGCTAATCATTGCCTTTTGTCACAGCCTTATTTTATTTGTAATAGGCTCATGTATGTATAAAGAGAACAATTGTTTTAAACTCTTATAAGTTCAAGTGAAAAATCTGTTAATTCTACTTTGGAACAGGAGGCTTCAGGCAGCACCATATCGTAACGATAACCTTTTTAAGAGAAGTTGCAGGGCAGTTGTGTTTGTTTCCTTTACTGCCCTGCTGATTACTTGTGATTTAGGTATTGGAAAATTCATATTTCTCTATCATGTAGTGTCGTTTTTTTCAGGCTACAAGTTTTAGGCCTTCCACACATGTAATATGCAGATTAGCACTCCCATTTGAAGCAGAGTTCAGGTATTAACTCCTAGGATTTCTTAAGTTCTTTTCATTGGTTGCCTGCAATGATATTAAACAGATGTTTAATCAGCATTCACATTAGCTAATAAATCTTTTCTTCAAGTGTTTGGGTATATATATATATATATATATATATATATATATATAAATTTCAGTCGAGTACTTTTGATTCTGACAGCTGATTATTTTCACTTGCAGGTCAGACAGCTTGCAAAAAAATCAGGACCTGGAATTTGAAAGGAACAAAGAAAGATTTGAATTCTTAAAGGTACTGAAAAAAGTAATCTTATTTGCATGGAAAAAAGTACGGTAAATGGAAGTTCTTCCAGTGCTCATGTGGATTGAAAATTTTTGACTCCTGTTCCTTTTGTTTCAGTGGGGCTCTCGGGCCTTTAAAAACTTGAGGATTATTCCGCCAGGCTCTGGGATCATCCACCAAGTGAACTTGGAGTACTTGGCTAGAGTGGTGATGGATCAGGATGGCTACTACTATCCAGACAGCGTGGTGGGCACTGACTCACACACCACCATGATAGACGGCTTAGGAGTGCTTGGCTGGGGTATGTGCAGAAGTGTATTGTGAATATTTTTGGGCTCTGGTGGGCTGACTCTGGCTGGCAGGTTATCCCTCACCCAATCGCTCCCTCACTCCTCTTGCTAGCAAGATGGGGGAAGAGAACTGGAAGGGCAGATGCAGGATAAAACTGATGGGTGGAGACAAAGACAATTTAAGTGAAGAGGGGTGAGTGTAGGGAAAGGAAATTAAAGAAGTGATGCAAGGACAGTCAGTCACCACCTCCCATCAGCACACCAAAGCCCAACTAGTCCCTGGGCATTGGGCACTTCAGAAAAATTGTCCCCACCTCCCAGGTTTTATGCTTAGCATGATGTTTGGTAGCATGATGGTTTGTGTTGTATCTCATTGTTCAGTTTGGGTCAGCTGTCCTGGCTGTACCCCTCACACTGTCTTGCCCTCCCAGTGTCTTGCCCACCCACTTGCAAAGGGGCAGAATGAGGAACAAAATATACTCATACTGCTTAGCAATAGCTAAAACTTTGGTGTGTTGTCAACACTGGTATAGTTGTAAATCTAAAACACAGCACTATATGGGCAGCTATGAAGAAAAATTACCCCTGTGCCAGCCAGGCACAGTGGTACTAAACACACATGCAAGTAACCTGATAAGGTCTCTTACAATTGTCGAAGATTTTTTAAGCTTCCTGTTCTGATAACAGCCTCAGATGATTTCTGCTACATGTGTTGTTGGGTTTGTGTTTGGTTTTTTTACATATTCTTTTCTATTCTGGATTTAAATCACAAGGAAGTAGATAAGGAAAATATAAAGAAAGGAAAGGAACTGAAGCATCATGGACCATCCAGTTGTTTCTTAGCCACTTGGCTACTTTCAAAGTGTTGATGTATCAAAAAAAAGTACTGTAAATACTAATCTCTTAGATTGAAGGTGCTGCAAATTGAATCTGAGAGAGTTAATATGGCCGGGGAGGACATTGTGAAAAACAGGACTGTGAAGTATGTTTCTCATACCAGTACTCTACAGAATACTTACTAGAGGAGTAAATATAAATAGTTTATTTTTGCTTGTAGTGGTGAACTGCAATGCTTGAATTATTGAAGAAATAAGTACCTATGGAATGAAAATATTTGCAGTCATCCCACATGGTAGCAAAAGCATCAGTTGAGGTTTTATTTTCCTGTGATGTGGTGATAGGAGCTTATTGAAACAGCTATTGTACAAATACAGAACACATTGTGTTTTTCAAGAGCATTTGCTAGCATTTGCTCAAAAATGGGTTTGTGAAGTTCTGAGTATCACAGGATATGATAGGACTTTGTGTTTTTAATGTCCCACCTATATTACTGTAGTAATACTGGTTGATTGAGACTTTATATCAAGGACGAAGGAGTTCCTGCTGGCTCAGAATACAAATGTAAATAAGTTCAGTTTATCCAAAGCATGACAACTTTGGGATTAGACACATCTCTTATGCTGTATTTGATTGCACCATACGCATGGAGACATAATTTAGGTGATGTTGCAGCACGAATAGCTGCTTGGAAGAGTGTGACTCTCAACTTTATTTTTCTCCAGAACTTGAAAAGTATGGCTGGCACAGTCTATACCATATGAGCTTTAAGTGCTTGCTCTTGGATCCAACATTCCTTGCTACTGGCTGGTAACACTCAACTTGCTTCATGCTTGCCTGTGATAGCCTGTCAGTCATGTTTACTAACTTGACTGTTTAAAAAAGATTCAATGTCTAGTGAAAGGAGTCACATAATTATCTTTTATATTAACATAGGTATATTATTTTGCATAAAATAAATCGGAAATTATTTTTCAAACCATTCTTAGATTAAGTGGGAAAAAGGATTGTAGAACTCATTTGACATATATAAGCAACTATTACAGGCAGTTTGCTTTAGCTCAGTATTAATTAAGCTAAACAAAAGGTAGAAGCAGATTTGAAAGTAGAAGATAAACATAAGAGGGACTTTCTACAGGCAAAAAGTTATATATCTGCTTAATGCTAAAGTGCTAGTAGACATCATGGGTTTATTAGATTGCATAAGACTATGACATCTTGATTAAATTAGCAAAATTAAGTAGTTGCTTGAATTATATTCTTGTAATAGTGAAGGTGTGCTTACACAAAAGTTCCCCCCTGCACATGCCCAAACGCTATGGAAACTTAACAGACATGAGGAAAGATATTTCTGTCTTAACAAGTAGCTTTTCTGTTAGTATTTTTTAGTAATCTTCCTCTCCTTCAAAATAACTTTTGAGTTTTTGTTTGATGACCAACTGGCATGGTCTGTATACATTTCACTCACGGCACATCATGTTCAATGCCATGTCAGTGGTTCTTGGTTTGTGCATTGCACGCTTAAGACATTAAATAAAACTTTTACATCTGCTGTTATGTACGCCAAGCATCCTAGAGTAAGTTACTTAGATTTACCTGATATCCTATCTAATGACTTAAGAATAAGGATGAAAGTATGAAAAAAAAAAGAAATTAAAAAGCATAACCTTGCAGAAACTGGAGCAAGATGAGGACTGCCCCTTAGTAGGAGACTAAGGCTGTCTGCTTTTTTTCCTCTTTTCAGCTTAAATAGAATGCTGATCAGGCAACTGACTTCATGTGTTTATCTTTGACATGTTACTATCTTTCTGAATAGCTGCATTGTATACTCCTGTTGCATACAGGTGTGGGTGGCATTGAAGCAGAAGCTGTGATGCTGGGGCAGCCGATCAGCATGGTGCTTCCTGAGGTGGTTGGCTATAAGCTGGTAGGAAACCCTCAGCCGCTGGTAACATCCACTGACATTGTGCTCACCATTACCAAGGTAAAGTACCAAGGTTTGATGTTTTTCTATTACTACTAGGAGCTATGCATGCTCTGTAGGACAAGGCCACTGTACTGCAGGCCTAGAAACCCTGTGTGTGCTTCCATGTAGTAATTTTGGACTTTTTTAAAGCTCTATCACTCTGTGTGAGTTGGAGTCAGCTGTGCAAGGACAATTTGATAGGCAAATCTGTTTTCCAGAAGCCCAACAAAATATATGTGGGGGTATTTTGGAATTCAGTAATGTTTTTGAACAACAGTGCTTTCTCCTCTGTCTCGAAAAAAACACCTTGACTTGGTTTTGAAGTCCCCACTTAAAATAAGGCAATGTAAACACCCCACAAAACAGATAGCAAGCCCTGCAGTTTAATTTCTTTGATGTGCAGGTGTTTGACTTGTCATATGTTCGTATGTTTATTCACTCTCTGCATGGTCTCTGAATTAAGAGTATTACGGGGTCAGCATTGATGTTGGAGGTCAGAAATCTGGTACACAAATTCATCATGGGGTGCTGTCTCTAGAGAGACCTCCAAATGGGGAAAGCCAACATTTTTTTATGATTTCATCCAGATGTGTGTGTGTTGAATTCAATTCATGTACTTGTGCAGTTGGTTCTCCTTGTTTCCTCGTCTTATTGGCTTTGCTGGCTGAACATTCCCCACACAGTTCTCCTCTTCTTGGAACATCATGTTGACAAAAGTACATCCTTACGTTGTACCTTATTACTGAAACTTTACATCTCTGTGTCCTTATCTTCGTGATTTAGTTTACCAAAAGCTTCCTGGTTTCCAATAGCTATAGAAACCTTCATAAGAGGTTGCTCTGAAGTCGAAAGCTGGATTTCATAACAGACATGCTCAGCTTGTTTGACACATAACAATGACACAGGCACTGTATTTTTATAACAGCACCTTCGCCAAGTTGGAGTCGTGGGTAAATTCGTGGAGTTTTTTGGCCCTGGTGTCGCCCAGCTGTCAATTGCTGACCGAGCCACCATTGCCAATATGTGTCCAGAGTATGGAGCAACAGCTGCCTATTTCCCAGTGGATGATATTAGCATTGGGTACCTGATACAAACTGGTGAGTGTGAGAAGAGACCACAAGTTAAAGGTGTATTTGAAAGCAGGCCTCTAGGTCTCTATGGTATAGTCAGCAGTGGGATTGAATCAGGTGGAGCCTTCTGAGCGTCAGTTCATTTTTTATTGATACTTCCTTATTGAGGCTGTGTCTTGCTCCGTGTTTAGGAAGAGCTGGGCATTAGACTGTTTGGCAGCTAAATGCCTGCTTAGTCCTGCCTGAACCTGGCTTGTCCAGATGACAGAAGTAGGAACCTAAGATTTTGTTCTGCAAAAGTCACTTGTCTGCTCAATTGCTTTGTTTTTAGTGAATCTCTAATATTTTTCTTGGAAGAGTCTATGTACAGTGTGAACAGTGAAATAGTCTGTTATGTATTTTTTCTTGTTCTGTCAGATTGTCGTTCCTCTGTTTTATTTGCATTTTGTTTTTGCTGTATCTGACTTTCATCTTAGGCCGTGACAAAGAGAAGGTTTTGACCACAAAAAAGTATCTTGAGGCTGTGGGAATGCTAAGAGATTTCAAGAACTCATCTCAGGATCCAGACTTCACTCAGGTTAGAAACTACTCTGCCTTCTGACTCCTTGCTTTAAGTCCTGTCCTGTTTCATTGTGGCAATTGTCTGTTTTTCACAGAAACTAAGAAATAGTCAAGAGACTCCTTATCCCTTGATTTGGTCTGCAGAGCTCTCTTACCTTAAGGCCCAGTTGTCTCAGTTGAAATGAGACACAGGTGTTTTGCTAAGGATGAGTTATGAGGAAGACCCAAACTCCTCCCTCTAAGCAATTGTAAATCCACAATTAAGAGGCTCCAATTGAGGGGGAAAAAGGAAAAATAACAGCCCTTTATTAAAGGATATATGTGTATTGACAGAAACAGCAAAAGAAAACAAGTAAAACAACCAAACAATACTCCTATACCCACAAATAATCCCCCTCAAAACAAAACCAATAAACAAACAAAGAAAAAGGTAAACAGTTCAGTTTGTGCCCTTTGTTGCAATTCTAACCACAGTCACCAGGGAGGCGCTATTGGATCACTGGTTGTTGCCGCGTGAATGGGACACCCTTCAGGGTGTGCTGGAGAAACCGAAAATGGCGTTTCCCTCTCCCCACACTGGGAAAGGGGAGAAGACGAGGGAGAGAAAAGTAAAGGATCCTTCCCAACAGGAACTCACTCTGTTCTGCTGGCCAAATTGTGCGATATAGTTTTTCTCTCTCCCTTTGATGTGCACAAGAACTTCTGCCAAGAAAGAAAAAAAAGGGGAACAGAGGAGGGGAAAAAACCCACCTCCCAAAACAGTTCCTCTCTGATGAAAATCCAAGCAGAATCCACAGCTGACAGCCAAGCTGAGAACAAAACCACCTCGGAGCTCCTACCCTGACCTTGTTCCAGCTCCAACAGCAACCTGAACTCCTCCCCCACCCCGTTTCACAGGAGAGAGAGGAAAAAAAAAAAGTAAAAAGGAACTCCTTACCCCTCCCCAAAGACAAGATTCTGAGGGCCATCAACTAGGAATGTGGCCTTACCAGCAACTTCTTTTGTGTTACTTAACTGCCCATTCAACATCCCCTTCACAAAGTGGGCAGGGGAAAGGGAAAAGTTCCTGCTTAGTTTCTAAGAACCAGCAAAACCATGGCACCAGTGGAATCAGCTGGCTCTTCATCTGTGAAAACTTGGGCACAGGTATAGAATGGTTCTCAACTGACCTCAGGCTGGTGCAGATTCTACAATTTGTTCCAAGTAGTTTTGAGAAGTCCTGTCCAGACTCAAATATAGCTATGAAAATTATGTGAGTGTTATCTGTGTAAGCCTTGTTGCAGTTTTACCCTTGTTCTGTTCAACAAGTTACTTTAATTTGTGAATCAGGACACTTACAAGTTCTGTGGGGTAACTGCAGAACACACAGGTCATTTTCTGTGCAAGAAGATCAAGATCTTACCCTGTGTCCAGGAAAATCAAGAATATTGCTGATTTTCTCTACAGTAAAATTTTATTTTGTACCTTGTGTTTAGGTTTGCATGATTGTTCAAAAACTTTAGCAGATATGGAAAGATGCAGCACACTATGAAAACAAGATTGGAACATGGGTGAGGAACAGATGAATAGTCTGCTTTGGTTTGTGCCAGTACTAGGATTTCTTTATATCATTGTTTTCCCTGCCTCTAGTATGTAAAAGGATGAATCAAAAAAATAATTTTTATTGCTTAGATGCTTTGGTCACATTGGGTTTTTCAGTAACTGTAGTACTTTTGTTAGCCATACCTGTGAGTTGGCAGTGTCAAAAAGTAGAACTGTTCTTTTTCTTTTGATCTTTCCCTTCTTGTGTGTCTTTGAAAATTTCTGCAAATAGCCTTAAAGATGTGCAGACTTAGCATCAGTTCAACAGCAGAGGTAAGAATACCTGTGGCTTAACTGGCTTCAACTTACCATGCAGTGCTGAACCACTCTGTGTTGGTCTTGTTTGAATAGGTTGTTGAGTTGGAACTCCATACTGTTGTGCCTTGCTGCAGTGGACCAAAAAGACCTCAGGACAAAGTTGCTGTGTCAGATATGAAGAAGGACTTTGAGACTTGTCTGGGAGCCAAGGTAGAGACTGGGGACATTTGAGCATACAAACTAATGTGTGCTTCTGCAAGCTGTCTGGTGTTCAGGAACTACATTCTGGACTTAACTGGTGCATTATTTGTTTGCCTATTGAAAAGTTGGAAAATGAGAATGTTTGAATGCAGTTTCAAAGATGACAACAGCAATGGGTAGTTTAAAATTGGGGGTTTGCTTCTCTTGCATGATAGTGTTCATGTCCTATTGAAGGACTAGTTCTTTCTGACCTTGTTGTCTAACATGGTTGAGACATACACTAGAGATTTCTGAACTAGCTGTGATGGGGGTTGTTAACTGATAGAGGAGACGAAGTACCTGCTGCACTGAGCTCTGAGCTAACTTCCCAGCTTTCCATGCAGGTTCACAATGTAGTTTTGCACTAAGTATGGAATCTATTTAGCACATCAAAACTGCGTGTGTCCCTGTGACTCTTTGATGTTGGTGGTAAAGACAGAAAATGATGTCTTTGCTCTGCATCATCCAGTCAAAAGTAGTTATTGGAAGAAGAGTGAGATTTATTTTTAAATTAATATTGCCAGACACTTTTCTAAATCAGTTTGAATCCTTACCTGGTAAAGTAACCATCCTTCTTAAAGGCAGTACAGAACTCTAGTGATTTTATTCAAGAAACCCAAACTACAGCAATTCCCAGTAGTTCTTGTTTTCTTACATTTTCCAAATTGCATTAAATGACCTTATGCTTTCAGATCTCTAAATGTATTTTTCATGGCATGAACAGTGCCTTCTTGCTCTTTTTTTCCCAACTGTTAGGCTTTTGCCTCTGAAATCAGCTCCTGGCATAAGTTTGAGCTGTTTGATAATCATGGCTTAAAATTCTTATGTGTTATGGCTAAAATCTCAGGACTAGCTTCTGTATTAAGAGTATATGTGATCAGAAGTCTGGAACATATAGGAGCAAGAAGCTCCTGAGCAATCTGGAGAAGGATATATTCATGCAGGAAGAAAACACAAATTTTGCTTCCAAGGTTGCCTCCTTTAGGAGTAACCAGAGAGTAGGATAAACTTTGGAAAACGTTATTTTTGTCCACCACTTTGGTTGACCAGAAACACAAGTCTTCCCCACCAGACCTAAAAGCGCAGGCATGGGTATAACTGACAGATGCTTCTCATTGGTGAAAAAACCAGCTTATACTAATTTTTAGTCAAAATATTTATGTTAACCACATCCTTTTGGTTATTTTCTCCTCCTACAGCAAGGATTCAAGGGATTCCAAATTGCCCCAGACCGACACAACAGCATAGTCAAATTTAATTTCGAGGGCTGTGACTTCGAGCTTACTCATGGTTCAGTAGTGATTGCTGCCATTACAAGCTGTACCAACACCAGCAACCCCTCAGTTATGTTGGGTGCAGGTAAGTTTATTTGCCTAATGTGCAGTAGGTTCTCTATGGCTCTGGCTGTGTGCTCTGTGGCTAAAGACAATGATGATGCTGATGTAATTCTACATTCTAGCACAAAAACAGTGCTGGTTTTGTCATTTGGAGTGCTGAAAGTGACCCTAGTTCCTAAGGGTAGCAGAGGGACTTATGGAAATGGTAGCTAGAAATGTAGGTTGATGAAAATGTGTTTTTCTTGCACTGTCTTCTATATAGGGCAAGATGGAATTTAATTAACCAACACTTCTGATACTTTTTCAAATAGAGCAGAGAAGAGGCTGTTGAAGGTCAAAGCTGCAAGAAGAGGGACAGTGAAGAACAGTCTATGGGTTAAAGTCTGAGGGTACTGTGATTTGTCAGCAGAGTACAACACACACACTTTACTAGAGGTTGCCCTATATAGTTGTTGCAACAAGAGTCTGAGGGCATGTTGGGGCTGAGTAGAGGAGGAAGATTATGTTCTCAGGGATGGCCATCTTTCAGACATTTTCAATTTACAGTTTCACTGCATCCACAAAGTGGTTGAAGGTGGAATTTGTATGCCCCACTACAAAAGAGTTAGTCTGACTTGGTTGTATTAAATTTCTGGTCAGGAGATTTCTCATTTTTAACTTGGCTAGTCTGTGCCGAAAATTTTGCATTCCTAATGTGTGCTTCTGCCCCATTCCCTAAGTTCTAAGTGGGTGCATGCTTCAGTTGTGCCACCTGTTTAGGATAGTTTCCTCAAGTATTCGCCTCCCAGGTTAATGGCATGCATTTTTAACCCTCTCTAAGACAGCAGGCATGCTGATCTTTCAGTCAGCTTGGCTTAATAGTTCTGTAGGTTTAAAGTGTAGAATGCTCTGCAGATACACGGAAAGTTGATACTTTGAGTGCATTTGCTATTACTAAATGCACAGCAGCCTGAAGAATGTAGTCCTCATGATCTTTCACTCAGATTTAGTGGATACTCTTTCCTTTGCTGCCTTTCTGTATAGCAGCACTTCATTTTTGATATCAGCAAGGAAAGAAAAAGTAATTCTGTCAGTCTCTGAACTCAGACCCTCCAAGATAAACCCACAAGAAACATGATAATTTAGTTTTCAAGGTGAAGTTTGACATGAAAGCAGATAAAGCATACAGTGTTTCTGCAGTAAGTAACCAAGCTAAAAAAATCCAAGATACGAGTAGTTGTTTCAAACTACCACTGTATATCCTATGCACTAAGCAGGGACTGTTTGTCTGTAGGAATAGTGATGTATGGTGTAGGAGCCTTGACAGCCTAATCTGACTTTACAAGGTGGTGTATTAAGGCTACTCAAAGCAATTTAAGGTCTGGCATTTCCTTGCCAATTTTTAGAGTTTGACTTTGCCTTCTTTTCAGACCTGGTATGAGCAAGAAGACAAAAGCCAGCGCTTTCAGACAGGCTGTCAGTCTCTCAGGTCCTGTGATGATCACTTGTTCATGGTCACATTCTCAAAAATATCCAAGGGCTCCAGTTTCCACAACTCCCTTTGGTAACTAAGGAGCCTCAGCAATTTCAGGAATAGGACTACTTCTTTAAATTCATGTGTGTAGGCCATTTCACACAACACTTAAAAGTGGAGGTCTCCAGGTCACGTCTAACAGAGCTGCCAAACACCTGGCAAAGACAAAACAATTTGATGACATCTTCCTGTTGGAGATCATGACGGATCAAAGCAGAGCTGATGTATACTTTATCTAAATGGATGTAATGTGTGAGAGAGACAATGCAACATTGGAATGTGAAGTTTTGCATAGTTTACGTATCTGCTGCTTCTTTTATCTTCATCCTGGAAAAGGGCTGGAGTGGGCTGGTTTTCTGAACATTGATCAATGGACAATTTGTTTCAAAGGAAGAAGTTTGAGATGAATGTGTTTCTAGTAACATGCTCCACTAAAACATCTCTATGTGTGTTACAAATCCGAGAATGGTAAATCAGCACTTGTGCAACAAGCTGTAAATTGTTAGATAGCTAGTTTGTGTGAAGGGCCAGATATGGTGCTCTCATAGCCTTCCACTTCTGAGAGCATCAAGTCTTATGTTAGCAGTTATTTCAGCACTGGGTTACTAGATCACGGTAAGTGGGAACTTAATGATTCTTCACTGCGTTTTTTTTGAGACACTTGTCTAACAAAGAACGTTCTGAATTTTGAATGTCTACATGCTGCCCTAGTGTGAGTGCATTTTGTTTGATACAACTTCCAGCAACCTAGTGGAACAGAAGTTGCAGTCTGGATCTACAGTTCAACAGAGCTCTTGAGCTCTGGCTGATTATTAGAGAATAATGCTGCTGTTGGCTTGCTGTACCCTTTCATTGCTGGAAATGCTGCCTTTTCTGTTCCCAGTCATTTAATAGTACTTCTCTTAACCTGACCTATTGATTCACCAAACTGTCTCACTTCCAGGGAAAACTGCAACTATCCTTTGCATTTTCCAGGACTGCTTGCTAAGAAGGCTGTTGAAGCTGGTTTGACGGTGAAGCCGTACATTAAAACTAGCCTGTCCCCAGGAAGCGGAGTCGTCACTTACTATCTGCGGGAGAGTGGAGTTATGAGTTACCTTTCCCAACTAGGGTAGGAGTGCTTTTCTTACTGTTGTCCTATGGCTGCTTCGCTAAAAGCATTGTGAACAAGTAATGCAATAAAGTAAATATTTCTCTGTGCAGCTTAAAAGATATTAAAGGTACCTTATGGTGTCATCCTGCCTGAGTTAATGCACTGCTGTTGTGCTGGCTGGCTTTGTACCAATGATGAAGAAGGCCTGCTGTATCTTCTTGAAGACTTAAGTTCTTAAGGAAAATGGGTTATTTTCCAGACTAATTGTTTTGAAATATTATAAATTACAATATATTGTTGTTTCTCTTGCTGCATTTTTTGTGCATGGACAGTCCCTGTGGTGACAAAAGTAGAGGACATCCTCAAAAATACTGTTTTCAGCAGCAAATGATTTGTTAAAGCAGTACATCTGAAAGTAACTATAAACACCTGCTAAAGGGTTAAATGTTTTGCTCCAAAATATCTTTCTGTTCACTGATGACTTTTGTGCTCTTTCTAGGTTTGATGTGGTGGGTTATGGCTGTATGACGTGTATTGGCAATAGTGGACCCTTACCTGAGTCTGTTGTTGAGGCCATTACACAGGTATGCAGTTTTCCCTGTACAGCTTATCTAGGTAAGCTGCTCTCTGTTGTGTGCTGTTCTGAGCTGTGTTATACTGTGCACTGACTCTCCTCAACTCTGTGTGAAGTCAATTCAGTCTATATTCTTTTTTCTGTGGGAAATGTTTTGAGACTGTCTGGAAGGAGACAGATCTATAACTGTCCAGACATTGCTGTTGCAGTGCAGTGAGGCTCTGCAGACTTGCTAGGTGTGTGGATTCTGCAAGCATCTCAGATATCTTTGTCTCACACTCTCTCTTACAGGGTGACCTCGTTGCAGTGGGGGTGTTGTCTGGCAACAGGAATTTCGAAGGGCGTGTCCACCCCAACACCCGTGCTAACTACCTGGCCTCCCCACCACTGGTTATAGCCTATGCAATTGCAGGGACCATCCGGATTGATTTTGAGACAGAGCCTTTAGGTAAGACAGTGTCAGGTTGCTTCTTTTGGCAGCTTATAAACTAAACCGTTCAGAATTAAGCTCTTCAGAAGCATTTGTCATAGTGAAGTGCTTCGAAGTACTGAGTATCTCTGGGAGACAAAACATGCAGTTGCTAAGAAACAGAGCAACAAGGTGTCTGTAGGATGGAGAAAGCAGGAAGCCAACCCTGAGCAATATTCTAATTCCACTGGGACATGTTTTTGGTTATATCTGGGTGATAGCAACCTGACTTAGCTTTTATAAGCTTCTATAAGCTTTTATAAGCAACCTGATTTAGTAGACTTTCCTTGAGCAGGAATTTCAGCTAGGCAACCTTCAAAGATCCTTTCCTACAAAAATTATTCTATAAATTATTCTGGGACACCATTGGAAGTCACAGAATAAGGGTTATGTACAGGCATTATCAAGTTTATGACACACATTTCTGTCAAACCACTGTAGGTAAAATAAAGTGTGTCTCGTGAGTGTTAAGAGAAACACATTGCTAGAGACACAATGATGAACTTTTCTTTCTTCTTAATGGAAAATTTATGGAACAAATGTGACAATACCATTTTCTACAGGAATAAATGCTTCGGGGAAGAAGATTTTCCTGAAAGATATCTGGCCAACAAGAAACGAAATTCAGGCTGTTGAGCGTCAGTTTGTTATTCCTGGGATGTTCAAGGAGGTCTACGAAAAAATAGAGGTGAATTAATCCTCTGGGAAGTAATTTGATTGAAGTACTGTGCTATTCTGAAGTGTTAAGTAAGATGGTCTTGATAATGAAATGAACCTTTTTCTTCTATTGCTGTTGCTTCTGTTCTAGCAAATATTCAAATGAGCTTTTTTAAAAAAATGGCTTCTAATTAATTCTTACAGAGAATTAGAAAGTGAGATATTCCAGCTTCACAGATGTTTGATTTTTTTCAGCTGACATAAAATTAATTTGCATTGACTAAAAGCATGCACACCAGCAGAAAACGTCATACTTGGTAATGTCTTCCTGCACGTCTTCTTTGAGTGTTAAAACAAAATATTCTTAAGGTTTATATGTTAGAGAAGCTTCTTAAGATTACTGATAAATACACTAAAGAGTTATAAAGTGTTATCTGTGTACATAATACAGGTTATTGTCAGAAAACAGGATGAACATATTTTCTAATGAAGTGAGGGTTTTCCTCTTTTAATAGATAGAATCATTTAAAAAAATCCCAAACATAGTGTATATTGTTATATGCATTTTCCAAAGTGCTTGAAGAAATAGACAAGGCTTTTGCTGAAGTCAAATTTGTAATTTTACCTGGAGTCTGAAGTAATTATGTTGTTTCTGAAAACTTAAAAGTCAATGGGAGGATTTTGTTTTTCAGACAGTAAACAAATCTTGGAATGCCTTAGATGCTCCTTCAGATAAACTGTATACTTGGAATCCCAAGTCTACCTATATCAAGTCTCCTCCTTTCTTTGATGGTCTGGTACGTACATGTTTTTCCTTTGAATTAAGCCAAAGTGACCTTTACTAATATTAAAGGTGAAGCAAAGACAAGGGATCTGAGAGCATCTGTCATAGCTTATCAAGGCTTTGGCTCTTAGATGTTAGAATTGCAATATTGTGTTCATTTTAATACAAAAGCATGAGTGAATCTGAAAACTGTAAGGATTCCCTGTCAGTTCAGGGCTTTTGAAAAGTCCCCTTTACCTTTTAAGTTGAAATACATTTAAATGGTCACAGAGCAAGTGAAGGACAGGAAGAGGAAACAAAATGCACAGTTCTGCCTGTTTGCATTTTGCACCAAATGGTTCAGTGTTCAGACTGCTATTTCAGGATTAAAAAGAAAATGTAGATTTTAATGCATGCAAATGTCTAGTAACCTTGGATTTTCATGCATGTATCATAGGAAGCCTCAGCTAGTTTTCTTACCTCATCTGTTTTCTTCATATCTGGCTGATGACAGACAGCCAGAGCATCATATTTTGTTCAAGAACAGAAACATTTTTAAGAGGGTTGGTGTTTTCTTTCTCCCAGCTTCTATAACAAGGGAGATTTTATTTTGCAATTTGCACTATTTAAGAAAGGTAATTACTTTTCATATAAAATAATTATTTTGTTTGTATTTATGATGCCTTAGACTTTGGCTCTTCAGACACCGAAAACAATAGAAAGTGCTTATGTCCTGTTGAGTTTTGGGGATTCTGTGACAACTGACCACATATCTCCAGCTGGGAACATAGCCAGAAATAGTCCTGCAGCCCGTTATTTGACCAGCAGAGGGTAAGCACCACTTCTTGTTCTTGTTATGAATTGGGAAGAGGAAGCAAACCACAACTACTATACCATGTTACAGGCACACATATCTTCTGTCTGTTCACATGCCCCTGTATACCTTGAGAGCTGCCCAGAGAACACATAAACTAAGAAAGAAAAACATTTCTCTTTCTGCTACTTCAGCAGTTCTCACCAGGTATAAGAACTTGAATAGAGTGTGTGAATCTGTTAACACTGTAGAGCTGTGAGAGGGGAAGAAGACAACTTTCATGCTGATTTTTGCTATTCATAACTAAGGGAATCGGGATTTGTCTCCCTATCAAAGCAAAAGGACCTTGGTCCTTAGTTCCAAAAATTGGTTTTATATTAATTTCTATCATGTGCAACTATTTAATAGATCAAGGCTCTTAGGAGCTACAAAACATCCCGAAGTTTAGGTTTCAGTCCAGCTGCAAAAACTGGCAGATCTGTTGTGGCTGGGGTCCAAACTCCTGTAAAATGTTGGTCTTTTCCTATGACCAGTCTGTCAGTTTAGTACTTGGGGTTCAACTTAAGGCAAGATTAGGACTTACCAAGTTTACCTGATAATATAATGCTTTTATTCTCTGGTTTAGCACTTTTTACAACCTTAGTGATGTTTTGAGGAACAGCACTGACCTAAAAAAAAAATCAACCCACTAGACCTTATAATTTTGGAGAGAAAATTAATTAAAACAGTGTAATATACTGACTGCTCTGGGCTTTTTGAACCCCTGATATCGGTCACTTTGAAATCTGAATAGTCCTGCACACATTACAAAACAGATGTTGTGTGCCATAGCTGCTCTTTGGATGTAGCCCAATGCGAACAGCCTAATTTTCTGCCACATTCTGGCATATTTTTTGTTTACTGGTTAGGCTGCAGTGTCTCATCATTCTCATACCTCTGTTTGCAAATGACCTTTCTGTTATGTAGTTCTAACTTTCAGCAGGGGTCCTTGCTGCCGTTTAGATATTTAGCACAGTGCTCTGTGTTTGTTCTAGATGCTGTAGTAATGTAAACAACAAGGAGAATTTTCAGTAGCCAGATGTTAAGAAAAGAATTGTACTGCGTCTTTTGACGCATAATATGAATTATACTCTTGCATCACTACTAGATCCTGTTCTGTAGGGCAAGTATTGAGAATACCATGGAAACTCCTTTTTATGACCAAACTGTAGCTGTGTTTTAATTATTTTTTTTCCCTTCCTTCAAAACATCTCGAAAGTAGAAGTTTAGCAATTAGCTAATTTCCAAGCTGGAAACTTTGTACATACCTGCTTTAGAAACACCAGTTCATTACTTCGTGCTTTTTGAAGCACAAGAGTGCTTTAGTCTAAAAACAACACTGTTTCCATTCTTCTTTTCCTTTAATAGCCTGACTCCTCGAGAGTTCAATTCTTATGGCTCCCGCAGAGGGAATGATGCTGTCATGGCCAGAGGGACATTTGCAAACATTCGCTTGGTCAACAAATTTATTGATAAACAAGGACCTCAGACTATCCATTTCCCTTCTGGGGAAATCGTAAGTACACATGCTGCTCTAAACTGGGGCTCACTGACAACAGAGTATTAGTGCTGGCTTTTCTTCCTACAGCTTAGGTCATTTACTCCAGTGCTTTT
>JAYRBT010000093.1:26076267-26089553 GCA_036023395.1 Myiotriccus ornatus
ACACACACACGTAATATGGTGCTTTGAGGCATGTCAGTGGAGGGTATAACCACTGTAGCAGCAGCAGGGGAAGGTGCAGGTTCGTATTGGGAGTGAGATCAGACTAGAAGCCACAAAGTGCGGTGTGGTTAATATCCTTAAAGTGCTGCTTGTTGGAAGGTGTGGGCTTTGACTGTTTATGTGGGGACACTTTTCTCCTCTTTTCTCTGGAGCTGTACTTCCACCCTCAAAAAAGCTTATGGGGTGTTTGCTGTCTTTATTGCAGCTGGACGTGTTTGATGCTGCAGAAAGATACAAGCAGGCTGGTCATCCTCTGATTGTACTGGCTGGGAAGGAATATGGTGCAGGAAGTTCCAGAGATTGGGCAGCTAAAGGACCATTCCTCTTGGTGAGTGGCTACAGTAAACTAGAAGGAAGACAGTACTTGAAAGTGCATTAATTTGTCAGGAAGACTGGCTTATGACCAACGACCTGTGTAGCTCATTCTCACTTTACGTAGCGAGAGCTATTTTGAAATCTCAGCTGTCTCCAAGAGCCACAGCAGAGTTGCAAAACCTATTTAAGTATTAATAGATCTTGTTTGGACTGAAAGGCCTGACTGATCTTCAGCTAGAAATTCACAAGCCCACACCAGAAAGGCCAGTTTCTTTACTTCTACTTCCCATAAGCCCATAAACCACAGGTCTGCTTTCAGCTGCCTCCTTAAGCTCACTTAGCAGAGAAGCTAGGAAGTGTAAGAGAGAAGTAGGATCACTGAAAAAGAAATGTAGCATGGCTTCACCATAGGAGCCTAATAGAGATCCACATACAGTGAAATATCTCTTTCTTTCTTTGTCTTCCAGTCCTATACTGTTTACCAGCCCAAACTCTGATTCAAGCTTTCTTGGTATGGAATTTGTGTGTATTATTAGAAAAAGTTTTATGAGAGTTGGTGTATAAGTTCATTTAAGTTTTTGGAGTTTTTTTCTGGTGATGGTTTTTTGTGTTAACTGTATTAACATGTAAAATTTTAGAAACTACTGTAACTGCACCCTGAAGCTTGTAGCATAGGAGGGCAACACTGAATTAGGAAGAGTTATGGAAATAACTACTGGTGCTCTACATAAGACCTGTTAAAGTAGTATGCAGGATTCATGAGAAAACATGTGTGACTTTTTTTGATAGTCATGCTTCTAAAGGTGTTTGAAAATTAATGCATAATGAAGTCATCTGGACAGTTTGCTGTCAGACAGAACTGCTGACCCTACCAGTAGCTGGTAAATAGAATGGAGGGGACCACAAAAGAACCAGTTTTCTTCTTGTGAGTACAGAAAGGCTGTTCTGAACCATGAAGATAACTAAACCTGTTGTGTGTTTCCCAGGGTGTCAAAGCTGTGCTTGCTGAAAGCTATGAGAGAATTCATCGAAGCAACCTAGTAGGGATGGGAGTGATTCCTCTGCAGTATTTACCTGGAGAGGATGCAGGGACTTTGGGACTCACTGGACGGGAGCGTTACACGATTATCATTCCCGAAAAACTAAAACCGCAGATGAACATCCAGATTAAGGTATGAGACACCTAAGAGCTGAATTTTCTGAATCACTGGAATGTCACCCAAAACGAATTGTCTCTTCAAAAAATATGCTGTCTTATGGGGCAGTCATCTTCTCTCACTTGAGAAAGGGAGAATTGAGGTGGTGGAGAGGATGAAAAGTCATTCAAACAGGGATTAAAATGAAAGAGCGTAGAATTAGACTAGATACACGAATAATTATGTATAAGGCCCTGAAACCACTGCCCAGAGAAGCTGTGGATTCCTTCTCCCTGGAAGGGTTCAATGTAGAGTTGGATGAGGCTTTTAGCAACCTTGTCTAG
Source organism: Myiotriccus ornatus (assembly GCA_036023395.1). Taxonomy (NCBI): domain Eukaryota; kingdom Metazoa; phylum Chordata; class Aves; order Passeriformes; family Tyrannidae; genus Myiotriccus; species Myiotriccus ornatus. The sequence continues at coordinate 26,078,123 of JAYRBT010000093.1, forward strand.
TGGAAGGTTCCTGGCCCATGGCAGGAGGTGTTAGAGCTCATCCTTACGGCCAAACCATTCTATGATTTTATGATTTGCTATGATGGGATACAAAATCAGGATGCTCAAACTGTTTTATTTAACACAAAGCCGTCCTGTGTTTTGGACCAGTCTCTCAAAACCCACTATAAATTCTTCTGTCTCAGTTATATATGAGGCAGGAAATGCAATGAGACTCCATACGATGTTTATTATGGTTTGTTCAATGCCACTTTCCTCTTCAGCAGCTACCTGTAGGCTAGTGTGAAAAGCAATACTGGTGCCTGTTCACTTTAGCTTTCTATCACAATTTTTTAAGATGACAAAACTATCCTAGTGGTCCTTGTTTTACTATGGTGTCAAATAACATGTGGAAAGTTCTGCTGCTTGAATGACTTTCTTTAACCCCAACAGCTGGATACTGGGAAAACCTTTCAGGCCGTCATGAGATTTGACACTGATGTGGAGCTCGCTTACTTCCACAACGGCGGCATCCTGAACTACATGATCCGTAAAATGGCATCCTAATTAAAAAAAATTAAGCAAAAAGGTCCAGGTACAAGCCTGCTTCCTGTGAGCGCAATAAACCAGTAGTAATCTTGCATTTGAAAGTGTGAACCATAAAGTGAACAATTTCTTTTTCTTGGATTGTATTAGAAGGCTTGTTTACAATGATGATTTTTTCTGTGTATCAGGAAACTGGATAGGCCCATACAAAGGCCCATATAAAGTAAACAGCATTTATTATTTGTTTCATATGGCAGTTGGCTTGACTTACCTTAGAATACAGTGCAAAAGTCATTAAGACACTGCTGGCATCTGTAGAACTATTGAAGATCACGTGCTGATTTCATATATTCGGTCCATTTAGTTTGACTCTGAAGTTAAGTTTTATGCTTGTATCAGTGATCTAAAAATTAACTGACAGTATAAAACATTTTTATTCCTTCCTGATTACCTGATACTGACTTGCTTTCTTATTCAGTCGTCAGAATCTGAAGCTAATACTGCAATTATTTAGCTGTTTATTAATTTTAAAAATGTGAACTCTGTTTAAAATCTAAGCCTTTGTGGAAAGGTGGACTTATTGGGGATATTTCTAATGCATAAAATTAAATTTATTTTTAAGAAATTTGGTGGTTTCTATCATTTTATCCTTAGTACTGCAATGCAGAACAAAACTTAGACTTTAAACTCTTCTCATTGTCCCTGTAGGAACATAGTCATTAAGTCTCAACTTCTCATATTTCATTTTTGTTTCATTAAAGAGTCTGCATGAGACAGGATGAATAGAAATACTGTCAGATACTGGTTGTCTTCTGTAACCCAACAGAATACTGGTGTGATGTACTTCCCTCTGTTTTGTGCCCTCAAGAAGACAATCTCCATAATTTCAAGATCCTCATCAGCAATTTTTATGGCAGTTAGCAACCAGCAATTACACCAGTGCATTCACTGAAGTCAGTGACTGTCCATTCAACAATACCACATGAATCTTTACAGTGGTAAAAAATCTCCTGTTACTTGGAGATAGACAAGGTTATGGTACTAATTCTCTTCTTAACTATATTTAGAGCAACTGCAGCAGCAAGTGATACAGTGGAGAAATTCTTTCAAAGTAATATCCTAACTTATTTTTAGTGCAGTCAGCTCCAGCTATTTCTGGATAAAAAATAACTATTTAAACAGTTCTGAAAGAAGTCAAGAGACCAAAGGAGGGGATAGATACTGCACTTGTACCTGCTTGATTACAACCAACAGACCTCTACTAAGATGTTGCAGGGTCTGGAGCATCTCTCCTGAGGCCAAGCTGAGATAGCCAGGACTGTTGAGTCCAGTGAAGAGAAGGCTCAGGGACATCTCCACTGTTTGTGTACAAATACCTGAATGGAGGGCACAAAAGAATATGCAGCCAGGATCTTTCCAGTGGTACCTAATGACAGAGCAAGAAGCAGTGGGCACAAACTGAAACACCGGAGGTTCCCTGTGAACATTAGGAAACATGGTTTCACTCTGAGGAACCAAGCACTGACAGGGAGAGACTGCCCAAGAGAGCCTGTGTGTGTGTGTGTTGTCTCCATCTTTGGAGGTGTTCAGATACTGTCTGGCCATTGGCCTGGGCAAACTGCCTTGAGTCACAAGATGACCTCTAGAGATCCCTCCCAACCTCAGCTGTTTTGTGATTCTGTGAAGCATCTTAACAGGGAGTTGTTAATATGGTCACAATCTTAGTAATAAATATGCAAGTTTGGGTTCAATAAAAAAAAAATTTAAAAATCAGATGTTCTCAAAGGCCAGATCTATGTGCTGGTGTTCTTCCCCAGCATCCCATCTCCACTGTGTACTGAGGGGGAAGGCTTGTTATATCAATTCAAATTCTTTTAATGTGTTACCCTGTCAACCTTTATTACTTATTCAGGCTGAGCTGCAAAGTTGTTTTAGTCTGAAATTCTTGTTTTCAAAGAACAGGAAAATACCAAAACTTCTCAGATTCTGTAACTTCCCAGTAGTTATTACTCTAAGCTGTGAAATTGAGGGCTAATTATTTTTTTATGCCAAAAATCCCAAAGTAGATGGTCCTTCCACAGAGCAAACTGATACTTAAGGACTTAAGGTCATTTTCCAAGTACTTTTAATTAGAAAGTGCTAAAATGGCCTTTTTCAAAAGCCTGTTATTCTTAGTGTTTTTGGAGGGAAGGCATTATCCAAACATAAAGCATCTTTATTCATTGTTCCAAGTGCATACAGCTTTCACAGCAAAGGGCATGGGGTGGAACATGAAGCAGTGCTTAAAAAGTTCTTTTGCTTTTAATGCCACACACCACTTTAACAGAACACTGCAGTCCTCACTGACTAGGATTTAGGTAGTTTAAATCATTTTTGGACTCTTAAATTATGTTCCTTTTTGAGGTGGGTTTTGGGGTTTTTTTTTCAGAGTTCAGGTGGTTTGGACACATAATTCTTCTATGTGCATATCTTACTAGACTATCAAATGCATAAAGGCAACTGCAAATGGTTTTCTTCCTGGTTCCAGAAATACTGAATATTAAGCTCATTGAAAATGTGTAGAATCAGCAGGTGCTTTAAAGGGTACAAGTATAACAATGTTTCATAATTGTAGCAATTTCTGTTTTTCCCAGAAAAATCTGGAATCTGAGTAGAGAGAAGGAATATATATATATATAAAACATTAAAAGTAATTTTTTTAAAAGGAGCTAGAGTAGTGCCTAAAGTGTTAGTATGTGTAAGCCATGTTGTCTGCACGGAGGTGTAATTCAACCAGGAGTAGTAACAAAGAAGATGCTGTTTCACACAAAAATTCTTGCGGTTCTGGCCTGTCTCCTGAAGTTGGAGGTTTCATATTAATCATTCATCTTGATCTTATTTTTTTGCAGACCAGCTTCTTCATAGCCACGAGGATTCAGAGCTAGATGCTTAGATACCTGTTTATTGTTCTTATGAAACTTCTAGTGAAATATTTCATTATATAGCAAATTTTTTTTAGTGGCCATACTAGCCTTTTATAATCCAGCCAGATGTGGATGAGAGGCCCAGCATATCAGCATAAAGAACAAAGTTTTTTTATACATGAAATATGATCATCCACTATCTCAGCTGAGAGCAGTAGGGTGATATATCCATTAAAAGGATGAGTTCAGCTGGATGTTTTTTCATCAAAATTCTTCAAAGAAGAATTAATATTTTTCCATTTCTGAAAATCCATTTGTGTCCCAGTTTCAATGTCCTCTACTACAAAGCTTCTGATTTTGATGATTGGTAGATTATCAAATGTCTTGTACTTCACTGTGATCCCCCCGTCATACTGGCAGATAATTTTTTGGCAATGTATCTTGCTTTTTTTCTCAAAAACACCAAATTAATGTGTTTTCTGGTGAGGCTTTATTATGTAACGCTCCTTGAATGCATCTCCTAGGACAATGTGGTGAGAGTCCTAAAACAACACATGACAGAAATACTTAATAGTAGAAACAACATTTCTCGTTTTTTCTGATGTTCCTCTTCCCTTCTCAAGCATGTTTTCCCTGCTAAGGTCATTCCTGTCATCCAGGAGGGTCACCTTCCCACCCCTTTGGCTCCTTGCTCTCTTTTCCCCCGATTCATTGAATACCAGGGCCCAGGCCCTGGCTTATCAAAACCAAAAAAAAATTGCTTTGTATAACCTGTCGCCAGCTTATATATATTTTAACTTAAACTTTTTTATAAACCATGCTTGCAGTATTTGAGCTTTGTGCATAAAACTAAGAGAGTTATTCAGACAATGGACAACTTTGAGAGACTCCTGCTTCCCATGAGGGGTGATGCAACTACTTTGGGGTGGTAGAAAAAACAGCCCTAACAAGATGCAGGAGCTACAGTTGATGCTTATAACATATTTAATCAAAGATTGCAGAAATTAAAAACCTTACTTGACAGCATATTTATAATTTGCACTGGAGTCTGAAAATGCATTTTCCATAAAATATATATGCTGAACTATGAGAGAACTCACTTTGTAGGAGTTATTTAAAATGCTTTGAGGGGTTATTTGCAGAGTACTAAACAAAAACTCTTACTGAGGAGTTTTCTGAGCTATTGGATCAATCAGCACAGGTATAGGTAATAAGCCAGCAGCATAAAATGAAGTAAAACTCAGAGATGCTTTAGATACCCCTTGGTAGTTGCCAAAGAAACGTAACCAAATTTTCACAAAGCTGAACTATTCCCAACTTCGTGCCTGTGCACCTTGCCTGTGCAGAGGAGCGGTGAACTCCATCTATATTCAGAAAACAGCTGGTAAAACCAAACAAAAATATTTTCTTGATTAATAAGGGAAGTGCCTGAAGGCAAACACTCTGTAATGCTCAGGCCTGAAGCCTCTTATCACATCACAACTGCACTTTTGAGAGCAGGACAAATAGAAGCAGCTTCAAGAGAACCACTTGCAGACCTATAAAGGCCCAGAAGCCAAGGAGTTAAACAGTGAGCTGATCTCAGTACCTTGTGTGGGTAATTTTTAGTCAACAGAAATGGTGGGAGAAATCTCTCAACTGCAGGGAGACTTCCAATCTTCTGCTAATCAGGAAGGTAAATACCCAGCAGTAACACTAATAGGTTATGTAGTTGAAGATTAGGTGGTTTTCCACAAAATTCATCAGTTTCACAGGGGTTCAGGAAAACTGAAGTGATCCCTGTCATATCACCTATTTGCACACGTTGGACATCATCAATTAATATATCAAACTATAGAAGTAGTCACACCTGTTCCTGTGGTTTACTGATTTACTCAGAATTTCTTTTCTGGTCCAGTTTGCACAAAATAGCGTACTTCCACACTGATGAACAATGCTGTTAGTTCAATAACAGTGACTTCCCTGATGTTCATGGATGTGTTTCCATACCTTTATAATTCTGATGTTGTCTGTACAGCCGGCATAGGCTTTGCATTTTCCACACTGAAGATTTTTTTTCCCTTCCACTACTTCATGTTTTATGGTTTCTTTCTTCCTGCAATCTCATAATACCTTTTCCTTCATTTGCAGGTCACGTATCTTTATTAAATAAATAAAAATCAAGATCATTATGAAATGAAGAGAAGCCCCAGTGTCAACCTAAACATGACTCGGGATATGTAACATCTGGGAACATATTACTTAAAGCAAACAAAACAAAACTTGCCTTGTTCTAGGAACTCATACCAAAGAAAGAACATATTATTTGCCAGGTTTAGAATGTAGGACTAGAATAAGACTATGTGATGGGCAGCATTTATGCTCTCTCTTCCTCCTTCCCCTCTAGCCCCCTATGTCCTCTCTGTTTATAAGGCTGTTAAGTCTGTGTGAAGACTGAGTCATGTGAAACTCCCTACAGCACAAGTAGTGCTGCTGCTCTGGGAAGCTCATGGTTTGAAAAGGAAGCATGGGAGACCACAGAAACTGCAGGTAGAGAAAGAAGCAACAACCACTGGAGCTAGGAACCAAATGCAGAAACAGAGAAGAAGCAGCCATAGCAAACCTTGGAGGTGGGAGAAAAAATTTCACACAGGCCAGAGGGCCTCGGACATCCTTTGTTGCACAGCTCAGTCTCTGAAATATTCAAGTCCAAGGGAATATGGCAGAACTGTGTATAAAGCCTTTTTATTTGGAGTGGCTGCCACTGGCTTGTTCCAGTCTTCCTGAGCCGTGGGAACACTATTGTGTTCCAGAAGAACACAATTCAGCCAAGCCATGGTAGTTTTTTAAATCTAAAATGGAAAGCTGCCAGCAGGTGCTTGGTATTGTTAGTTTGGACTTTACCCTGCCTTTAATTTTTTCCTGGTTTGCAATTTGTCCAGCATGTCTATACCCAAGGATGAAATGGGGTTGTGTCTCTCAGCTGATAAATCTGTTTACAGTAGCCAGAGACTAATGATACCTTGCAGTAAATGTTTTAAAGTTACTGGAGCTAATGATTAGCAGCACATTTACTTCAAGCATGAACATTTTCTGGGAACAAGACATTTGGAAAGGAGAAAAAAGGTCATCCAGCCTACATCCTTGATCCTAGCCAAGTATGCAATAGACCAGTGATAAGAAGAGTCCAGAGAACATGTGCTCTACAAAGTCTTTCCTTTTCTCTTGATCAAAAACAGGTGCTAGTACACAGACCTCCTTTAGGCGTATACGAATCCTCTGGGAAATGTACAAATACCTCCTGATGTGCCGTCAGTAATAGAGCTACTGATTTATAACACTGCCACGTTAAAGCCAAAACCCTTGTAACACATCTTGTTAAAACTGACTTTAGACCTAAAGTAAAAATCTGATGGTTTAATGGTCAACTATGACACGTAGTAAGATGTGATGAAGGACACCACCCCTGTACCATAGTTTTCAGAAGAAGATAAATTTAGGAAGGTCAAATACATGCATATTTTTCTATTTCAGGTCAAAAAGATGAGGCCTTATGTTTTCCCACTTCCCATTTTAGGAGCTTTAAAACAGAATTCTTACAGCAACTAAGGCTCTTGTCTTGGCAAAGAGAATAGTGCGAGTTTGTGGGTTATAGTGGTATGCTTCGTCCAGGATGGAAGGAAGCTCTTCCAGCCTGGGATTCTCATTTGATTCATCTTTTGAAAGGGCAGTCAGTTCTGGTTCTTTCTCTGAATGAAAAAAAAGAGGCTTCTTGAATAATTTACCTCCTTTAATTCAGAAAGCAGAATTCTCACACAAACCTACTTTCAAATACCACACATATTCTCTTTAGCTTCTTTTTTTTATTTTCTATTCCATTCATTCAAATGCAAGCAGAGAAAGCTATTGGTTAAGTGCAACAAAACCTCCAGGATAAACAAAAGTATGAATTTCTCACATTTTGTAGCAAACTGACAGGAGAACTTCTGTGATATACTGTGCATCAAAACGCAGCAACAAAACAAAATCAGTTCTTGCACAGAGCACTGCTATTTCTCCTTAGGAAACAACTGACACTCAAAGGCAGACAGCCCAGTGATTTAAAATTGCAGTCAACACTGCAGCACACCATTCCTCAAGCTGGAATATAGCCCATTGCTAACTAAATCAGAAGTCAGAGAACAGCGCCACCTCTAACTTTCAATCAGAAGGGTACAAGGGCCACCTGCTTCTCCCCAGAAGCCTGGAATTCATCCAGGAGCATTGGGCAGAAGGCCAGGAAGTGCACTGATCAGTGTATGTTGGCTTATCTAATGATGCCATCACTCATGATCGTAGAGCATTGCCCTACTTGTGGGGCCCACCCTTAGGGATACTGCTGCCTTATCTCCAAGGCAGACATTTAAGAACCTACTACAGCATCCAGCTGCAATTACTGCTGTTTTCTTAGCTCTTGTACCAGAAGCTTGCAGTCCCAGAAAGTAAGTCCCCACCACCACCTACCCTAACACTACATTTGTACCTACACAGACACTAGATCTTCTGAAAAGTGCAGTTTCAGCAAAAACAACTGCACTTACTCTGAGGAAAACACCTGGACCATCCTAGCGTAAACCCTTTTCACCTACAACTGTCACAGGACAGGTAATATGGGAAATACCCTAAAATTTGTCCGGCAGTTGCTTCTCTAACTCTGTATATGGTCCATTTTTTACATTTGTGAAAAATTCCTTTAGGTAGGCTAAAGCATCTTCGATGCGTGCATCTTCACTGATAATGAGAGCATTGTTGGATTTCTGCTCAGAAAGAGACACACATTTAAGCCTCATTTTCCACGGGACAGGGTGAACACAGATTTTATTTACCTAGATTAACTACAACAAACCTGTGATGTTCTTCCATTGCCATGACAACACAAGCACTACGAAGTCTCCTCTGCACTGCTCTGTTCTTAGTGAGTATATTAAGACACAAGACTTACATGCTATGCTTTAGCCTACATCTAATTGTTGCAGTCTTCAACGTCCTCATGGGGAGAAGCAAAGGGGCAGGCACTGGTCTTTTCACTCTGGTGACCAGTGACAGGTCTGGAGGGAATGGCATGAAACTGAGTCAAGGGAGGTTTAGTTTGGATATCAGGAAAAGGTTTTTCACCCGGAGTGGTGTTGAGCCCTGGAACAGCCTCCCCAGGGAAGTGGTGCTTCAATTCTGCCAGTCTAGCTGTATGCTAAACTTACCTGGACTACATCATTAGGTAGGCTATTTGCTTAAATATTCACAAGGTCTGAAACATCACAGAGCTATTCAGTGGATTTTCATCTGGCAAGCTCCTTGTAATGAGCTGTATCTGCTGTAAACCTCTGAGACTGAACTGATTCCATTCCAGAAGAGGGAAAGACAAAACTACGAAATTTATGGCAGACCTGACGTTTGGTCAGATTCAATAGCTTTCCAAATGTTCTGTATCTCCGTGGAGAAATAGTGCTTTAAAAATAAAATAGTCTCAAACCATCCTTCCTGGGAGTCGCAAGAAGCAAGAACACCTTACAGACTCCTTCAGAGTGCATTGATACTTATTATTAACCAGTAAATCATTGGTAACATCACTTGTTATCAGCCACTGATAACAACACTTACTTAGAACTGGGTAGCAGTACAGCAGCTTCACATCCAAAGGCGATGAAAATGCTATCAACGTCTGTGACACAGCATTTAGCTCATGACTTCAGACCAGAAGTTCCATTCCACCCTACCTTTGGGTGCTGACAGAACCCAAAGAGCTAACACGAAGTTTCTAGCAGTTGGTACAGTTAAGGTAACAGAATATGTCAAATCCCATGACAAGCAAGAATCAATTTAGGCCACTTAGCCTACTTCAATCTGTATTTTTAGGAGGGTTAATGCAGTGTGAATGCTCCAGAAAGGGGTCTATTTCAAAGGCATAGTAAGGCACTCATTCCCCTGCAGTGTGGCGCCTTCCAGAGTCCCCTAAGATCTCTTCATGTGGGACTGGATTCCATAAAGATATATGGCTGAGCACTGTCGATGCCAAAGCCACCCCACCCTGCTTCCCTGCCTGCCACCCTTTTCCATGCCTCCTTGTCCACCTAAGCCAGAGGCATGAAGAATGAGAAGTGCAGGTGCTGCAGACAGCACTGCTGTGGGATGCTGCAGCCACACAGCAAGGCCTCCTCTAACGAGAGGAAAGAAAGTCCTTCCTCAGGAGACTGTAGCCAGCCATCCTCCTCGCCCAGCCAGCTGTCGCAGGGGCACCACTTCATCCCACAGGTGAGGCAGCCAGCACTTCTCTGCAGCAAAAACAGGCAAATACCAGGATTTTACCATATCTGCAGGATCTCATCATGCTCCCTCTCTATCAGGCATGTGTTTATGTAAGGCGTGAGTGCTACTGGATCAATTTCTAGCATTGTTGTTTCTATCCGCTTCAACAGCTGTCTGTGCAGCTCCAGTTTTTCCAGCTTGCTGAAGTCCCAGTTTTCTATTGCTTCTGCCAGTCCAGTGTAACCTTTCAGAAAAAGAGATCAATTGTTGCTATGAATTCAATCTCTAGCTAGAATAGGTAGGAATAAGCTGAAAAAAAACACTTTCTCAGCCACACTGGAGAAATTATAATTATCTTGCCCCATAAATGATGAAAATCTAGGTGAACCACAAACAATTTTTTATGTAATAAGTTACTATTTTCCATTAGAAAAAGAGAATACAAGTTTCCTTGTATGTCTAACTGGAAAAAACCCCTATGCTAAAGAAACAGTAACACTTGCAAATTAGAAAAAGAGTTACTGAATGTTAAAGGTCACACCACTCAAGGAACCATAATCACACCGTGTCTTTTGATCGTACAGTCCTTGGATCCTTGTGGTCCATGATACTCTTTCCCACAGCACAGGATGCTATTCAGAATCACAAACAGCTTTGGTCCCCTTTTATTTACCATCCCTCTATCTTTTAGTCCTGTCCTTGGCTTCCCCCTCCTTCAAAAATCCCTACCGTGTTAGATGCAAGTCAGTCCTTAACTGACAGCACTGCAGACACCTGCTGCCAAGGCAGTCATCAAATAGCTGTCTGTAAAAGACAGTGGCAGAGAAGCATATTTTAAGGACTTGTATGATTTGCTTCAGGGGTAGAAAAAAGCAGGTCTGGGTCCCAGATGAACTTGTGGGCACACAGAAGGAATTTGCCTAATTCCTTGTTTTCTTTTGGAGGAGCAGGAGAATGATATATACAATTACCACTGTGTCTTTAGACTATTTATCACCAACCCTTGCATCTCCCGACTGGGAACAGACCTACTGCAACAAGGGCATCCGGGAAGCCCTGGAGCCAGCCTTCCGCCTCCAGCAGCAGCACGGTACCCAGGAACAGCGCGGCGGCCGCCGTCACCCCCTTCTCCTCCTCCTTTCGCACTCCCTCCTTCATCTCTAGCAAGAACCCAACACAGGCAGAGAGTGAGGGGTGGGGAAAGGGGTTGCAAGGGGGCGGCAGGGAGCGGGGACCTCCCACCCGCGGGGCTGGGGCAGCGGGCGCTGCCGGCTCTCGCCGTCCGACCGCCAGTCCGTCACGTTGCTCAAGATGTAGACGGGGTTTAGGCTCCTCTCGATGTACCGCCTGTAGCACTGCAGGTTTCTCTTCTCCTCCGTCGTCATGGCGAGGCCGGCTGAGCACCGGCGGCGGTCCCGCTCCTGGTCCTGCTCCTGGTCCCGCTCCCGGTCCCGGCTGCGGGCGCGGAACCCGCCCCAGCCCTGGGACAGCACGGGAAGAACCGGCAGGGAGTAGGGGGAAGCCGCCCCCAAGCTGCGAGCGGCGGGAAAAAGACACTTCAGGCCAGCTGGAGGATAGAAACAGAAAGAAGGGAAACGCTGCTTTGCGCTTGCATCTGCCCTACGCAAAAGCAAAAGAAAAAAAAAGCAAAAAAAGGGCGACGACAACAACAACAACAGAACACCCCAAACCAATCAACCAACCAACCAAACCAACCAAACCAACCCACCCCCCAACAACAC
>JAYRBT010000093.1:26115938-26152644 GCA_036023395.1 Myiotriccus ornatus
GGGGGGGGGTGTTTTTTTGGTGGGTTTTTGTTTGTTAGGTGGTTTTTTGTGAGTGGTGATATGTTTTTGTGTGTTCTCCACTGTCTTCAGACTGTGCTTCCTCCTCCCTCTTTCAAGGTTCCTGTATTCACAGAAACCTGTGAGAATAAATCACATTAGTACTGTCATCTGCTTGAAGCAATTTCAAAAAATTACACAACAGGCAGCTCCATGAACTATTATACTAAATACAAGCAGCCAGCCTAGAGACCTGCTTTCAAGACTCTCCACTGTGTATCACTGCAAATTGTTTGTCTTCTAATGCATCTTTTTCAGCTCAAAGGAAAAAGAGAAATCCTGAAATAAGTAACTAAAATTCACTGTCAGAGCATACACCTCTTTACACATGCAAATAATTGCTAAATATTAGCAATATTTCCTAAGTCATAAAAGCACCATCCTTCACATAATTATCTATAAGCATCTTTAGAGACTCCTTTTTTTCCTCTTACACATTTTGCACATTCATCCAAATACCTGGATGTTGGCAATTAATGAAACTCCTCCCACTGTTGATTTTTTCTTTAGGCAGAAAAAATTATTGATTCAGATAAATTTTGCAACAATAACTTGGCCCAAGGCTCAGACAAAACTTGCACAACTGACTTTCCAAATCTTCTTCATCTGGTGGAACCAGAAAATAATGCAATAAAAGGTATTAAAATAAAATTAATCAAATAGCTATAATATATCTGGGTTTCGGTCACTTTGGGTTTGGCTGATCACCTGGCTCTATGCAAATATCTGAAGTGCTTCCTAATTAGTAACAAGTGCATTCAAAATAAGTATTGTCTTGCAGTTACCTTTTCCATGAATAGATGGGGCCATGGGCAACACCAAGTGATCCATTCCAAGGGAGTAGCCCATGCATTTCAGAACACAGGTGGTTTCAGAAGCATTACAGATTAATTTGAGGTCCAGCCCTTGTCTCTCATTGTAAGACTCAAAGAATTACCTCAATAATTCCTGCAAAAAGGAAACCAAGGACAATGTCAAAAAAGACCTATTAATTCATATCATTTATACTTAGAGATGTGTCTAGCTTCTTGTGGGCTCTCTTTGATTTTACAACTACACCTCTGTCAGAGCAATAGATGTAGAAACAGGCTGGATGTTTTGAAAAGTCAGCAAAAGTTATTAAAAAGCATTATCCCGAGACTGCTAGATGAAAACAAACTTCAGCCATCCTTGCCAATTTATGCTGAGACTTATTCTCATTATATGTCTATTTAATTTTTAACTATTCGTAACTGCCTTTTAGTAACTGCACTGAAACACTGTGTGCCCTGCAGAAAATGCAAGTATAAAAAAAATCTCATGTGCTTAGTTTGGCATAAAACCAGTACAACAGCACCGGGGTCTCAGCAGTTCTATATTGGATTCAATTCTGTACTGCACAATATTTTCATTATCTCACTCTCCCTTTTCATCAGAGAAGGTGAGTATCTTCAAGGAATGTCTTTGAACATGATCATGTCTAGGCTGTAGGATGGCAGCCTCTGATTAAAACTGTATCTTTTCCTTACAAATCAAGATTTACAGGCTGTGAAGGATGAATGGGCTCACTGAGAAAGGACTTCATTTTTTTATAAAACATAAAATAAACCAGTCAGATATTTGGCTCATTGTGGTTCTCACCAGGCTTTCCATAGTCCCTAGACTTCTGACTAGCCCTAATTTCTCTTTCATCTCCCTCGCTGTTTGTACTCTGATTAAAAGCTGCCTCGTCTTCTTCTAGCTGAGTCTCTCATCAATCTCCATCACTGCTTTGAAACTACAGTGTTTTCTCCCAGCACAGAGAGTGGCAGGAGACGGAGATGGGAGCCGTTCCTTAGGGCACAGCTTCCAGTGTCTGCGTGCTGGTACAACTATGGGTGTGCTGCCTTGTGGCCAGGAGTCAGACACTCCTTTTCCCTTAGCATCCACTTTACACTGCACCTGAGATTTTGTAAATTTACCTTTGTTGAATTTGCAAAGTTATCATATCTGCAATCAATCCCCAGAAATCAGTCTTCTGTATAAGAGCCTGGAGTAAATGATAGTCATTATAATTAGTAACCTCAACAGTAATTAGTAACCACAATAACCACCTTCCTGACTAACCACACACATGAAAGCTTATTTATCAAACACCTGCCCATTTCTAGCTGCTGAAATAAATGCAGTGCTCTTCCCACCACTGTGGATTCCCAGAAGAGCTGTTTGTTGGTACTACATAAATGGTGTGTCATCTTGAACATCTGCATTTGAGCTAAATTCAGCTGTCTGCTGCCAACTGGCTTTCCTTGGGTGAAACTCAGAGTTGAACACAGACAGACACAGAGACAGTCAACACACCAAGACATGACAGCAATACACAGAATTCTGGTGACTTGGAACACTTTTGTGACCAGACAGCAAGTACAGCAGGAAGGAGAGTCAAGAAAACACTAGCTAGCTAGCTAGCTCTCAGACTGAATAGAAAGTGCAATATGCATTATCCAAATTTAATTCAGGCAAATGCCTTGTTGCAGTCAATGTATCTCATGGGTCTAATTTTTACTGCTTTAGGAAATAATATTGTACATGCTTTCTTCCTCTTCCTATGTTTTGGATTTACAACCTATTTTGGATTTAAAGAGAGTCCTGGGATTTTTCTTCCTGTTACTCACTATAATTAAATACTGTTTATGTACTTAAGAGTGAAAAGCTTTCAGAAGAAATTTTTCCTTTGATTATCAATCCTTACCTGCTGCAGATATTTTTTGTTTAGTATCTCAGTCCCTTGTGTACATTTTGCTGCTCATTCATATCTTACATGACAAAGTTAACTTCCACTCCTACAGCTTTCAGCACTTGTCCTTCAGGGGTGAGTTTTTTCCCCTCTCTGCCCCATGCAACTGCCTTCTCCTTAGCCCGTAAAATCAGCTGTGTTACCCTGTGGATTCTACCCATAAGCACCTCTGATGTAGTCTCTCTTCCGGACAGATTAAATTCTGGTTCCTTTTTCATCTTCTGAAGTTCCTGACATCCTTCTCAGCTATTGTTATTATCTTTATCCCCTTGCATATCATATGTTATCTCTTTGGCTTATCCTGCTCTGAATATACAAGCCATTGCTTCCTTTTTTCTCTTTTCATTTAATCCACTGAACTTCATCCTCTGCCTTTTGTTAGGGCCTAAAGTGTTAATTTGAATATTGAAGATCCCTCCTGTTTGATTTTTTCTCAATCTACAAAGCCAGTCAAAATGCCAAGTCAAGATAATATTCTAAACTTACTATTTTCTCCATGTCTCTTATCTTATGTTTTCTAACCCCACTATAAAATCATCCTGGTTTTCTATTCTGAGAGTTTTCCCAACACTGTTATTATTCTGCTTTTTTTCTCTTATTCAGCTATTTCTCACCTTCTTTGTGATGCAAAACTGCCTTGCTCATTCATCTACAAGCATCTTTCACAGTTTTGTTCCCCCTGCTTCCTCACAAAGATGAGATATGAGAAAGCAAAACCATTGCATATGTCTCATAATCAGTAACTTTGGACATTCCACTAAAATCTTGTATAATTTTTGAATTAACCCTTTGCTTTGATTTTCCATTTATTCTCTGCCTGCTTTCCCCACAAGGGCTGAGCCCGTGGCTTTCATCAGCTTTCAGGAGTGCCACTTCTTCTGAGTCCACTGAAATGTATAGCCATAGGGGTTAGGCAGCATCCATTTACACATCACAGGGGTTTGGGGCTGGGATCATCTCTCAGCTGCCATTCAGTCCTGCAGTGTCAGGCACAGAGGTTCCACACCTGCACATAACTATTTTAATACAGCTAATAAGGAGTAAATACAAATAGTTCAGACTACTTAACAGCTCTCCAGCTAAGCCTGTGTGCATTTTCCTTAGGTGTCATTATACCCTATAATGAGATACAAATTGCAGACAACTCCATCAGTGAAGAGTTTTTGCTTAAGTCATTCAGCTACTAAATGTTCAAGTTTCCAGATCTGTATGATCTTCTCATTCTCATGTGCTAAAAGAGAATGTAAGACTGGGGATCATGATCCATGGATTCTTCTTGCTTATCTCTAATGGCCAACTGGAAAATGTCTTTGACCAACTCTTGGACACAGGTGATTTGGCTGTTTATGCCCATTCATACAGCTCTGAGCCTAAGTTCAACATGTGGGGAAGGGGCTTCCTTGAGGTTTGAGACACCAGGACCCCAGTGTGATCTGCCAGAATATGTCTTACATCTTCTGTCCTTCCTAAAAGATCACACACCCAGGGACAGAATCAAGGAAACCCAGATCCGTCAATGAAAACTTTCTGAAGTCAGAGGTACACAAAAACTCTTTGTATATATCATAGAAAAACTTATAGAGAAATTACCTAAAATTAAATGTTTTGTAAGTTAAATCACAGGATCCGACTAAAAACCCCTATTCTCATTTCTCTCTCTATTACCAGTTTGTCATATCATTCCTTTACAATTTTTGAGGGCTTAGCAGATCTTTTAAGTACACTGAACTTCCTCTCTCCTTCTGACTCTTTCTTTTCCACTGAAACCTCTGGGTAATCACCTCTCAATAATGATATAAACGGATGTAGCCACCCACAGCCTTGTGGTCAGTCCTTCAGAGTCATTCTTGTTTTTTATAAATGCTTACATGCTATGACCCCTTTCTGATCCCATTTGCCAACTGACAGCAATGGCTGATTAGGGGGGCACTGCTAGTACATAGCCAAGGAGAAAATATGAAACATGCAAACAGGAAAAGACCTGCCATTGATACCAAAAGTTAGAAGTCACAATGTTGATAGCTGAAGAACCAGTGTTAGCAGGAGCAAAAAAGCTTTCCCTACAGATTTTCTGTATGCAAATGTCTGTCTTGTTTGTCCTTACATATCTCAGCCTCACATTGCTCAGAAGTTTAGGCTGTGTGGCCTATCAGTGGAAGGTTTCATTAGTTTATCTAGTGATAATGGATATCCAATCTATTAATGATGTCCAAAAAAGCAGTCAGTACAACACATATGGGAGCGGCAAGTTAAGCTTTTAGTGCCTTTGAAAGAGAGGCCCATCCCCCTGAAACTAATAAATCCATAAAGCTTGATAAATGAATCAGGGTCACTATTTACATATTCATTAATTTTGTACTTTCTTCAGTAATCAAAGAACATAAACAGCTAGAAATGGCTGGGGGAACAGACGCATAGAGGCTGTCTTCCCAAACCCAGTAGTCTTTGGTCAAGGCCAAGTGTGGGCAGGCTTTGGCAGCACATGCTGATGTGGTACCAACGTGCTGCGCAAATGCCGCTGACAACGCCAGGATGACATCTCATAAAGAAGAGGTGAGAGTGCCATGTGCTGTTTGCTGCCTCACCAAAGGGCACCAGTCACTCTTCACCTCAGTTTTACCTTGACATAGACTTGTGCCAGCACAGCAGCAAAACGCTCCCCTCCAGAGGTTTCTGTCGAAAACTCCCGGCTCCCTACAGAAAAGAGGTCTCGGTTGCAGAGATTAAGGCTGAAAACCCTGTACTCACAGACAAAACCATAGCATTGAGTCAGGAAGTTTCTCATTATGCAATGTTCCCCACGAGTACTTGAAGATACAGAGTTCCCCAAACCACGCCCAAAGGTCCTCCTTTTGAAGAAACAGGCTCCACCTCAGCCACTCTACTTTCCGGCAGGTGAAACACAGCAGAAGTAGGAAGTCTCAATTGTCCTGCACTTCCCAGCTCACTAAGGTTTGAACAAACCAGGTGCTTAGTGAGATACTGACACCTTTCTTGACTGAGGTCATGTACAAAGACAACTATTATGAATATTCCCCTATTTTCTGCCAGGAATCTTCATGTTCCCACCACAGGCATTGCAAATCTAGAGGACAAAATGTGTGCTGATGCAGTTTGGAAAATCCTTGCTCTCCTACCCAAAGGCAGCATGATACCTGGCTGGCAGAGGGAAGGGTCAGGGCTGTGGTGGAGAGAAATTGTCTTCTGCAGAAGTGGCAGCATGCTCAGAAGACTCTCTGTTCTAGAGAAACAGACTTTGCTGGAGTGAGGATGGTGTTTTTAATGTAGAAAAGAGCTGAGGAACAGGTTGTGTGTATTTCATGGAAGGTCATAAAAGCAACGGGGAGAGGATTTGAACTGATGAAACAGAGCTGGCAGGTATTCAGGTTGTGCATGGTTGAAGGCATAATCACTGACTGCATGGTAATCTTATTATTTGTGTTACAAAACCATGTAGCAGTCATGGTTGGCATTAATTTACTTTGCTCTGGGTGTTGCTACATATTCTCTGGATACTATTACATATTCCTGGCCAGGCATCCCTGCCTTAAGGAGATGTTAGTACTATTCGAGGATCCCTGTTGGGTGAGAAGTAGTTGACCAAAAGCATGCAAAACCAAGGTGAACACAAGAAGTGTTTATTCAAATAAACTGTATATCTTCACACTTGTGGCATTCCTAACATCTCTAAGTTTGTACTTGAAACATTCAGAGGAGGAATTTCCTTTTTTCTGTGTGAGAACACTACAGCCAGAATAGATGCCTATGACTGCAGTATGAATTCGGATTTAGATGGTTCGTGATCTGCGTTTTGTGTGTGATCTATTCCAGTAGAATGTGTTTAGATGCTTAGGACATTTCAAAGTACAGTAAATAGTGTAATTGTAATGTTAATTATTCTTTGCATGTAATAACTCGCAAGTTTTTAACTTGACACCAATTTGGATATAGTATGTTTTCTCTGTATTTTATTACAAGTGATGAACTGCTGTTATGTAGTGTACCAGCACTGGAATCAGAGAAGACTGAAGAAAAGAAATTAATGCATAACATTCTATTTATCTTTTTTTTTTTTTCCCCCACATGCCAGATGGCAGAATTAATGCCATGTTTTGTTTATGTTTTCTGAAGTATCCTAGCTCTTCATCTTCTTTCTCAGTGTTGATGTGCTGGTAGAATTCTGTGTGAATAGCTGTGCCCTTAACTTCTGGTTTTTTGGTTTTTTTTTTTTTTTTTTGGTTTTGGTTTTGGTTTTTTGGGGTTTTTTTTGTTTTGTTTTGTTTTTATTATTTTATAGAAAGAAAAAGAATAGACAATTTAAAGACTGTGGTTTTACAGGTCCACAAAACATCAGTGCTTACAAGTCATCAATTTTCTACCATCAGTTTTCAGGTCATCAATTTTCTCAGAGCTGAACACCTGAAGTGATAAAGACAGCATTCTTTAAAAAGCAAAGAGGAGTTGTTTTGTTATTCAAGAACTAGTACTACTTTTATTTTGCATCTTTGTAATTAGTTCTTCATACCTTTAAAATGATCTTCTCACTTTGTCACTCTGAATTCCAATTGTCTGTTTCAAGTCAGACAATTTGAAATCCCAGGTTATTCCCACATGTTGCATCTTAGCTTTTTGATAATTTCAAATTGTTAGAACAATAATTTCTCCAAGTTCTCCAGGTGAACTCCAATTCTCCGAAAAAAAAACCCAAAAATCCCTCATCCAGGAGTTTCTGGATTTTTTAATGTAATTAAAAGATACATCTATCTGTAAAAGAAGTGGTGCTCAGTTTGCAATGTTATTATCTTCTGCTTCCTCACTGGCAGAGATGGGTTTAACCACAGTTACTCATGCTATTACCTCCTGTGACTCTCCCCACTCTGCCTTGGAAACAACTGCTGCACACTTGCTCTTGCAGTGCATTTGAACAGACCAAATCAGCAACCCGGGACAGTGTAGGAACACCGTATCTCTTCCACAAGAAGCCTCCTCTTCCCATGCACTCTGCACACAGTCCAGGTCCTACCCTAGTCCAACAAAGGTCTTAGCTTCGGACAGACCACCACATTCCACAATCCCATCATGCTTCAAGAGTTGATGGCTGGGATTTCTGGGTACTGCCACTGCTCTTAGAGAAGTAAAAAAGAGACCAAAGGTGCAGCTTGCTTGGGCGGGCTTAAAGATAGCTTTAAGATAGCTTTTAGATGCCTTAAAATTCACTGGGTATTTGGCAAGAGTCAGCCTTCCCAAGAATTAATTGTCTTGGTTCTCCTGACCAACAATTTTTGGTTTATATTCATATAAACCAAGTTTATATAAAACAGGGCAACTCTCCAGAAGAAAAGAACTGAGGTCTTGGAAGAAACTCAGGATCTGCAAGATGTTTTGAGTCACTCTTCCGGTTGCTTATTGCTGCTCTGTGTGTGTGCCTTTTTGTGCACTTACCCAGTAAATACGTCCTTTTTAAACTTCAAATCCCATGAGGAAAATAGTTCCTGCCTTCAGATCAAGTTTTCAACATGTAATACAAAGTCCTAAACCTAATTAGGACAAAAGATCAAAAAAGAAAGGCAAAATTTAAAACAAAAAGTTGGAAATTCCAAATGTCATAATGAGTTTTGGTTTGATTTTGACAATAGACTTACACTCAATAATCTCTAAAGTCTAAATGATTGATCATAGACTTAATTCTAAATGATTTTTAAATGTAAATTCTGTTAAAAGTGAAGATTTGAATCTTCTTTAATTGACAACTAAAAAGAAAACTAAATAATTTTCACAGGAAAAATTTGATTATAAATAACTTTTTCTTATGGAAAGCTTCAGTTAAAATACAGCTTTTTGCAAAGGATTATTCCCTTCAAAAGCCATCAAACAGATCAATTTACTGATAAAATTAGACTAGATAAAGGGAACAGTGTAGACTTTCACACTCCATAAGTAGTTTGAGAAACCTTCTGACACAAATCTTTACTCTTGATTAAGAACTAGGATTTTTTTCTTTGTAGTGACTCAAAATGACATCCTCTACTGTGGTCAAATAGGATGAATGGTATCAGCCAGTTTGTTCTCAATACTGATGTCTCTTACTCAAGAGTGTTATAGAAACTCCTTATGGGGAGTGGGGGGGCAGGGAGAGGGAAATGCTAACTGTGGAATTTCTTGGAATGACATTTTGAAGAATTTCTGTAGGGTTTGGTTGTTGTGTGAAAACACATCTGAACAGCATGCTGTCAGTGGAATATACATAAAGATCTGTATCCCAGGACATGCCTGTCTTTAGTATGCTGTTTGATATAAAGCCAGATATATATGCTTTAGAACACTTATCTGCTTGTTTCTTGGTTATAGCTACACATTTCTGTGTCACGCAATTCACAAGGAATCATATGGAGAAAGATTAGATAAACATTGCTATTTATTACAGTAACCTTGAATCGTATTGAACTTTATGACAGATTGAACAATAAAATGTACTCACCTTTGTCCTTTAACTCATTGAATTAGAGACTACTTTTAAGCCTACAGCCAATATTTCCTGTAGAAATTTCTTTTTAAACCTCTGCGCACCAGCATGACTGCCAAGCATTGGCTATTGGACCTTTTGCTCAGCTGCCAGCGTCCTGGTGATACGCACGAATGCAGATGATGGATGGGTAGTGGGGGCTGGCTCTCCTAATCCCGTTGCTGACGACAAGCCAGAGCATCTGGGGACAAATCTGGCAGAGCAGGACGCACAAGGGAGCTTCAGTGAGAGAAGGGAAATTCCCTGTGTAAGGTCATCTGGCACTGTGTGCTGTTATCCATCCCTGGCCTCCTCCCAGGGCGTTGCTGCCCCTTGGTCCATGTGCTCACACCACAGGCAGGCTGCCTGGGAGCAAGCTGCTCACAGGGCACATGCTGAGGGTCGAGAGAGCTGCTGCTACACAGCACGCAAGGGCCCAGTTTTTACAGAAGCCAGAGAACTTCTTTCCTTCTGTCATGTGTTACAGAGTGGTAGAGGGCAAGGACACTGGGGAATTTTGCTTTTTATTTTGAAGGCGTATATTAAGTTTCCCACAGCTAAGAGACATGCAGCTTAACTTGTGTAGCACCTTCCCTCAGTTCACTGGGCCTCTGTGTTCATGTAAGCAGGAGAGGAGGGAGGACATCTAGGAATCATTCTCTCCTCAGAATCAAAGCAGATGTTTGATTTATAAAACTCCAGTTTCTGCTCTTCAAAGAGAGAATTGGTTAGGTCAAGCAGAGGCACACTGCCATCCCACCCACACAGACATCTTTTGGTTTCTTGGGTTTTGGGTTTTTTTGTTGGTTGTTTTTTTTTTTTTTTTTTTTTGTACGCACAACAGTGACTGCGCTTTTGGCCAGAGAAGAGAAAAGAACAAAGCAAACAGGCAGAGTAGAAGTTTATAGGAAAGTTTCAGAAGACTTCTAAAGATTTCAATTAGAAATTCCACTCCTTTGTCTTTGAGGTGAAATAACTCATGTGAGTTAAAATAGCTCTTCTTTTACAGTTAAATGAAACACTAGAATCATCTCCCCATAAAACATGTTAAGAGTCCTCTACTTGATAACTGTAGAAACACTGAAAATCATGATAAAGAAGTATCTGTTTTCACTCAGTCTTGAGTTCAGCCTCACTAGGAAGTAAAATTTCCCCTTACACAGGATGAATTAAGGAAATCATCAGTTACCTTAGCAACCCTTCAAAAAAAAAAGCATGTGCACCTATCCAAAGGGCAACTAATCTAATTATAAATTATTTTAAAGGTTATGTGAACGACAGTAGCAAGGGGAAGCCATGATTCATTATTTTAGTCAATGGGAAACAGTATTGCCATTGTACTCCTGCATGGGCTGTTCTACCACTGCATTCTGCAGACTGTCTACCAAGGGCTCCTATTTATCTCCCAGGGCTGACCAAAATGCTTCTACTGAACAAATATGGTTTGGGCACACTAAGAGTCCAACTCTTTACCTCTTCTGGCTTGCAAATTTGTCACACCATGGAGACTGGAGCCCAAGGCAGGTGCTTTCTTGTTCAGTCCTCTATATTGGTCCTGACATGAAACTTTTCAAAAACATTTAAAATTCCTCCACTCAAGCATTGCTTAGGGCAATCTACTCTTGAAATCACCATCTGCCTTTTAACAGCTATAGAGGTGGTGGGCAGTATTTATATGTATATGTATATGCATATGTATTTACACCACAGATACCATTTAATAGCACTGAACTCACAGTGTGGCCTAAACTAGCACTTAAGGGCAGGCTGACCATATGGGACCAAAGGAAAGCATCTTGCCCCCCCCCCAACACTTTACTGAAAACACCATATGCTCCTCCTGAGCAATTTTACCCTGAATTTACCCCAAAGTCACTCACTGCACTTTGGAGGTTGTGGCTCGTGGAGCAGAAGAGGTCTTACCATGGACTTCAGCTTTCATCTTCGCTACGTTTTACCAGAGAGTTGAAGGCTTCACAAATGTCTCACTAGGAGCAGCGGAGAGCAGACATGGTGAAAAAACTGGGATTGATGGCAAAGGGAGAGAATGCCAGGTTTCACGGATGAGTTCTCTGGCACTAGAAGAGATCTGTTCCCTTTGGCAGGAACATCCCTTAAAATGGGTGAATCAGAGCTTCAGTTTCATTGTTTTCTAAGCACGATCCTTACTTAAGAGGAAGAAACACAGGAAGTTACAGGTTGTGTCTTCCTTAAACTGCTTCCTCAACTCATAAATTAATGCAAAAAATCCTTCCCTTGCCAGGTTGCTTAAGACAGCTAAGAGTCACTGTAAAATGAGCTGCACATCTTCACCCAGTTTTTCAATCTGCCCTTCCTGAAATGTTAAGAACACCAACAGTGACCCTAATAGAGGGGTGGAGGGCTTGAATGTTGGTTTAGATTTCATTTATAATGCCATGACCTTCTGCAACAGTATGAGTTTCCAAGGTGCCAAGGAGAGTCTGCCATTCTCTAAAGCAAACAACAGCTGTGCCTGTCCTTCAGCCCTGGGACCTCCACAGGGCACCCCAGGCTGCTGAGCATGGGGAGCATCCCAGCCACATCCCAGTGGGATGCTGGATGTACTCACCAACCTCCACATACTCTGCTGTCCTCTAGAAGGAAATGCCAGGGGGTGTGAGAGACAATGTCTTTGCTACATCTGCTTGCCTCCAGATGTGTGCTGGCTGTGTGTTTGTTCTATTGGGTGTGACTTGAAATCTGCCATTTTATTGTCTTCGGTACATATGCCACAGATTGCCAGACTTGCTTCAGGAAATTCTGTCTCAATTCAGAGTGGGAAAAGCTTTTGTGGGAAATCACTGAAATCCCATCAGGTCTGCTGTGTTGCATAAGTACAGCCAAGCACAGCCCTTGGTCAGAAGCTGGGAGAACATTTGGTGAGATGGAGAAGTCAAGAGGATGGCTTTCCACTGCCTTCACATGGAAGTAAGTGAACTGCTTTCACGAGAGCAAAATGAGGGCTAGTGCAATGACATAGAATTTTGTGCTGATGAAGTAGAATCTTACACTGGTGCATATGGAGAGCAAGACATCATTCCTCAAAAAGCAGTTCACAGGAACGAAACTAAACATGGAGGCAGTATGTTCTTCTGTCTCCAGGAAAAGGCAGAAAGGGGTGTTGATAAAAGCGCAAAAAGGAAACCTGGGCTCCAAAGAACACAGTAATTTTCAGTTTCAGTTGCTTGGGGACTACTTCTTTCATTCAACTTCCACTCCTGAAAGGCATTTTTACACCTTCTCCCACCTCTAGATTTCCATAGCACCCCAAGGTGCCAGTATTACTACACTCCTCCCAAATCAACCTCACAAATGTCACTGAAAAAGAGAGTAACGCACTCGTACTTGCACAACACAAGCAAGGATCCCCCTGTAAATATCCCTCAGTTCTGGAGCCAGGCAAGTCATTAAAGGAAACTTCAGACTTTATGGCACTGTCTGAACAAAGAACTGCAAATAGTTTCTGTAAGCAGAGCATCAGCCTTGCTTCACCAAATATTTATTATCCAGCATTAAAAATGGGAAACGGAGGTACGGGGGAGTTGCAAGGTCACACAGGAAATGTGCAGCTCAGCTGAAAATAAAAACACGGGTCTCCTGACCACTGCGATCAACAAGCTCTTTCCTTTCTGCAGTAAAAAGACTACTCTGAAAAATGCCTTTCAATTCTCAGACAGCACAAGACCATTTTGTCTGAAGAAACTTAAGTGACTTATCATTATTATTACTACTATTATTATTATTGTCATCATCCTTATTCTGTTCTTTTAAGAAAGTTGTTCAGAAAGTGCTCAAAAAGGGAATATCTCAGTTCTGTGCTGTTTTCTCTCAGCCTTAATCTTCTGCACAAGCAAGAAGATGTTAAATCTGCTTTGGAGGTGTATTTCAGTAGGTCTCAGCTGCACTTCAACCAACCAGATCTCTGATCTTTCAAACTGTTCAAATCTGTGCTGTGGCATTTCAGTATTATCAGTAATTTAACTGATGGCCAGCAGGAGGAGAAGCAGACCAGTGTGTGATCCTCCACATACGAAACGCACATAGAACAGTTTATAAGGAAAGACGGTATGAATGGGAGCTTCAGGAGGAGTGGGAATATGGAATTGCTCTTGCCAGCATTTCTGCATCGGAGCGCTGTTTGAGCTTCAGGGGTCTGCATGTATTTTCACCACTCCTTTAAAGCACAGTGTGACCTGGTCTGCCATCCGTGGCTGTCAGACCTGTTAGGCTGCACACGCATCCTCCACTTGACCCTTCCAGGTTTGCAAACTGCATGTTAAGGAGCAAATGTACACAAGTGTCACCACACCTCAACACACAAGTTTTTATTTCGCTCTTCTTAGACCCACGTGGGGGTGTGGAAACGCCTCTGGTGGCATGCCATAATTCCTGATCCTCCTCAGCCTAAGTGGCACGAGACAAAAGGACCTGCGGGGAGGAAAGCTGCAGGCAACCACAGATGTTTTCAAGTGCATAGAAGACCCTTAGGAGCTGAAAGTCTTAGGAATTTCACTGAAACTGGCACCCTTGGTTTTGCGTAGGTCGCTATGATTCAACCATCAATGCCAGTGGTTGTACAATCTGCTGCTATATGGGAACATACAACAAATTCTTTTAAAAGGGTGCGGCCAGGCAACAGGAATTGAGGTTGCTTGTTTGTCTTGTCAGGCCTTCAGCAGCCAGGGCCAGGTAATACCCTGCAGAGGCACAGAGAGCCCTCACCTTTCCTGGCAGCTGCCAAGCGTGATTGGGATGGAAAAACCCAACACTCTGTGAGGTGGGGGTGAGGAGTCCCATCCGGAGGGAACCGGCAGTGAGTCAACAGCACCACTGCTCCCTTTCAAGATCCTTCCAAAACCTCAAATGTGCACAAAGCAATGCATCACTCCACAGAAACAGAAACTTTTTCATCTGCAACAATGGTTTCCCACCAGCATAGCTTGGTCTTAAAAATAGGTGGTTCATTTAGGGTTACCAGTTTCATTCAACATAGGGTTGAGTTATTTAATTTTTTTCCTTAGGTTAGCTTTTCGTAGCAGGAAAAAATTAAATAGGACAAAGGAGAGGTATCATTGTAAAATCAGTCTAGGGAGTTCAGCAGAGCCGTAGAAGTACACCCTGAAACTGGTATATAAGATCAAAGTGAGAACACGAACTCAGATGAAAAATCTGATCTTCACTTGTGAACCTAGCAATTAAATGTTTCTTATGGATTATAATAAAGAAGGTGGAATGCTAGGATGTGAAAGTAAATAGGAACTGATGTTCCCAATGTCTTGTCTGAGTCACTGACATTCTCTTCAAACAAGAGTATTTGCTGCAGAAGTGTATTTATACTAAAATAATTTTGAGATGTGCCTTTCACACTATGCAGTAATATGCAGCACTATGCCAATAAATGACTTTTAAAGACAAGAATAATGAAACAATGTCATGTGAAAGGAAACGAGAAAAAGCATACGCCCTGATCCACATCTAAATGCTTTGCTGCAAGACAGACTTGGCCTCTAAAAGGGAGTGGTACAGTCTTCTTATGTAGATGAATTTCAGACAATCTCTAAACATTGATAAATAAATTGTTAATTGTTCCTTCTTTTGTGGCTGGTATATAATCAGGGTGTTGTTTGAAACACCAGAGAAATGTGGGTGGAACTCAGCACAAACCAGTCTTTTACTTTTATGAAGTAAATGCCTTTTGGCGTTTTTCATTCAGCTAGGCAGGTGAATCTGCTTTTCTTAACATATTAAAAGCAAAAATCCAGTATCATTATGATGATAAATGTGTGTTTGTAGGTAAAATGTGTGCCTACTTCTGTCCACCTGGCTGCATTCTCTAGGGGTACACTGATTCTCCAGGGGTGTAGCACAGATTCTAGTGTTAGATTGCTGTTAGCTGAAGAGAAAACCACCCTTCTACCAAAAAAGCATCATCCCAACAGCAGCATAAATTTCTGCACCTGTTAGTGTAATCAAATTCATTTGGTCTGAAATATTTAAAACAGTTCTGCCAAAATATTTGTTAACTTTATTCTTATCAGATGGAACTTACAGTAAAGAATTTATATTCTTTTAAATTTATTCTCCAAAGAAGTTCAGTTGTTTCAGGTGAAGTAATTCACCATTAAAAAGTAATCACAGGATAATTTAGATTAGGAGACTTTATAGGTAGCCTGCTCCCACTTTGAAACAGCTCCAGTTAGATCAGGTTGTGCCAGGACTTTGTCCATTTTAAGGTTTGAATATCTCCAAGGACTACCCTGGACTTTGGTCCGAAGTTGTAACATCATAATGTTACAGAAGTTCTTCCTCATCCCTAATGGGGTTTTCCCACATTCCAGCACATGCCAGTTAGCTCTCAACCTGTGCATCTCTGAGCAGAACCTCTCCTCTGTACCTTCCCAGCAGGCAGTTACCAGTCTGGTCTCCCCTTCCCCTCCTCTTCCCAGGGCTGAACCAGCTCACTGACCTCCACCTCGTGTGCCCTGTCTTTCAGCCATCACAGAGACCTTCCACCGAGCTCATTCCTCTATGTCAGTATTTGTTCTCTGCCATGAGCCTGGAATAGCACACCAGGAGTGGTCTCACCAGTGCTGAGAACCCACGAAGGATCCCTTCCCCTTGCTGGTGCAACCTTTCGCCGCACGGATGCACTTCTGCCTCCTGGCCACATTGTGTCCCACAAGGATCCCTGGGACTTTTCTGCAGAGCTGTTGCCAGCTCTGTCCTATTGCAGAGGAGCACCTTTACATTGGTGCTTGCTCAACAAAACCCCTGAGGCTCCCACCGGCCAATTTCTCCAGCCTGTCCTGTTGGAACCGCAGCCCTACCTTCCAGAACACTGAGCACAGCCCCACATTTGACATCGTCTGCAAATACATAGAGTGATGCAGCCTGAACCATCATTTGGCTCTTAATGAGGGCAAAAAACAGTACTGGTCCCACTGCTAGTCCTCAAAACATGCTAATTCTGGCTGAATCTTGTGCCACCATCACCACCCTTTGAACCTGGCAGTCCAACCAGTTTTCCATCCGTTTCATGGTCTGCATATCCAGCCTACATCTCACTGGTTTGGCTGTAAAGAGTCTATGGGACATCATGCCAAAGGCCTTGCTGGAGTCAATGTGTACAACACCTGCTGCCTTCTCGTCTTCCACAGCCGCTTATGTTACTGAAGAAAGCAATCAGGTTGGTTGGGCAGGGTTTTCCCCAGTACAGCTGTCTGACTGGTCTATTCCCAGTCACTTTCTTGACCCTTCTGTGGATGAAAGTTGCTTCCAGGAGGATTTTCTCTGTCACCTTTCCAGAAACTGAGCTGTGGCTGAGCAGCCTAAGAATCCAGCTATCCTCCATCTTGCCCATCTTGAAGATGCACCTAACCATTCTGGCATCATCAGTAATCAAAGTAATCTAAGATGTCAGAGATGAGGTTGGTGGAGATGAAGATGTTAGAAAACACAATCTGCCATGACATGGGCCAGCTCCTACCACAGCCTTGGGTACAACCCACTTGGTCCCATGGACCTGTGTGATTTTAATTGGCTTAGTGCTTGACTCCCATGGATTGTGCTAGTAAACTCAGGGGCTGTCTGGCCTGACAAAAAACCTTTCTGGTGAAAAGTAAGCCTAATCCTCTGGGGTGATTAGTCTAGGATGGAAAATATAATCTGAAATTGGCCTAGTAAGTCGTTAACAAGCTCATCTGATGGGAGCTTAATTACTGAATACAGTTAAAAATCCATGTACTAGAGAGAGCTTTTTCTTCTTTTGCAGATTGCTCAAACTAGAGATTTTGCAGGGATGTAACTAATGTAAGGCGTCTTGGAGTCAATATGTTAGTAATAATGTGACCTGTGTATGCACTGTTGAATTTACCACTTCACCTAGCAAGCTCCTGTGAAAAAAAATATGAGCTTGATTTGTGAAGTTGGCTTTTTTTTTTTTTTTAAGTCTGTAAGAAGGTGTCTTACTTTGTCTAGAAATGATAACCACATTACTCATATTGTAATGGGATCCTTGTCTGTTAGGATGTCTTCTGTTTTAGAGCACCAAAGTTTGAAAGAATAGCAGGGGCAAAATATTAATGTATTGGCCCTTGCTGTTCCCAAATACTTGTGCTGGGAGCAAATGTGTGCCAGCAAATTCTTGTGAGAAGCACACATACCTACATGTACTTTGAAAGCAGAACAGATCAATAAAAGGGGCATGTGTCTAGTCACACCTAAATAATTGTCTGTCATCAAATCAATTAATGGCCATCTGAAGTGGAACACTGAAAATTCATGTGGTTTTCTGATTTCCTTCGTGTTATCAATTTAAGATTTTTAAACTTTATTTAATTTTTGGCATAAGATGTGCTCTGGAGAGAATTTATGCCTTCCTATTCCAGGCAAAAAAAGGATATCTTGATATCTGGATCAAAAAGGATATCTTGTATTCTTTCAAATCCTTCATACATTCCTGATATTTTCCTCTTCTAACCACAGTGGTTTATTTTGCAATTGATAAGTATGAAAAGAATGCTTATAAATCCATTGTTATCAATCAGAAAGCCAATGGATCTTATTAAATTTCTTTAAAAGGTATCCTAAATTCTAAATGTAGAAGACTTTCAAATAAACATTGCCACTAGTTTACAAG
Organism: Myiotriccus ornatus; assembly: GCA_036023395.1. Lineage (NCBI taxonomy): Eukaryota > Metazoa > Chordata > Aves > Passeriformes > Tyrannidae > Myiotriccus > Myiotriccus ornatus. The sequence goes on from JAYRBT010000093.1 coordinate 26,133,912, forward strand.
GTTAACAAAAGTGATCAAATACTGCCAGTAATTTTAGTAACTAAAGGGGAATAATTTCAATGTATCAGATGTTTAAAAAATCTAAAAAAGAAGAAAATTGATAGTACAACCTTCATTTGGGAAAAAGAACTTTTTTTTTTTTGTCATAAGACTTGCTATGAGATGCAGCCGAGTTCTATTCAGGTATGGATACACTTCCATTCTCGTATCACAGAAGACCAATGTAATTTGGTTTGTTTATTTTCAGACTACCCATCAAAACAAGGGTATAGTATGATCTCCACCTTGATCTCACATCTCTTAGATGTGAGAAATAGAAAGAAGTGCTGAAGTTTACAAGAATATCTGAAGCTAAGTGCAGAACTGAGTCCTATTCTTATAATTCCTAAAACAGTGCTTTAAATGATCTCTCCCAGTGTGTACCAGAGGAGACACACTCCAGAAGGAGGCTGACTTCAAAATGAATGTGAACACTCAATGTCTACAACAAAGTGAGTTTCAAAATCTCACCCTGTACATAATCCTATCTGATTGTAATTTCTTCTTACAGGTCTGAGACACAAATCACTGGTTAACTCAATGCAGAGTCAATATCCAAAAGCTCATGAACTGTCGACTCGCTCTGCCCTACCTCTCTGCCTGGCCTTTATCAAACAGTTTTACAGTGCTATCCAAAACCCATTTAAATCATCAAGGTTAAATCACATTGAATTATTGCGCCATACACCTAGCTATAAAGCCCGGAGCTGGACTTCGATGATCCCTGTGGGTCCCTTCCAACTCAAGATATTCTGTGATTCTGTGATCTCTAGGCAACACAGTTGTCTCCACCAAGGCATCTCACAGATCAAAACCACAAATGGCTTTCTCTCTCTAGCGTGAGAGCAGGTAAAATCCAGTACTGCAGAACAAGGGTGGGCGTTTAACAGCCACCTTCACTACGTGACTCATGAAATCAGTTATGAACTCCCTTTGATAAGAGTGGGCTAGAATGGCACCCTAGGGAAGATTTCCTAAATCATCAGGACATAATTTTACCCACTGACATAAAGTGGACTGCCTTCCCCCTAGTACTCAAATGTTTACTGTCTTCGAATGTGTGCAAATTTATTGCAAAACAAACTTTTAGACAGCTTGATTAATAGCTGTAATCACTGCTGGAGTTTTATATGTGTCTACATATAGAAGAAATAATCTGTCTTGACTCGCCTGTCTCCTGGTTCAGTTTTACAGAAATTAGGCTTAAAAATACTTTGCTTCTCATGAGTTAAGCTTTTGTAGAGTAATTGTCTAAACAGCAAGTACTGGGCTCCGTGACAGACTCTTTTCTGAACAGTAAGTTTATATAAGAAGTTCAGCCTCTGACTAAAACATTAAAAGAATTATGGCCTATCTCATTTTTATATATGTTGGACTTACCATAGAATTGTTTAACCCTATTGCCCCCTATGTAACAAAGTGTGATGAAACATTTACATGATCTTAATAGTGGAGTTTATACAAGGGTGTGAAGCAAGCTGTGTGTAGCTCTGCTTTGCACCCAGTTAATTTTTGGCACGTTAGCACATGAAGGCTTGATGCACTCCTGAACTGCAGCAGTAAGTGCTAGAAAAACACTGCATTTAACGGGTGTGTCGTGGCCTTCCGAGCTGTTCCTGTTGACTCCAGTACTGTCAGCAGCCCCTTCCTGCCCTCACTGGATTTTGCAACATTGGGATCAGTTGATATTGAACAGTCTCATCTGCAAAAATCCTATCCGAACTGGGAGGACTTCTGAAAACCTGAGCCTCCACCATGCCATAGCTCCTCTTTCTTCCCTGGGGACAGGGATGTCAGTCCAGAAATTCAGTCTTCATCATGGTCCAAGGGCTTCAGCAAAGAGGAGTTGTGAGGGAAAACTGAGAGCACATCTCTGGCAGGTGCATGATGTACCCACCACATGTGTTCCAGGGCAGCTGAAAAAGAAGGACTGTGCTTGTCCGTGGACTGCTGGGAGGCTCATTGAGTGTGCTGAGAGCCACAGGCTACTTCCACAGCTGCCAGTGCTGAGTGAGAAGGTTTGTTAAGAAATACGTGTTTAAATACCCCTGCCAGAACAAATTTTCCTAAGTAATTACACAGTTATTATTCCCCTCCCCCCTTCTTGTTACTAATAATCTTCATCTCTCTTCTTCTTCTCCTTCCCCCCACAATTTTCCAGACTGAGTTTCTGGGTGTCGGCCATGCAGGCCAGCAGATGTGGTTCAGGGTCCATTTGCCCACAGACACTGCATCCTCTTTCCCCTCTGTGTGGTCATTAATATGAAGAAACTTAAGCGTTGCCCTGAGGGGAAGAAGATGGGTTGTAACAACCCTTGCCTGTGATGCAGAAGGAATGCAATGACAAGCAACATTGCCTGTTCCTCTTTCCCTTCCTACATAGTAGAGACATCAAATTTTAAGTAGTAAAACCTCAGGGGTAAGTGAGAAGCTGTGTGAAGAGTTACGAGCAAGGATCTCATAAATAAACCTGATCTATCATAGTCCCACACAGTCTGTCTTGTCTAAATTTACAGCAGATATACCAAAAGCCCCAGGAAGGTGGGAAATCAGCTCATCATTATAGTTGCAGGCACTGGTTTCCAGGGAAGGTTTTCAGAAAGCAATTAGTGAGGCTGCATTTCTAGTCAACGATAAGCAAGTCCCATAGGAGAAAACAGAACCATAATGGCACAAAACCAAAGGTCCACCTCACTCGACATCCTCTCCAAGAGCGAATGTGATAGATAATATGTTCCAGGAAAAGAAAAGAGCCATAGGTAGAGGAGATTATTTCCCTATATCCTGGTTGATGGCAAGTCGTCAGTGCCCTGGCAGCCAGGAGGGGCAACCGTGTCCTGGGGGGCATCAGGCAAAGCATCACCAACCTGTTGAGGGAGGTGACTGTCCTAATCTGCTCTGACCTTGGTTTTGTGTCATTATGGTTCTGCTTTCGTTGCCCTCCTTTGCACTCTCTCTAATAGCTTTATATCTTCCTTGTATTGCACTGCCCAATACTGCACACAATATCCAAGGTGAGGCCCCCCAGGACACTTCCTTGTGAAGGGAAGAGGAGGGGCAGACACTGATTTCTGTGGTGACCAGTGACAAGACCCAAGGGAATGGCCTGAAGTTGTGTCAGGGGAGGTTTAGGTTGGATATTAGAAAAAGGTTCTTCACACAGAGAGCAGCTGGGCACTGGAACAGGCTCCTCAGAGAAGTGGTCACAGCACCAAACCTGACATTTGGATGATACTCTCAGGCACATGGTGTGACTCTTGGGAATGGTCCTGTGTGGGGCTAAGAGCTGGACTCGATGATCCATGTGGGTCCCTTCCAATTCAGCATAGTCTGTGATTTTGTGATTCTGTGATGTGTAAGATTCTGGAAGACCTGAGACATTCACGATTTTTTTTGTAGGATGTGTACAAAAAGTTGTGTGTTACATCTTAAAATAGGAAGAAAACAAAATTTAATTTTAGTTTTGTATAGTTGACCTTAAAACAGAAGATGTTTTCATGAACCAAAACTGGGGATGGGAGAGTGATGATAAGTTGGGCGCTGTGGTTGAGCCCTGAGACCCAGCAAAACAGGGTTGCTGAATACAGTATTACAAAGAGATGGATAAATGTGTTATTTATTTATTTTAATGTGTTACACTCTTCTTTCCTCCATATCAGTCCCATAGATAGCTTGAATCTTGATTAGATTCTAAAGCAGTGGGAGGCACATACAAGTGCTGCCATGACACTGCATTAAGAATATCAATGCCACTTGCAAAATATTTTTTTGCTGGATTTGGAGTTATTGCTGTGGTGGGAAAGAAAATTATTTGCTCTTTTAGAAGTTTATCTAGTGACTGTGCAGCCTTCAAAGTATTGCATTCAGAAAATGAAAGAGAAGAAACTTGATGTGTAATGCGTAGTGCCAAAAATGGTTAATCAATTTTGACAAAATTCTATCGTAGCTTTGTTACAATGCTCAGTTTTATTATGGGGTTCTAATTCTCTATTCTGAGTCACCTAACGATGTGCTTGGAGTAAAGGATAATTATGTTATTATACATTAATCTGAATGCTTGAAAAAGATGTTCACAAGAATTCTTGTACCTGGCTTGGGTACTGAAAACTTCTGTTACTCAGATGTTCCTATTTTGCTCCCATACATAAGGCACATTTTAACTAGAATATCAGGTGTTACAAGAGTAACTTTATTATATTTAAGTCTAGTGCATACTGTCTTTCTGAAGATAATCATCACAATGTAGGACAGAGTCTAAGAGTGAGAACGAACCAACTCTTGCCCATGCAACTGACTTGTCAATATGGACCATTAAGTGGAACATTGCCTTCTCTCTCATACATCGTTAGACTACTGTCTTCTCACAGTAGGAATACTAGTTCCCTCCCTCCTCTAGTCAACACATATACTCATTGTGAACATATCCCCTTCAGTTTCCAGCTGCCTCCCCCTTTGTTGCTTTCCCTAATCCTTAGCATCTTTATGTATCTCCACAGCTCCTCCTTGGCTGTGGGAAAGGTCCGTTGTTTTATCTGTCCCCATGAGGAAAATCTGTTTTAGTATTTTATTCCATCTGACACCAGGATAAAGGTGGTGAAAAAACTTTTGCCATTTAAGTGACAGTATCTCTGTCAAACACCCTGACTTCTCTATTAAGTGTCAAACCACAGGGTGTTTTAAGAAACAGAAGTGCACCTACACAACTTCAGAGGATCAGCAAGAGAAATCCTGCCTTCATTACTGACAGATACTTACTAATCTCCTCTCTGAGATTAGGAGAGCATGTAACTGACGAACAAGTGCAGTCCTCAGCCATTCACTTGTGTCCCAACTCTTACCAGTTGCAGGCAGCTTCAGCTGCTTATTGAAGTTAAGCAGCACTCATGCTGATAAAAACTAGACTGCACTACTGCTCTGCATTAACTCAGCTGTCAAATATCTCAGCTTTGGAAAAGGTAATAATTGCACACAGTTAGTCTCTGTACTTATCAGGAGGGAAAATGACCTCATACTGTGAAGCAACATACTGCTGTATGGACATACTTCAGTCTTTAAAGGCTCCAAGAAGAGCCCTGGTCCTGCCTCTGTTCTTTCTGCTTTCAGCCTTACAAGAACCCCCCAGTGTGGCTCCAATCCAGGGAGGTTGTAGGACAGACATTTCTTTGCTGCAAGCAGACAGGGAAGGTGCTTTGTACACACATCTGCACTGCTCCTCCTGACAGTGGTGATGTATTCCCTCCTATTTCATAGATAACAGTGCAGCAAACAATTAAATACATACTGCCATTTATTACCATAGTCTACCAGAGTGTTCACAACAGGAAATGGATGCTTCAGTATCCATGGGCTGGAGAGAAGTTACTTGTTTATACCAGGGCTCTATTTGATGGCTGTTAGCGAGGCTAATCTCTGGTTTCTGGCCTGTCTAATGGACAACTTTTTGATTGTCTATTAGAAATCATTTACCAAGTTGTTGTTGGCTTCCTCCCTGCTTGCAAACAGATGTCACACTTGTACACTAACTTCAGCTGTTAGTAACTCACAACTCAAATGAAAACAACTCTCAGATGGTTAACCTCAAAAGCTTAACTACTGCCTTCAGGCACTGCCTTCTTTTAGCTGACCATCACTGCTCCTTGGAATCAGCTTTGCATCAAGCCATTTCCCATTTAAACTCTGCCTTTAGGCACTGACTATTCAGCTGCTGTCCTGCCATCTTTCTCTCCTCCAAGGCATTGGTAAGACCCTGGAGAACTCTGTGTTAACAGCCACCATGACCTATATCTTAATGTTGCGTAAAAGTTGCATAAAAGCTAATCTTTGCTTTTGGAAAAAAAGCACAGTTGTAAGCTTCTGTCTCCAAAAAGAATCAGCCAATGACATTTGCTTGGATTGAAAAATCCCAGCCTTTCCTTCATCCCTGTGGAAAACAAGTATGAGGACCCTTCAAATTGCATACCAGCTGGGTGCATACTCCCAAGAGCTCACGCAAGTTCCCTTGACCAGCCATGGCCAGAGCAAAATAATAACGAAAGGCAGATGTCAGATGTGTCCAAAAAATGGAGAACAGGAATAAAAGGGATCTTCTAGTCTATATCAAAATTATGTGGAAAATAGGTCTGTGCCAATTGAAGTTTAGTAAATTTAAACTATGTTTCCCAAGTAAGTGTGAGGGTAAAAGACCCTTCTGGAAGATTTTACTACAAGGAAATTATAGTTTTTTGCTTAAGAAAGCTTTCTTACCTGCAAGAGGCATCTTTCCCAGAGGCAGTTTTAAATGTTTTCTTCTTCTGTATTCCAGAGAAACTCTGCCTGCTATGAGAAAAAGATAAGTCAATACAGACATGTTTGAAGGCTCCACAGAGGGGAAGGCCAGAGACGATTGGACAATCATAGAAAACACAAGAAGAACAGGGGCCATGTCTTTGCCCAAGTCTGGTGTTCGAAATGTCATTAAGATTAATGTTCTTTAAGTCTACTGTCCTCGACTTTGGAAATGAATTTTACTCCAATCTTTCCACTGCCTGACATCTTGGGATACCTGCGCATTATCTTACTCCACAGTAAGTACAGACTTCAAGTCTTTACGTCTTAAAATGAGTTACTCTGGGGTTGTAGAAATTAGTCAGTCTTATAGCTTTACTGCAGACAGTAAGGCAGCTGTCTGCCCTGTTGAGACACAAAAGGGCAGATTCCCCAAAACTGTTTCTGGTAGGACATGCCCAGGAGTATTTTAGGAAATTCCGAAAGATGTGCAGTCCGTGCGTGGGTGAGAGAGTGACAGTTCTCATTAGGTCATGGGATATTACCAAGAACATGTGATGCCTGAATAAATTTGGAGTGACTAGAATGCTTGTGAAAAAAGAAGATATGACAGGTTGCAACAAGTAATCTCCTACTCTTTTCTTTTTTTTTTTTTAACATACAGACTTGTAATCCCATTACATATGTTGTAAACAAAATTCCGAGCCAAATGTGTGATTTAGAGACAAATCACTCCACTTTTCCTATATTTGTTCTCTTTTTATGTTTTGTGATGGTGGGAGAAGACATCATTTTTTTCTTTAATGCTTTTGGAGAAGTAATGCCCCAGATTGTATGCAAGCATTATAGCTACAGTGGTACATATTTTTTCTTATTTTACTATATCATTAACTCCAGGAACAGTAGCTTAAGAATAATTCAGCAATCTAGAATCATTCAGCACTCACTGCAACTTTCTTTTTGCATTATGTAAATTTTAAAAAAAAGACATGCAGGCATTTTCTCCCTGTTTCAAATAGACCTTGGGTGTTTCAACTGCCCCTTGGGGGAACAGCATCTGAGGCTGGGACTCTGTGCAGGACCAAGGTACCTGTTAAGGTCAGTGCTGCCTGATCAAGTAGGCTGTTTTCCATAATGTATGTCTGAACCATTTGCTCCCACGGGCTTTTGCATTTCAGGTGCTTCTGTGTTTTCATTCATGACTGTAAATACAATGGAAAGTAACCCCAGAGTGCCGTTAACAGTGTGTGTGTGCAGGCAGGGCAGTGCTGAAGAAGGCTAGGGGCAGGACTGCTGCTGAAACTGCCAATTTTGCAGGCACTCAACGACTCAAAGAAATCTATGGTGTGCTCACTATCATAATCTCTTTAGACCTTGTACTAATGACCAGAATATTGCCCTGGTCCCAAGGCTAAGTAGAACAGATTTTATTACAAGGCTATTTCATTCTATGATAAAAGTTTTGCCTTTCAAAGATGAAACAACTTCCACTTCGTTCTGCAGAATGTGTATTGCATAAAAGTTCAAGACTGTGCTCGACTACAGAGGCTGAAGGGTGTGATTCAGACCAAAGTATACCAAAAGCTTACAAACCAAGGTAGAATTTATGCTGCCTCACATTTCTGCTTGGAGATAGACCTACTTTCAGCTTTCCCTTTACGTATAAGTATGCAGTTACTTTACTGCCAGAGACACATAACTTATTTTTGTCTTCTTATGTGGCCAGTTGCAGATTTTCACTTTAAAGCAAATTTCTAAATGTACAGCTGACAGCATTCTGGGAGAAAGGGCCCAACTACTAAAACCATTAAAGATAGGCAATACAACAGGAGTAGGTTTTGTCATTGGACAGTCACAGAAAACATATAAAATTCTTTTAATTATACTTCAAGTGAACTGTGGACCTGTTTAAGGCAAACAAAGAGTTGGGCAGAATATAAACAGTTGTCTGTATTTTTCAGTTGTTCCAACAGGTATAATGTTAAATGCATTTGTGTCCTGGTTTTGGCTGGGATAGAGTTAATTTTCTTCACAGTGTCTAGTATGTGTTTTGTCTTTGTGCTGAACACAGGGTTAATAACATAGAGATGTTTTTGTTATTGCTGAGCACAGCTTACATGGAGCCAAGGCCTTTTCCACTTTTCATACTGCCACAGTGGTGAGGAAGTTGTGGGTACATGGGAAGTTGGGAGGAGCCACAGCTGGGATGGATGACCCCAACTGACCAATGGCATATTCCATACTGTATGACATCATGTTCAGTATATAAAGTGGGGGAAGGAAGGAAGAAGGGGGAAACATTTGCAGTAATGGTGTTTGTCTTCCCAAGTAACCATCGCATGTGAAGGGGCCCTGCTCTCCTGAAGATGGATAAACACCTGCCTGCCCATGGGAAGCAGTGAGCTAATTCTTTTTTTTTTCTTTGCTTGTACGTGTGGCTTGTATTTTCTCTATTAAACTGTCTTTATCTCAACCCACGAGTTTTCTGGTTTTTACCCTATCAATTCCCTCCTCCATTCTGCTGGTGAGCAGTTGAGCGAGTGGCCATGTGTAGTTTGTTTTCCAGCTGGAGTGAAACCAGGACAACTTGAAAATCCATGTCTTCTGGTTCTACCTTCCACTTTAAATACTTTCACTGCTAGTTACTTAGTTAAAAGTTGACTTAGTTACTTAGTTTTCAGGCAACTTGAGAAAGCAAGGTCACAGAAAATTCCTGTTGGAATTCATATGCCACCTCTTCCTTCAGGCTCAAGAATGATTCATCCTGATGAACAAGAAATTGGCAAAGGAGACAAGAAGCCAACACAGATGAGTAAAGAACTCCTCTCATTACTCAAGCATAAGCTGGAAATACACAGAAGATAGAAGCAGGGTCAGGCCACTTGGAATGAACATAGAGAGCTTGTCAGAGTAAGCCGAAATAAGATGCGGAAGGCCAAGGACCACCTGGAATTAAATATGTCCAAGAATGTCAAGGCGAACAGGAAGGGTTTCTTTAAATACATCGATAACAAAAGGAAAACTAAGGATAGTGTGGGCCCATTACTGAACGGAGGGGGCATCATGGTAACAGAGACTGCAGAGAGGCCAGAGTTACTGAACATCTTCTTGGCCTCAGTCACCACTGACAAGACCAGCCCTCAGGAATCTCTGACCCAGGAGACAAGGATAAAGCTATGTTGAAAGGTAGACTTTCCCTTGGTCAAGGAGGGTCAGGTAAGAGAACACCCGGGCAAACCTGACATCTACAAGTCAGCGGGCCCTGATGGGGTGCAGCACAAGTGATGGGAGAGCTGGCGCCTCATTCTGGAGGCCATCTCTATCCACATGGATGACAAAAATGTGATCAGGAGTAGTCAGCATGGATTCAATAAAGGTAAATCATGTTTGACCAACCTGACTACCTTCTATGATGAAACAACTACCTAGATGGATGAGGGTAGAGCAGTGGATATTGTCTACCTCTACTTCATCAGGTTTTTGACACTGACTCTCACTACACCCTCATAAACAAACTCAGGAAGTGTGGACTGGATGAGGACACTGAGGTGGACTGAGAACTGGCTAGATGGCAGATCCCAGATGGTCACAGTCAGTGGCACAGGGTCCAAATTGTTGCCTGGTACTAGTGGTGTCTTCCCAGGGGTCAATATTAGGCCCAGTATTGTTTAACTTATTCATCAATGAGTTGGATGAAGGGGTAGATGCTTCCTCAGCAAGTTCACTGATGACACAAAGCTGAGAGGAATGGCCAGTACCCCAGAGGGCTGTGCGGCCCTTCAGAAGGACCTTGACAAGTTGGAGTGTTGGGCAGAGAGGAACTGTGTGAAATTCAAATGCAAATCCTACACTTGAGGAGGAATAACCCCATGCACCAGTACAGTCTGGGGGCTGACCTGCTGGAGAGCAGCTCTCTGGAGAAGGACCTGGTTGTCATGGCGGACAACAAGCTGTCCATGAGCCAGCAGTGTGCTCTTGTGGCCAAGAAGGCCAAAGGTATCCTGGATTGTACTAGGAAGAGCACTGCCAGCAAGTCGAGGGATGTGATTCTGCCCCTCTATTCTGTCCTGGAGAGGCACATCTGGAGTGCTGTGTCCAGTTTTGGGCTCCTCAATACGAGACATGGAGTTCCCACAGCGCATTCAGTGGAGGGCTACAACGCGAATTAGGGGACTAAAGCATCTCTCTAACAAAGAAGGGCTGAGGGAGCTGGGTCTGTTCAGTCTTGACAGGGGACAACTGAGAGGGGACATCATCAGTGCCTTTAAGTATTTGAAGGGAGGCTGTCAAGAGGACGGACTCAGACTTTTCTTGGTGGCGCCAAGCAACAGGACAGGAGGCAATGGGGAGAAATTGATGCACTGTGAGTACCACCTGAATATGAAGAAGAACTACTTCTCTACTCTGTGGGTGATCGTCCGCTGGAACAAATTCCCTAGAGATGTTGTGGAGTCTCCCTCACTGGAGAAAATCAAGAACCATCTGGCTGAAATCCTGTGCAGCATGCTCTAATATGAGGTTGGACCAGATGACCCACTGTGACTGATGGACCATACGACTTCCAATCTTACCCATCCTGCGATTCTACAAAGATAAACCACTCCTTCAGGTTTGAGTTGGGTTTCTGCTTCTGCACAGAAAGCCCTGAAGTATTTGGAGGAGGGGAAAAATAATTTTCAGAATTTTGATACAGGATAGAAAACTCTCCTCAAGAGGCTTGATCAGTGTGTGTCTACCTTGTAACTTAACTGTTATGATTATTGAAGTTATCTAGACTTCCCTGAGCTGAAAAACTTAAGAGAAATTACATGTCTAAATAGCAGACAACAATGACATGTCTAAATAACAGACAATAAATACTGTTGTGATTGAAGACATTAAAGAAAAATCTTGTTTGCAGCACCTTGGATTAAATACGCATTCATCAAGTTATGTGATGAATTTGATTACCACTTGATGTTTTCAATTCAGAGGAAACCTAACGTAGCTTTTCATATAGCTTTACTCTCAGACAACACTGATGACAAGTGTGACACCCCCCTGAGTCACACTAATGCTCGTTTGCATCATAAACTCACATCTTTAATAAATGTTCTCTGTTGTTTCATGCCCACAGGAGTTGTCTTTCATGCAAGACACCCACATATCTCTGGATGAAACAAGACTTTCAGCTTTACACACAAAGCCCAGCTGAGCAGCCTCTGAAGTTAATCCTTTGAAAGATCCTCGCTGGTCAAAAGTGTTACTGCTGCTGCCTGTTCCCACTAGTCAGTGGGTCCTTTGTATTTCCCTTGGAGCAGAATGAATTCTCTTTCAAAAAAAAACCCATTCAGAGCTGCAACTTGCATAGACTTTACAAAATCTATTTTCACTGGGAGAAAGACTGGAAGAGCAGCCCTATCCTATCCCATCAAGCAGTATCACACACAGTGAGCAGGAGAAGACCCCACCCCTCCATATACTGCTAATGTCCTGTCAGAAATCATGTTCTCCTTCCTGTCATCCATGTTTAATCAATTCCTCTTTGTGGGATGGTAACACCTCTGGAAAGTCACCTTAGACCAGAACTAAGCCTCAGTCTATTAACTTCCTATAAATTTCAAGCTCATGGAATTTAGTGGATAATGGGTTTTGTTAAAGACCCCTCCCAACTTCAGGGACTGTTACTGGTTATCCGGTTATTGAATTTGGTGGAACAGGTACATAACACAACTGAAAGTCTCTTCATGATTGCATGCAATAGGAATTTTCCATCAGGTACTGAGCAAATGTGTAGGGAAAGGAAGTACTACAGACAATAGCAGCAGCTAAAACAGCGGGCTGTCTGGTTAATCTGGTTTTTTATGTCCCTTTCAAGAATGAGCTGGAAGTAAACATGCACTGTGTTCAGACTCATCATTTATTAGAGGTTAAAGAGAAAATGATCTGATCTTCCTGATATATCTTAATACCAAACATGCCTAAAATGATGCTTTTGAACATCCCAGGGCCAGAAGAGCAGGCTACACTTTTGCCATATAAGGGTCACTCGTTCATGAAGCGAATAATTTAAGGAAAAAGACAAAATGGTGCCTCACTCAGCGCATCCCATTATTTTTCAGTGGAATGTTTTCCCTCCTGGCAATTCTGCGCTGAAAGTTAATGACCTGACTCATGCTGTCTAGCCAGACAGGGACACAATGCTATCAAGCAATGGGTGGAGAGCAGGGAATTAAAAACTGTATGCTTTAATGGATATTTCCTAGTATTGGTATTGTATCTGACTCAAGAAAAAACGTTTAATAACAAACTTAATTAACAGCTTGTCTGGACCAAATGTAATCCACAAACATCCTCCTCAGATGCAGAGGGATAGAATTGTAAATCTGGACTCCATTCAAATACACAAAATATCTCCTTCCTAGCGGCTGAGCAAACATCACTTTATGGTGATACACTCCATAACACAGACAGCTGGAAGGCGTTGCTGCAGACAAGTGAAAGACCTGGCCTACAGTACCTAAGATCCTTCATAGCCTGTAAAGAAAGAAAAAATTTAACTCCATTGGAGGCCTTGCGCTTTATGGTGAAAGCAGTTCTTTAGTTCAGCTAGCTTATCACTAAAAACTACTGTACCCAGCAAAGCTACAATGGAATTTACCAGAAATCACATGCATGCATTCCAGGGTATAAGCAAACATGAAATAAGTAATTATGCTTCACATTGTATTCGTCCAAGTTGTTCTTTCTCCTGCGGCAGTTTGCAGAATTCTTGTCTATTTTGTCTGGAGCAACTTCATTGCATCTTCTAAGATGAATAGTACTAAACATCTTTGATTATAAAAATAATGAGCAAATGTTTAAAAAAACTTTTTTTTACATTTGGCTGTAACTAAAAACCAAAAAAGATTAAAAAAAAAAAAAAAAAGCTGGAAATAAACCACAGAATAAGTTTTCAAGGAACAGAGATGCATATGCACCATTGCACCACAATCACACATCTTGGATGTTCTCTAACCATTCAGCTATGTTTTAAGTGCAGTTATGACATCTAAGACCTGATATGGCATCTAAGACGAGGAATGTCTGCAAAGTGTAAATCCACTGAGAAATATGAGTGCTCCTTCTGCACATGGTAACTGTATTCATGTACAAATACAGAAGTTACTGTGATGGCAGCTCAGTTTGTTATTTATTTCTACTGCTCAAAGATCTGTATATGATCCTGTTAGAGGCAAGCAAGGTGGGAATATGTTTTTCTTCTTGTATGCCTCCTATACAGTAAACACAGTTGCATTAAATTGTCTTAGATTCTATAAACAATATGCAACTTTATAAAAATTACAGGAATTTTCTGCCATGGCCACACAACATAAACACAATGTCAAATACAATCTAGCCTTCTGGCTGTTATTTTCTTTTACTTGAATTGTGACTAGTATAGACAATCAGGTTAAGAGGATTAAGTCTATTTGGTCTCCAGTGGAAAATATTTTTCTGTCCACCTACAGCAACCAATGTTTCTTTGGGATATTTAAATGATCTTTGACATCTAATACTTTAACAGGAGCTGCAAAGTTCAGAGAAAAAACAAACCACTAACTTTCAAAATATAAGCCTTAATTTTTAAAGGAATATTTTGGGGGGAGAAAAAAGAAAAAAGAAAAAAAAAAAGAAAAGAAAACTTTAAATGTCCTTATTTAGCTACAAAACCACCCAGCTAGGAGCACAACACCTATTTGCTTCTCTTTTCCCAAGACTTTCTGATCTGTCTATCACTAACTAACCAGAGCAGTCCTAATAAAGCAGTTATGTGCAAAAGTCCCTTGTGAAAGACAATGCAATTTACAATCAAGCGTGTTGTTTCTGGGCAGTGAAGGAAGGATCTTGGGGGGAGATCAGCTTGGTTTGTTAAGTATTTTGGCATGTTTTCAGCATCTGTTTTTCGTCAGAGCCTTGCAACTGCAGCTGTAAGAAAAAGATGAGTCAGACATCCACTCCCTTAGTGTTCTGTGACCAAGATAGTCTAGTTACAAAAAGAAGAAGAACCAGTTTTTGGAAAGCTGAATCACTTCACCTGAGAGGGTGGGACAAGGCTATGGTGCAAAGCAACCTCAGGCTGCACACAGAACAGCAAAAAATAAATTTTGTAAGTACTGCATGTGCCTTCTAGGTGAATGAAAATTAGAAGGCAGTGGGGAAAGATGCTTTAAAGTGAGTGAAAGGCAGCAATGGTCAGGCTTAAGGAGGAGTATTTATTTTAAAGCTTCCATAACTTCCCTGTTTTTAGAGAAAATATGTAGGAATGTACATTGAGAGAAAGCTTAACATCCATTGAAAATGCAGTCCGTGAAAAAGTCAAAGGTTCATCTAACTAGATAATGCCTGGGTTTAGTTATTTTTTTAACTATGATAGTAGTGCTTTTTCCACAACTTTGCACTCCACTATTGTTTTTCATGACCTAATGAGACAATTTTGTCTGAAACTTCTCAGAATTACTTTCTGACCTCACTGATTTGAGAAGTCTTCCCAACAGTTTGCTACGACTTGCCTCCAGAAATGCTAGACTTCTGTATCTATAGTTTAGTTTGGGATACAGGAGGTATTTTAACACTGACTGTGTTTAAATCACTTCCACACAGGCAGCAAAACTCTTTACTTGTGTGGCTTCTGTTTATTTCTGAGACAAATAAAGGACTATTTTTTTTTTCTGCCTGGAGATGCACAATGAACTAAGACTCTCATAAATAACTTTGTATTTTTATAGAAGTTCACTTTTTTTATTATTTTTGTGCTTTCGCATCAGTTCTCCGTTTTGCTCATTTGTCCTAAAATTCAGTGCAAAAAAACCCCAACAAAAACAAACAAACAGACGAAAACCAACCAAACAACAAAATACCCCAAAGCAAAACAAGCAAAAAACCTAAAAACCTTCTTAAGAATACAAGAAAATTCTTTCTATTGAACTCAAAAGCTCCCTGTGGTATAGACTGTCTTTTTGCACCTGATACATTGCACATTCTGATACATTGCACATTCTGATACATGGCTAATGGTCCTATGTATGATAATAAAAATGTCACTAGTGCATGCCAACTTAAATGGAAACTTTTCACTGTATCTAGCAATATATGATAACAATGTACAACAGTACAATAGAAATAATGTCCCATCAATTTCTTTTATAAATGTGCATAATTAAAAAAAATTGCAAAACCAGGATGGTAACATCAGGATTTTTAAAAGCATTTTAAAAACATTCAAATTTGTGTACAGAAACCTAGGAAAACCAATTATTTACTTTTAAAATATAGCTATTTTTAGTTCCAAATTATTTTAATGAAATCATAGAATAATCCAGATTGGAAGGGACCTCCGGAATTAATTTGTCTCACTGCTGGAAGCAGTCCAGTTAGATCAGACTGCCCAGAGAGCTGTCAAATCAAATTTAATTTCTCCAAGGTTGGTGATTTCATACCCTGTCTCATGGTTTTTCCCAACGGCTAATGGGATTTCCCATATTCCAGGTCACGTTCACTGCATTTCATCCTGTTGCTGTTCACCACTGGGAAGTATTTGGCTCAATTTTCTCTACTCTCTCCCACAAGGGAGCTGCAGAAAGGAAAGAGTTCTTCCTTCCCCTCCTCTTTCCCAGGATGAACCATCCTGGTGTCCCCTACTTGCCCCTGAATAACCTGTTGTCCAACCCTGACCATCACAGTGACCCTTCTCAGGACCTATCCAGGTAGAAATTCTTTACTGTGAGGGCAGAAAAGCACTTGAACATGTTGCCCAGAGAAGCTGCGGATGCCCCATCCCTGGAAGTGTTCAAGATCAGGCTGGATGGAAGTCTGGTATAGTTAAAGCTTTCCCTGCCCATGGTGAAGGGTTGGAAGTGGGTGATCCTTAAAGTCCCTTCCAACCCAAACCATTCCATGATTCTATGGTTCAGGTCCCTCTGTACAGCAGTCCTGACCTGTAGTCCATTGTTTGTTCCACCCAGTTTGGTATTGTTGCCAGCTTTCCAAGACTGCCATTCATCACATCATGTTGTCAATAAACACATTGAACAAAGCTGTGACACTTCCTCCTTGCCTGTATCCCAGACTTTTGTTTGGTTGTTGCAGGCCTGTGGATGAAGAGAGAGTGTGCCTGCTGCTGACACAAAGCACAAGTTTTCAGCCTCTCCCATCCCAAGGCTCTCCAAAATACACTTTGTCCACTTCTTCTTGTGCTCTGTGGCTTTGGCTTCTGCCTCTGCAGGATGCATAAAAAAACCCCTGTGGAGATCCTGTCCCTTCTTCCTAATGCTACACAGTCTGCTCCTCTCCTCCTGCCATTCTTGAAATGACTTCAAACATGAAATCTATGATTGAGATTCAGAAGCAACACATCTTCCTCATCACCTTCACCAACATGGATATGAGTCAGCAGACTTTAGAAAACTGCTAGTATCATTTGGTTGGTTTGACAGTTTGACCTTTTCCAGGTATGAGCATTTTAACGCTTCCAGATGATCTCGGAATCCCATATGTGACACATGATCCTGTGAGTGCCTCTACAAACAGAGGACTCTCCCTGAATCCACACCAAGTACTGTATTTCACAGTAGGCATTTAAAATAAAGAGAAATGTTCACACCACAAATATTCTTAAGAATACTCTTAAAAGAAGCTTCTCATCTTAGGAAAACAGCAATGAATGATGCGTGAAATAGCCCATTGTAGATGTAAACCGAATTACTTTTTTAATGCGTTTCTGAAGTGTAAACACCTCCTTGCTGCAGGGGAAGCTGTAACTTACTGTTCGGATATTAATAATCACACTGTGTTTGCCTTACTCTTTGAGGCAGTCAAACAGAAAAACTGGTCCTACACATCCTGGCAGAGTCACCTGCTGTGCCTCTGCAGGTGAGCGCCAGCCATTCAGACACTCGACTGTAAGGGGTACTGCTAACCATCACACTTGCATGCAGAAATGATCCCCGCCCAGTGTAGGGGAAAGGTTCCAGTAGTCAACCAGAGCTTATTTAATGCAATAAAACAAGAGCTCACAGTTCAAGCTCCCTCCTGTTGCTCATTATCTCCTCAGCCTGCAATCAGCTGACAAACAAAGAAAAGTAGCTGTAATACAGTTTATTGAACAAAGAAATGTTTTATCAGACAATAACACTGATAGGTATTTTAATTCCAGTGCTTATCTTTATGACAGGTATACTTACTGTCTGCAATAAATTTTAAATATTTATCTGAGAAAAGGTCTTAAGGGTGATTACCATAAGGAAGACTATGCTCTTCAGAATCTGAAAACCTGAAAATCCAGCTATATTTCCCCCACATTCAAACAAGGTATTTTTAAACAGTAATTCCTCTTCTTTCTGTTTCATTCAGAGTGAAGCAGAAAAGCAAAATTTGTTCGTCTTTTGCCATTGAGTACCAGTTTCCAGAGCAATCATTCAATATTCAGTTTGTAGGTCTGGACCCAGTCTCCAGCCACTCCAGTTCTGACCTGAAGACAAACCAAACTTCCCCGTGCTGTAACCATTGGGTGACCATCTGCAGTATCTCCTGCCAAAGTACACAGAAAAACAAAGAGACCTGTAGTTCTGAAAGCAGAAACGTCTGACAGGAATGTCACTTTCTGAAATTTCTTTGATGAGAAGTTTCCAATCATTTCCAGTAGAAACTTTTATTTCAAAAGACCTAACATTTCCTCTTCTGCCCCATAAAAAGTAACAAAGGCAAATATTTAATCTGAACATTCCCCACCCGTCTCTAGCCATCAGACGATCTGCTTTGCACAGCTATTTTCAATCTGGCTCTCTGTGCCTCTGCAGGGCTTAATTTCTTCACCCTGAACAAAGAGCAGCTGACTGAGATGGCAACTTCAACCAGTTCTGTGATGAATGAGACAAGGGTTCTGCAGGCCTGGAACAACACTGTTCACGTGTGCTGGGAGGAGAACTGAGGGAAGGGTGATCTGAAATGACCACCTATTTATGCAGAGAACATCATGCTTGTCTTTGTAGAACCTGTCACTTCACATGCTGACTACTGCCAGTAAACTGAGTGAAGGTTTCCAAATGAGTTTACGATACAGTTGGTTCCACATCCATTGGATCAGGGATTATCACCTTAGAATCATAGAATCATAGAATTAACTGGGTTGGAAGAGACCTCCGAGATCATCAAGTTCAACCCTTGATCCAATCCCACTGTGATTACCAGACCATGGCACTCAGTGCCACATCCAGCCTCAGCTTAAAAACCTCCACCACCTCTCTGGGCAGGCCATCCCAATGCCTGACCACTCTCTCTGGAAAGAACTTCTTTCTAATATCCAACATAAACCTCCCCTGACAGAGCTTAAGACTGTGCCCTCTTGTCCTACTGCTGATTGCCTGGGAGAAGAGACCGACCCCCACCTGGCTACAACCTCCTCTCAGGGAGT
>JAYRBT010000093.1:26173398-26187404 GCA_036023395.1 Myiotriccus ornatus
GATTCCAGCTCCCCTGCTGTCAAATCCTTTGCTCTTTCTGCCTGTGAACCCCACTAAGGGCTAAATCCAAGAATGACTTCTGAATAAAACCATTTTGTGCACACACAATGAGCATTTTGTTCAAGCCATTTAAGACATATTTTCAATAAATTTTTTCATTATCAGAGGCATTTTAAAAATGTTTCACCTTTAGCCACAGTTTACAGATACACTGTATACAGACTTAAGTTTGCACAATGGATTTATTTTTCTTAAAGGCTTAATCATTTTTAAACCACCTCATGTTGCTAAACATGACCAACCGTGGATAAGTAAACGTTTTTATCCCTAGCACATGTTTTCACATTTAATCTTATTTACTATAATATGCAATAGGTTCTTCCTCAAAAATGAAAGTCAAGTAACAATGCCTATACGGATGAAACTGCTTTATAGCATTGGTTTCTTTATGGTGTTTCCTTGGATGGTTCTTTTTTTTTTTTTAAGATCAATCATTGTATATTCTAAGTGGGAGTTGTGACATGCCCTTGGAAACACTTTTCTTTAATATATATTCAACTAATAAGAATTTGCCTTAGAGATGCACACAGACTTATAGGTAATTATGGCACTGATCCTGTAAAAAAATATTTCCTGCACTTTATTTCAATTTTTACAGTCATAGAGTGTCCCACATATCTCACTTGCAGAAGCAAGACTGGCTTGCTGGAACCAAACATGATACAAACAGAAAGTATTTCTTAGACTTCAAAACTAATGTAATGTAGTTTAAGTCTCTGCTGAGCTTTATCTCTCTTGTTACTGCAAATCACAATAAAAACGAATTCCCACCTCAGCTCCTAGTGAGCACCTCCTCTAGGCTGCAAAGTTCCATGATGCCCCTGGCAGTCTACTTGGAAATAATGAATTGAACTGACCAATATCTCTACTGTGTCTTCTCCAGGAAGATCTAGGATCAAAGTGATTTAATTGAAAATTCTGCCTGCTGATGCAGAATCCACTATGGGTTACAAGAACCACATTTCACTGGGTGGAAAACTTTCTGTCTGTTTAAAAAAGAAAGAGATTCCCCCCCACACACACAATCTCATTTTTATTATTACACCTGATCTAGTGATGACTCCCTCAACAATGCCATCCAACACAAAGGTTCTGATAAGAAATACAAAGTTGCAGCCACCTCTTCATCCACTTATGAGTCATTTACTTGAGACTTCACCCCTCATATTCTAAGAAGTCAGTTTATAATCCATTCACTTCTAAGAAGTTAATTTATCAGCTTGTCATACTGGGAAGATTTTGTTTTTCTTCTCCTCTGCAGTGGGAAGCTGAACATCACCACTCCTCTACACACAACAGAAGAGCTTATGAGTTTCATCACACCAGAAAACCAGCAGACTCTGTGTTGCAATAGGCAGGCACCACTAGTGTGTACTTGCTCTCAGACTTGCTCTAGATGTTTTTTATCCTAATATGGGTATGGGAAATGATGAATTTGCAGGAGCATATTTACTTGCTCAATACTGAGCAATTAGAAGCACTTTCACTGACTAAAATAACCAAGCCAGGTAGCTCAAAGGTAGTGCGAGTATATCTGTGTATTCCACCTGGTGTTGTACAAAGATGCCCTAAACACCATGAGGTACCTGCTTTTGCAAGCACTGCCCAGTATTGCTCCTTACTGCTGTGCAATGTCCCAGATGCAAATCCTTTTGCTGCTGCACGAGGGATCAGCTGCAGAACTGGCCAACCTCAGTGGACAATAATCTCATTAAATAGGGCAGAGTAAATGAGAGGGGGTGAGGCTGCCTGTTCCTCATACACAGATGGGGAAGCTTCATCACGTTTACACCAGTTAGATCACATTACACTGTATCATGGAGTAGGACACAGGTCACAAGTTGTGATCTGAGCTTGCCCTTCTATTTCTGCACCTTTCTCAAATTCTGCCAGTGAACAAGTGAAACACCTACAGGACAAAGTACTTCACATTGGTTGTTGTTCATTGGTTTGTGATTTGTAGTACCTCAAGGTGTCAAACAGCCAATAGATGTTATAGAGTGTACTGCTTATTAAATATTACTGCAAAATGCTTTGTAAGCAATATGATAACAAGTTTTGAGGAAGATTTTCTGATATTTAAAGCCATTGGGTCACAATAGCTTCTATTTAGAAGTCTTCCAGTGTGGTTTCAACATCTTTTAGCAAACTGAATTCATGGGAAAGTTATCAAACGTGACAAGCTGGCCTTGTACAGACACACAGTACTGTACATTTTGCAGCAGCAATTTCAGGGTATTTCACTGTGTTTCAGCTTGCACATATCTCTGAGGAGCCAGTGCTCAGTAGATTTCAAATTAATAAGACCTAACTTCCCCTCTGCTCCCTCAGCTTTAAACTATGACCCAGGGATGTGACACTTAACCTTAACAAAGTCAGTTCACTAAAACACGTGACCTGAGAACAGCGAGCTGACCTTGTCGAGCAATGACTGCCACACCAGAATGCTGCTTTGCAGTTCCAGCAATGCTTGAAGACTCAAGCCCGTAGAATATAAAGGTGTCTTACCCGCAAGAAACTTTGTGCACATAACTCCACACAGAGTCATCTCCTACCTGAACAAGTATTTATGGCACGGGGTCAGTCACAATTAAGGCTCTATATTTATGCAAAATAGTCAGCCCCCATATTCTCAATGAATGGAATTACAGTGAATGGAAAGGAAAGAATCCAAATCCAGGACACAGATTTTCTTCTACATGACAAGATGGGGGTTATAGGGAATGAGGTTATGAGGCTCTGCCTCTTGCTTTCAGGCTGCTAACACTCTCACAACCAACCACTAAGTTGAATTAAATGACTTCAGCAGGTGTCCCTGCATTCCCAGCTTCACAGAGGAATGAGCATTGCAAACAGCAATTTGAGAGAACAAGTCCAAGTATTCACTGAAATCACTTCCATTCAGGGGTCAGTTCTTTGTGAGCAAGGTCCTGGTATATAAGGCGAGATTTATGTAAAAGCAGATCATCTCAATGCCTGTGATCCTGGTCCAGGATCTTAATAAAGTAAGGTCTACTACAGGGAACTAGATGAACAACATCCATCACAGCTGCCTTCTTGAGGAAGCTGTTCTACCAAGGGCCAGTGATGTTGCAGGAATAAAAGGCAACCATGTTTGCCCTATGCATTTCTTTGCTTTCACTACCCTTTTCCTGTCTTTGCTGTTTTCTATTTGTAATTCCCATTCTTTTCTTCTCATTCTGCTCTCTCCTCTCTTCCACTGTCTTACATTTCACATTCCCCATGATGACATACTTTATTTTCCATCTGCTCTCCTCTGTGTGGCATCATTCTGAATGGGAAATCTGAACTTTCTGTCTGCAGATCTAAAGTGGATACAAGTCGGAAGCTTCAGCAGGTGCAACGTTTACAAAACAAGGAGACACAGGCTAAGATTGAAGGTTCTGGCAAGAACGGAGGATAAAATCTGGATTTGCCAGGTCAGAGCCATTTCTTTCTGCATCTTACGAACTAGACAGCACTAATGAATGCCAGGACTACTAAAATATGCAAACAAAGGCATTCTCTCTTTTACTGGAATAGAAAAGAATACAGCGTTCTTAGCGTCTTTTCCAGGAATACGAAAAACCTTTGCAAACACGGAGGTCCAGCCCGCCATTTACTGAGGTTTCCTAAGGGAGTTCAATCACTGCCGAGTTCTGGGGTTTTTTTGCAGGCCCCCCACGTCCATTTCAGTTTGCTCCAAACCCGCCGCGCATCCCGCACAATCAGTCTCCCCCCAGGCTGCCGCGCTTCCTCTAGGTGGCACACGTATCTCTCCCAAAACTCGCATCCGCCATCGACGTGACACTTGGCAGCTTTTTTTCTCTGCTATTGCAGCTTTTAAAACAAAGAAACAAACAAACAGACCGGCAGGTCCGCTGCCCCGGCAGAGAGTGGGGCTGCGGGGGAGGCGGGAGGGCAGATGGGAGGTGGGGCAGCATATTTTTCATCCCCGGTGGAAGTGGTGAGTGCACCACTTTAATCACTTCCTCACTGTATGTGAGGGTGTCCTGGTTCTTAAGCCTGATGCTGTTAAATTCTTTTTTTTTTTTTTTGGGGGGGGGGGGAGTAAGGGAAAAACAAACAAGAGAATTTATCATATTATATTTATTATTTATTATATTATATTTATTGTTAAAGGCATTATTCATGCAACACTCACAGCGGTTGTGCTCTGCTTCGCTATCACCTCTTGGCAACACCACAGATATAACATAAACCTAGGGTGGCCACAGGTCATCAATCAACATGTGCTACATAGATATGTATACAGTCACAAAATGTAAAAGAATAAGGTTAAGATTATAAGGAACAATTCTCAAAGTCTCCCAAGATTCTTCAGTTTCTAAGTCCTGGCCATTGAGCAACCACTTTTTATCTTTTAAAATTTGCTTTCAAAATCCTCAAAAAATTTGCCAGTCAGAAGCTTTCCTGTTCATCTGAACAGACAAAGAACCTACGTCCACCCCATGTGGAGGAAATCGCATTACCGATACACACTATAGACCCCTGGAAATGCCACCAACCAACACTAACCTGCCCTTGGCAGGCCAGCACTCCACCAGCTGCAGCAGCTTGTACACCCCTGCACCGGGGGTTTCTGCCTCTCAGTTTGGTGTAGTCATTGCTTCGGAGCCCAACCAGAAGAGCTGCAGCAAACCTGATGAAAGAAGGCATGACAAGCAGGCCCTGGGCTGTGATGTTAACGACCTTCCTCTGCAAAGGGGGCTGTGCTGCCAGCTGCAGAAACCCTGTCAGCCCTCAGTGAGAAGTCAGACAGGAAGCTGCACTTCACATAAGAAAATTTTCTCCGGGAGTAACAGTAGAAAGGCTCCTGAGCTGCAAAAGGTTAGACTTTGTGGGGAGCAGCTAGCTTGAGGGATATGATCAAGCAGATATGCTGCATTAGTACATTAAGAGTCATTGCAAGGTTACACACAGTCTGGAAGATGCATTAAACACAACAGGAATCAGTAGCTGAAAGGAAGAAAAAAAATAAACCACTGCACTTAAGCTTTCCCTTATTGTAAAAAAAACCCCTTCTTTTCTTTTCAGTAGAAGCAATTACTTCCAATCACATTTCATACCTAAATCAAACTGGGAGTTAATACTCACAGCATTATAGAGGACTGCACAAGGGTTAAAGGTATCTGAGCCTATACGAGGGGTGACTAATGCGAACGTACACTATGTGAGGTGGGCACACTGCCACTCCGGAGGCAAGAGAAAGCAAAACACCTGTGTTTCCTAGACAATCACCTTTTCTGAATATGTAACTTGAAAACAAACACATGCCCAAATGTGGCTGATAGAAGCCTCACAGGCTGTCCCCAAAAGCCCCAAGAGAACAAGTGCGTGATAGTTCTGTGTAGCACACACATGAGCAGGTGCAGCAAAAGCAGCGAATGAGCTGTATCCTCCCTCCAGGCTGGGTAGCTGCTGCATGTCTGACTACCCAGCCTCTACAGGAAAACAATGAGGGAGTCAGAAGCTATTCCTGCCCCTGAAATGGGATGCTGCTAACTGGTTGTTCAGCATCACAAATCATCCTAAGCTGCTTTTGTTGACAGAGAACAAGATGCACACCTGTGCAGAGTGATAAGCCTACATCATCGTCTTTTCCCCACTTTGAGCACCCTCTGTGGCTCACAGACAGATGGTTAGCCTTCAGGTGGATTAACTTCATGAAAGGCCACAGCACTACAATGACTATATCTTACTAATCTAAATGGAGATATAAAGAGGAATACTGTAATATACCAGCATGAGAAACAAGGCTAGTCAGGTAACTGTTTTCAAGGGAGTATCTTAAGGTTGCAAGCAGTGAGGAGTTCACTATCACCCTGCAGATAGGACCTCCAGAGTAACAGTGTCTCCTAAACTGTGAGAAAACTATACTTATTGATAAAGAAAAATACCTTAACCCACGTTTCTAAACAGGATTGCTCTTTGATAAGTAACCTTATTAAAACTTCTGTAGAGAACTCTGAATACATAGGTAATTTTAAATGAAATATGGTGCAAGTTTAATGGGCTCTAACACTAAAATTAAAAAAAAAAAGAGGCTAAATGGAGTTCTAATGGCAGAAATGTTAACAGTTTAGCCAGTTTAACAAGAAAGCAATAAATCACAGACAACACAGATCTCCTCAGGTTTTGTTCTAAACCATACCATAACATACTCTCTCATTGCTTAAAACCACCTAATCTATGCACCTATTATAAAATATGCGATTCTCTTTGATGAACTCATATATGCATTATTTCAATAATATGGATTCCAGCATTGCCAAATTAGAAATTTGAAGTTATTTTAAACATTTTGCATCAAGACCCTCTGATTTTACCGAGCTGTCCCCTAAAATTTTTGATACTTAAACCACACTTATTGTTCCATCTACTTGCATTTTACTGACCCTTTGACAAATTACAAGACAAACCTCTTTCAGTATTCTATTTACAGAAGGCATCTGTGTTCTCATGTTAAAAATAAACTAGCTATAGCTTAAGTCCAAGGTCATGGGCTTTTAGAAAACAACAGAGTATCAAGGTAGACCTTTCCTGACCACGTTGTGTCTCCTTGTTTATCTATAATTATGACAGTTAAGAATAATGAGAGTGTTTTTACAGCAGAATTTTGTATTTAGAGATTCTTCTATAGAAAACTTTATCAGTAGAGATATTTGTACATATGTAAAACCAGATTTGATTGCCTGATTAGTCTTGCTTTTTTACGGGAGATATTAACTTTCACTGTTAATTGCACCTACAGACCTAAACATAACACAAGCGTCTCCTGAAATTATTTAAACAGGAGGGAACCTTACCAATAAAACAGAATGCTTAGCTGTGTCCAAAACTGTAGAAAGGATACACTTCAGGTCACAAGAATGAGTCAGAAACACGAGTAAACCCAAAGTGGAGCACAGAGAAAGATTAAATCATGTTTTAGAAATGAGGGAGGAGACTTTACAGTACCTGATTTATCATCATAAACATTTCAGCATAAAGTGTAAACTCTACCAAGCACATGTTACATGGACAGATACTGCACAGATGATATGCCCTCAACATTTTACTGAAGCTTATTTTACTTATGTAAACACTTTGCAAACAAGCTGAGTGGGTAATGGGTCTTATTGGACTCGTGTTCTATGTAAAAACTGCAGAATAGTAAAGGAATCCAAACATCAAACACCATCCCATCATCAGTCACACAGAAATACTGAATGTCTTTAATCAGATCTAATATATTCTCAAGTTTGGCCTTGACTCAGGCTCAGACACAAAACTCATACCTTGAAGCTTTGGGGCTACATACTGTTAGTTTTGGCAGCATATCCTGAAGATATACACATTTTTTAACAATTTCATTAAGAAAGTAAAAGGAAAAACAGTCCATATTAAAAAATAGAATGCAGGTTAGACAGCAACTCAATTTTCACCCTGTGCTTTTTTTGTCTCCTGTGCCATCCCTGCTGCAGCACAGAAACCTAATACTTCTGTCTGCCTAACAGTGGGGCTTGACCAAAGCCTCAGACATCACCTGCATATCCGTGTTTCCACTTTCTAGTCATTCCAAAAGTGCTTTGAATGACAAATAGCAAAAGACAAAGCCAATGGACAGTCTGATTTTTGATGTTTAAGAACACTGGGTAAAGTTGACTTTTCAGAGTGGATGTCTCTTATTTTGGAAAACTGCGTGAAGACTGAAGAATATGGGAAACTGTGAGATGACAAGTAACCGAGTGTTCAACATTTGAAAAGACACTACTTTTTGAAAATTGAAAACATTCTAGTTTTCAGCTAAATACCTACTTGTAGCATTTAAAGACTGCTCTGAAGAAAGAATGATGTGGTTAGAGTCAAACCAATACTCCACCATTTTGATGAATTTTTAAGTACTTTGGTGTCACCAGTATGGTAATCGACATTATTCTCTTTCCTGCTCTTTTGATACACACAGTTTCTGGGTTTATGTGATTCATTAAAAGAATGATCTTAGCTTTTTGAAATAGGTTTGAAAATATGGCCCAGGGAACTGACATAATTATTAGACAGGCTAAAGATCACAAAAATGCCTGAGGGTTATAATGTGATAATCTAAAGCATGTTACATGGTGACTCATATCTTGGGTTTTAAATAGCTATGTTGAATACAGATTCCTCCTGTCCTCAGTAGTCTGCCAGCCAGGCTGGGAAAATCAGGTTAGGTATTCCTAACAACTAATTCTCAAGATGATCTACAAAGCAAATTGGGCTAGAGGGGAAAGAAAACTCAAAATGCCTTTCTTTTTCTTAGAACTTCATGTTTTAAGAAAACCTCCTTTACAAAAGCAAGACAAAACTATTTTAATACAAATTCTTTGCAGGTCAGCTTTTAAAAATATTTTTATCTCCT
This sequence comes from Myiotriccus ornatus, assembly GCA_036023395.1. Lineage (NCBI taxonomy): Eukaryota > Metazoa > Chordata > Aves > Passeriformes > Tyrannidae > Myiotriccus > Myiotriccus ornatus. The sequence goes on from JAYRBT010000093.1 coordinate 26,181,863, forward strand.
CCCTGTGTTCCTTACTTAAAGGTAGGACAGACACAGCTGCCAAGTGAAAAATTCAGGAACATTCACTAAGCACTCAGCTAGCAAATCTCAAATTGTAACCAGCTGACAGGAGGTCTGAACAAAGATTGGAAAAAAAAATTGCTCTTTGATGTCTGTGGGCTCAGGTAAAATATTTCGTATTCCAAATATGTTGTAATACTGCACTAATTTACACTGCCTCCAAGACCCCAGCCCCATTTCGAATCATTCAGTGTGAGTTGAATGTGAGTTGACTGTAACTTTCTCCCCTGTTCCCTGAGGAGATATAAATACGTAGTTGTAAAGACACAGCAATCGATAAGGACAGGTTACTCCAAGATTAAATTGACCCCACAGATTCTCAGTGTATCTTTATATGCAGCTAAACTGTAGTGAGAATTCAGTAGCTTTTAGCAGCTAAACTTGGCCACCATTCTTCATTGAAATAGAAAAAGCTCACACAATGTGACTGAATCTCCAGTGCAATCTGGTTGATGAGTTGCAGGTCAGGCAGAAGTGGTGTCATTAACAATATAAATCTATGTACACACACTTGAGGAACTGATTAAATGTTTAATTACAGACCTGCTTGTAGTGAATTTTATGTAAGTCAGCAACGTGATTACTGATTGTGGGAGATGCCTGATATCTGCCTGACATGTTCAGCATGGCTTAGCCCTCAGCACACTACCTGACTCGACCCCTTCTTCAGACAGCTGGTGAGAGTTCCCTGGAACTGCAGAATCCCAAAGCCCACGGACAGCATGCATGGTAGTTTTGACAATTAGGCTTTCTATACTGAAAATATCTCGAGTTCACTAACCTTTGTCCTGCTGTCCCACAGGTCTATGATCCCAGTCCTTGCGTGTGTATGTGAGTCAAAACTGTGCAGTTAAGTTATGCGGACATGAGAAATCTTACTTAGATTCCAAGTCCTTTTGCTACAGTTACCACAGTTCCCACAGATGTCACAAAAGCAAGACTTTGCTAGACTTTTTAGGCTGAATAATGTGTCCTAGATTCTTCACTCATGACTTTCTCTGTAGCCAACTGCACCTTTGGATGTAAAGGCACACAAAATAAAAGTCTTTAAAAAATTGACAAATAAAACTCCTAGATGTAGGCAGCACATTTTTTGATGTTGTAGCTTATGCAGCTTACCAAACCACAGGGCCATCTGTGCATGAGGGAACTCTTTCTGGTAGAAGAAAAAAGACACTGCTCCCAAATAAAAAAATTAGGAATAGCTTACAAAGGAGACGGTCAGCTAGCATCTGCTTGTGTTTTGGTAGCTTACAGCTCTTTGACACAAGAAAGTGATTGGGTTGGGTTTAGTCTTTTAGGGGTTAGTTAGTTAGTTAGTAAGTTAGTAAGTTAGTTAGTTAGTTTCTTTGTATCTTTGTTTCTTTGTTTCTTTGTGTTTTTTCTTTTTGTGGGGTTGGATTAGTTTTGCTGTTGTATTTCTAGTAGAGTACTTTCTCTACCACTGATTAAGGTATCCTAGGAGAATGCTTTATCAAAGAGCCACAAGGAAGCAAACGGCATATCCAACATGAAAACCAAACGTGAAAGCACATTACAAGATCTCTCTCACTGAATCTGTAATTCTTACACCTTCAATAAGAGTACCAGTGCACACAGAGAGCTCATTGCAAACACAGTTGGGCAAATAGCCATAAAATTGCCAGAATTGTGTCTATGCAGTGTTTTCTAGTGCTGATGTCCACTTTCTTTGAAAGAATGCACAAAGAACAACTGGGTAAAAAAGAGGAAATGAACTTACAAAACACGGTCAATCCTAGTACAAAGAAACAAACTAAATTAGAGTTAGTGTTTATAGTTCTACTTGAAAGAAATCCAAACTCAGCATTTCTGTTCCGATTTATTTGCATATTTAGTTTGATGCAGGCAAGGTTGTTAGGTCACCAGTGCTGTCTATTCTTCTACTTCCCAAAGAAGGAGACCCAGCTAAGGGAAGAATAGCACTTTATACTCAAAACGTAATTCATTAAGGGGTGTCAAATGGAAATAAACGTATCTTGGACAAACCTGCCAATAACTTTTTTTCCTCCCCACGGATAACCAGCCTAATTTTTTGCCAAACCAAGCAGAAGAATCCAAAAAAGAAACATTTTTTTTATTTTTTCTGAAATCCAGACTCGCCCCTGCTTAGGTTAAATCTTCCTGTTATATTCAATTAGCATTTGCAGGGGGCATCAAATGCTCACCCTTTCCTTACAGCTAAGCAGACCGTCAGTGCTGGCACATAACTACTGTGAGGTATAGTTGGTAGGAGAACTGGACAGTAAACTGATGAGGTTCTTAGAGCATCCACTGTTCTTGCAGTCATAACTAAGCTTGAGGATTTTAAAACCTTGCAGTCTCTTTTGCTTGTTCGTGTAATTTTGTTTTGTTTTCAAATCCCTACTACTGTACCTCCAAATGGTCCTGTTATCCTATGATACTCCATTATTCCTGCTAGGCACCCCTGCTGATTTCCTGTCGATGGTGTCTATTCTTTCCTTTGAAAGGAATAATGTAACTGACAGTAAGCATTTTTACCGTCATTGGCACCTACTTTAAGAGAACATGATACAATTAGAATATTTTGCAGAAATAATTTATTATCAAGTTTTTTCAAAATCCAAATCTATTTAACTTAAATGACTTTGTGGCAATGACTGGATGCAGCGCTTAGTGCCATGGTGTGGTAACCATGGCGGTGTTGGATCAAGGGTTGGACTTGGTGATCTCAGAGGTCTTTTGCAACCCAGTTTATTCTATGATTCTAATGAATTATTTGCCCTAATTTTAAAATAATGTTTTGGAAGGACTTCAATTTCTCTGGTGCTGGATCAGTGAAAATTAAGAAAATCTACTGTAACATTTTCCTTTGTTGTAAGCTGCATTGGAGTAATATTAAGCTGATTGCACATTATGCACACTAACAATTACCTTATTGAATCTCACAACATTTCTGCTTTTTCCTTTTGACTGTAGAAAACAGTGTTCTTGCAGTGCTTGTAAGGTCTTCCTATTTGCCAAGAGATCTACATTTATTTGGCATTTTGTCAATGTCCATATACATATTAAATATTCCTGCAGCACACACTTTTAACATAATTGTGAAAGGTGTGACACCTCCCTAAATGATCATTTTAAAGTCATGATTGTACTACTTACCTTTCCATGATCAACTTTGAAACTTAAAGAAGTCACTTCCAACTGTGTAACAGCTTCTTTAAAGCTACCATCAGCTGGACAGTGAAACTGTCCTTCAGACCACAGTTGCATATTCAGACCAAAAGGAAAACGCTGCCTGAGATTCCAGCTCCAAAGCAAGTGGTTTCCAGCTGGAATATAGTATTTTCACAAGTGGGTGGGGTTTCAGTTCTTTTTCAGGAAAATAGGCAATTTTGAGTTTGCAGAAGCAGCTTGTTGGAGGAGAGTCTACTTTTTCCTAATAGCACAGTGTGGGTTTTCCTGAACTGCGGGAAATGTTATGAAGGACTCCTTATCTTCTCATTTGTGTGTATTTGATCGAGTTACTTCAAAAGGTTTGCAATAAATGTTACCCTCTTTAAAAAGCAGTATGAAGTAATATTTTGGGATATGGTTATCTTCTTTACCACGTAGCCTTGGAGTAATGAATTAAACACACGAGTAGAAAGCCTATCTTTCTTTAAACATTATTTTCATGCTTTTTCTTTGTTGAAATTATGTGACCTGCCTAAAGCTTTCACAAAATTCCAATAGACTTAGACCATTTTTGTGTACCTTATAGATATAGCACTAGCACCAAAGCCCTGTCAGAAACATTTTTCTTTATTGCTCATCTGTCCTGTAGCTGAGAATCAGGATCAATATACTATTTCTACCAAACTGATTCTATAATATTCCTATTTAATGCAGCTGCTCTAAAGATTACCATTCAGTCTTTTTAATGCTAAACTAAACAGTTCACTACTTGGGTATTTTCACTGTACACTGGTCTACATACCAGAGTACATAGATTAAACTATTCCACTTGTTTCCTTCTGTTTAACGTAGAGCTCTGAAGAATCTTTATTTTCTCATTTTTATGGTGCCCAGTGCTTGAATGGAAAACTCATTAATAAAAGAGCAAAGAAAAACAAAACAAAACAAACAAAAAACCGAACCCAAACACTAGGAAGTCACTGGATCACATTTAAATGTTCAATTAATTAACCAGAAACAACAATTTATATCAAGAAGCCCTTTATCATGAGTGAAACTCCACTCGTTTCTACCTATTCGAGCACAGAAACAGTATCAAAGTGGAATGAAGAAGCAGAATTTAGCACTAGGCCTGCTTCAATTACAGGAACTGTCCAAGTATTGCAAATAAATCTGCAAATGTAACCTTTACATAGACAGTCTTCACTGGCCACACCAGTTTCCACTGCTCTGTTTGCTGGTGGTGGAAGTTGCCCGTACCATTTTGTACTGAAAACAGTAGTACTTTCTCAGTAGTATAGCCCTGCCTTCCTAAAGCCAAGAAAGTAATTAATAGTTTTGATAATATGTGCTAATTGTTTAAGATGCAGCTAAACAAGCAGATAGCATGATTGGTAAAGGATTAAAAAGTGGAGAATGGTGTTATGGAGTAGAAATATGGTGCAAACATCCCAAGAATGAGCTTGGAGATCCCACGTATCATCAAAGGTCACGTTCCTGCACTGAGATAAAGAAACCATTCACTTTTGTGACACTTCACAGTGGAAGAAGTGAGGGTAATTATAACCTCAGGAATCACAGAATACTCTGACCTGGAAGGCACCCACGTGGATCTTTGCCTCCAACTCTTAAATGAATGGCCTGTATGGAGACTGAACCCTGGCATTATTAGCACCATGCTCTAACCAGCTGAGCTGGTTGCGAATCATACCTGAACAAAAAAGCGGGGACTTCTTACCTCCTCAGAGTCTTTGCACCTTACCAGTGCCGTAAGACCCAAGAAACCTTTAGCTCCCCCTTGTAACACCAGTTTCTGGTAGCTAAAGAGAGGCTCAAAAGGCGGCCCGTGAAATGAGGAGGACGACAGCCCGACATCGCATTTCACTCGTGCAGAGACGCGGGCCGTCCAGCCAAGGGTGTTTTTAGAGCTAGCCCCGGGAGAGGAGGAGTTCCCCTCGGAGCAGGGGAAAGCCAGAGGAGATGGGGAACACTCCCGGCGGGGAACACTCCCGGCGCGGCCCTTCGCGGCAGGCGGGGCTGACGGGGGGAACTGGAGCGCTGGAGCTGGAGCTGTCCGTGGTGCTGCCGCCCCCCGCGGTCCCCTCGAACGCTTCGCCCTGCCCCGGGGCTGGGGCCCCGCCGGGCCGCGGCTTCAGACGTTTTGCCTCGCCGGGCAAAAGCTTGCCCGGCCTCTGTGGCCCGTGTTTGCACGAAACCTCCGCTTTTCTTATTAATAACAAGAAAAAAAAAGGGGGGGGGGGAAGAAAAAAGAAAAAATAAAAAAAGGAAAGGGAAAGGGAAAGGGAAAGGGAAAGGGAAAGGTAAA
>JAYRBT010000093.1:26207956-26226721 GCA_036023395.1 Myiotriccus ornatus
TGAGTTTTAGGAATGCAGTACATTGAGTTTGTATCTTCTTGCTCTCTGTGACACCTGCAGTTCTTCCTACAATATGTTTCTTAAGACTCTTTTGAAAGACAATTAAAACCACTTATATTTGGCCCTATCTTTATATAATTAAACACTTACATATGCTTTTCTTGCCAATCACCATCTCTGTTGTACAGTCTGCTGGAAAAATAACTCCCAAGACATTTCAGAGTATAAAATGGATGCTGAACTTTGCAAAGAAACCCTAAACACTACCACTCTTTTCCTGACTATATATACAAATTCTGCCTGAGACACCTTCAGGTATCAAGCCTCTGTTGACAGAGCAAGTACCATAGAATGATTTGGGCTGGAAGGCATCTTCAAAGACCAGACAGCCCACTCCTTCTACCACGGGCAGGCACACCTTCCAGTAGGCCAGGCTGATCAAAGCTCTGTCCCACCTGACTTTGAACACTTGCAAAGATATTTACAAATTCTCCGAGCAGCCTGTTCCAGTGTCTCACCACCTCCATCGAGAAAAAATTATTACATCCAATAGAAATACCCCCCCTTTCAGTTTAAAACTGCTGCCCCTTGTCCTGCCACTACAGGCTGTGCTGAAATGTCTCCCTCCATCTTTCTTATAAGCTCCCTTTAAGTTCTGAAAGGCCACTGTAAGGTCTCCCCAGAGCCTTCTCCTCTCCAGACTGAACAAACCCAACTCTCTCAGCCCGTCCTCATACGAGAGGTGCTCCAGTCCTCTGATTGCCTTAGTGGCCCTCGCTGGACTTGCTCCAACAGCTGCCTTCTTGGGAGGACTCCAGAACTGTTTGCAGCACTCCAGGGGAGTAGAGGGGTAGGATCACCTCCCTTGCCCTGCTGGCCATGCTGCTTTTGATGCAGCCCAGGATGCAGTTGGACTTCTGGGCTGTGAGTGCACATTGCTGGTCCACGTTCATTTGTTTCCTCCACCAGCACCCCCAAGTCCATCTCTACAGGGCTGCTCTCAGTCCCCTTTGCCCCATCTCAAATGCAGCACCTTCCACTTGGCCTTGTTGACCTTCACAAAACTTGGACTGGAGCCCACTCCTCAAGCCCCTCAAGGTCCCTCTGGATGGCATCCCTTCCCTCTGGTGAATCAGTTGCACCACTCAGCTTGGTGTCTTCCCCACACTCAATCCCACTATCCTATTTCACTGATGAAGATGCTACCCAGTACTGGTCCCACACCTTGGAGGGACACCACTCGTTACTGGTTTCCACTTGGACATGCAGCTACTGACTGTAACTCTTTGGACACAGTCCTCCTTACCTAGTGTTGTTATCTAGCCTTGCATAGGAAGAATTTAGAACAGAAATGTGGAACAAAACTCACTACCTATGGACCTGCTCTGTGCCACTGTCCAGAGACACTAAGTACCCAACAGAGACAACAAAAACCAAAATCAACACAACAACTATCTATGTCACCACCAAATGCAAAAAGAGAAAGCCAAGGGAGACTGAAAATGGACACCCATAAACAACTTTCTCTTGGAACATCCAAATACCAACTTCCTGGCCTCAATCTATTTCACCAAAAGTGCCTAGGGGACAAGGATAAAAAGAGAAACCATTTCTAAGGCCAGATACCTGCTCTGGCTTAGTGCAGTGAAATGGATGTTCAAGCTCTGGCTCCTGCAACCCGAGTTCTCAAAAAACGCACCAGGAAATACAGAAAAGTGGTTCAGCCACTGCTCCCAGTATCTGAAAAGCACTTGTACTGGTTTTGCTAGCCAAAAGGGTGTCCAAATCTAAAGGCTTTCACAGCAGCAGACTGGGTGTCTAACAGAACAAGACTGGCAAGGTAAAATGCTTATGTACCTTCTTTCTTTTATTTTCCTTTGGATTAGTTGTTTGGTTTTTTTTTTAACATTACCGTGAGAATCCTTACCTTTCACGTTTCTGATATTTTCCTTGCTTGCCTTGCACTCTGATCCACTTGTGTCTCATCAATCCCTGTTGTTCAGGAACTTAGAACCTAGAACTCTGAGCAGCACAGTGTCTTCTAAAAAGTGGTCTTTCTAAAAGCAATGCTTATAAGGTATCACCACCAACCTGTGCCAAGAATGGCAAAAGTCATTGTGAGATAAAGAAAAGTCAAGCACTAATGACTAGAAGTAAATTAAAAAAAAAAACAACCACAATTTCCACACAGCTTGGAGAAGCATTTAATTTATTTACTAGACAAGAAGCAGCAGGTTATTTTATTAAAGTAAAATTATATTTAAAAAATTGAAATGCATACATTCAAAACACTTGAGCACATTAATCACTTAATACAGAAACTAAACCTGGAGTTGTTCAGAGAAGCAGAAAATGGCCAGCATAGTGGGACACTGGCAGCAAAGCACTTTTCTGTACAATTCTGTAAGTCACATAAGTACATCTTTAGGCACAAATCTGGCTTAGGCATTGCCTCACTTTTTCAACGAGAACATTAATTCATTATGCAACTGCTGCTGTGACAGAACCACTACAATTATTAAATCATGTCTTCTAGCACACAAAAAAATACACTGCTTTAAAAAGAAATAACCGGAATTAAAAATAAGGATAATGTATAAAAATAGCATAAATTTTATTTGACATGGTTTGTTCAGTTTTTCTGCTATGTTTCAGAAGTGAACTGCAACCACTTTTAAGAAGAGATGGGAGGTAGAAACAGCAACACAAATACCCTATCTGTGAATCTGCTTTATTTTCTTACCTTATTTTATGAAACTACAAAAAGAGTATTACCTAGACTTTCATTTCTACCATCAGTTAAAAGGTACCACTGAATAGAGGATACTGACTTTTTTCTTTGACCTGTCTGATCCAGCTCTATTTTTAGTTGAAAACATACTCAATAGCTAATTTTAATTACCTTATACATTATCAAACTGATAACGATTTTAACAGCGGCCTTACACATTATCACTGGCTAACATTTAGTACGTTCTTTTATGCTTGTAACAATTATTGAAGATATTATAACCTCTGGAAGTTGAAAAGTGATCCACTCTTCCTTGTAAGCACTCCAAGGTTCTTCAGGTTGTTACTGCTTTGGCAGGATGACTGAACACTGCACTGTTGTCTGAAATACAAAGTCACAGTAGATGAATGCTGCTTCTGCCAGAGCAGGGCGAATTACTTTTCAATGTAAAGGTAGACTACACAGCTTCCATGTGGATTACAAACAGGTTTAACACCCTACATGTGCTGAGTTATCTCCAACTTCTTCCAAAGCACAGAATTTAAAAGACTTACAAGATGGGCATACCCGCACATAGAGTTGTCATTACTACTTTTGAAAACCTCTATGACAGGCTGATTCGTATTGAGAAAAACAATCATACTGCAGAAACACTAAATTATGGACTTTAGGCTCACACACTACAAATGAAAAATCGTGCAGCTTGCTTTTCTTGACTTCCACGCAATTTTTCATCAGTTTGGAAGTACAGCTATTAAGAAAAGAAGCCTTTCTCTAGAAGTGCACTCACTGGGAGTGAATGCAATCGAAGGCAACTTTGACTTTAGCCACATTCAAGGGCAGGACCTGAGAAACACTTCAATCTCGGCTTTTGTGAGAGATGCTTAGCCTGCAAGTACCACTGCATGTGCAGACCAGTGCAACTACAGTTGAAGTGAAGCCTTGATGAATTTTCCCCCTCTGCCTTTTTCACCTGAGTCAGTTTACTCTGGTCACATAAGTACATTCACTGACGTCACTGAGATATTTTTTGAGGAAAAAATGATTCAAAAATATTTACAAGATTAGAGTTCTACATAACTACCTTAGGAACATCAGTTTCAGTTTGTGAAAGAGTAGAAAAAAATGACTGAAAAAATATTAAACTTTATGCCCTTCAAGTTGTTACCTACCAAACATAAATGCCCATGTGAGTCAATGACAAAGTATGTTGAAGCACGTATATATGGTATCTATAGGTACCTGACCCAATCTAAACTATCCCACAGTACTGACTTACCACAATACTCAAAATACAGCATTATTCCTTGTATCAAAGGTCTGACAAATACCATTTCACAAAGGCTAGTACAGAAGTTCAAATAAAGGCAGGTAGCATCAGCAGGTTTCCTCACAGAGACAAGAAATTTACCTGAGGAGCACTCACAAAAGCTCTGACACCTTACCACAAGCTGATTTGCTTGCAGCCACACTGTAAGAAAAATCAGTTTCAACAGGACATCCCTTTTATCATTTTAGTTCAGATTCTCTCCTGATCCTTATGGGGTTCAACCTCATTGTAAGAAGGGTACAGAGCTCAATTCCCAGTTATTATGAGATAAAATTCTTTACAACAGGACACTTTTTTCCTCTTCTAACCAATATTTTTCCTAGCAAAGATAAGGAAGACTCTACTATATCAGTTTCCATTTGAAATTGTCTGCTGTCACCAATTCATTTACTGCCCTTAGCAATGAGACGATGTTTTACATGATAAGCTCTGGGATTTTAAAACTGAAGCAAGATCTTTGAGGTAAAGCTTCCAAAAACCTTGTAGAATGTTTGCCCCTCTTGGAGGGATTTGGTTTCTTGAAACATCTACTCTGAAACATTGTGATTTAAGCAGAAACATATTGTAACATACACCTCTGTTATGTACTTATACACATACCCTGTTCCTTGTACTCATCAGCCTCATGTGTGTACTTACTTTCAGGGTGTGCAGGGTGTTGGTCCATTCCATGGAACCTATCTGAGGTATAGCAGTAAGGAGTATGCTAGTAGCCTTATTTGCATTCCCTTTCAGTGTCTTTAAAACTTTATCCACTGAAACCTAGAAATACAAAAAAACTGAATGATGTCTCTCAATTTTGTTGGCACATGTTTTTAATAACCAAAAAATTTAACTCATAAGCATAACGGTGAAGCCTTACAATGTCTTTTTAGACAGTAAGAACACCTTTCCTCTGTGTGTGTACAGTGTATATTTGTGTACTGTACACAAACAGGAGAACTAAGGCAGGTATGCTGTTTTGCACAGAGCTGCAAAAGAAAAAACACCAGTCCAATTACAAGAAGACAAGTCGTACACGGAGTTCATGAGCTTCATAATCAAAGACCACCTGATTCAGACAAGAGGAAACAAAAGGTTTGCTAGTATTGAGACAAGTTTGTGAATATGAAGGAGAGAAACAACTGACTGTTCTTACTTTCACAATCATACATCATGAATACCTCAGGGATACTGATGTAGGCAAGAGCAGATTTAGTTCAATATGTCATCTCCTAACAAAACCACATTCTCACTCAAGTCCCTCATGACAAGACCAGAGGAAAAAAGTTTTACTCACTGCTTCTTCATGTTCCTTCCAGCAGTCATAATCTGTTGCCATGGCAATACTAGCATAACTCATTCCAGCTTCCTTTGCAAGAATCACTTCAGGCACTGTGGTCATGTTGATAACATCAGCTCCCCAGCTGCGAAACATACAGCTTTCTGCTCGAGAACTGAAACGTGGGCCTTCGATTGTGACCATTGTCCCCTTGGAATGACACTGGAGCCCCAGCTTCTTGGCAGTCTCAATAAGAACCTGCAAAACATGCCAACATCAGGAAAAGGAAGTAATCCCCCTCCTGCAGTGCTTCTGCATCCCACCAAAAAGCTTATATACCAAAGAAGATAGCTTTCTACAAAGCAGTCAAACTTCACATGGCTACAGCTGTCCAAAACTAAGGATCAGTTTAGTTTTCCTCACCGAACAAGAGAAATTTACAGTCCTACCAACAGTAATGAACTTAAACTTATTTGACTTTGTTGGTATCAGTTGGATTACTGCTTTCAGTGCAGGCCAAGAAGACTGGAAAACAGGATTTTTTTGCATATTTAGACTATGCTTACACTACAAACAGAATGGTGGAAGTGCTCCACTGAGCACTACATTATCATGTGGTGAAGCTGAGCTAGTGAGAACAGTAATATGAAATTTACGTTTTGAATACTTGTGGTCAATGGGTTGTTGTCCACATGGGGACCAGAGATGAGTTGTGTCCCTCAGGGGTCGGTACTGGAGCCGATACGTTCAACATCTCTGTCAGTGACACAGACAGTGGGATCGAGGGCACACTCAGCAAGTTCACTGACACACCAGGCTGTGTGGTGCAATTGATAAGGTGGAGGGAAGGGATGCCCTCCAGAGGGACCTTGACACACTTGAGAGGTGGGCCAATGCAAATCTCATGAAGGTCAACAAGACCGAGTGCAAGGTGCTGCACCTGCTTTGGGGCAGTTCCAGACACAGCTACAGGCTGGACAGAGAAGTGACTGAGAGCAGCCCTGTGGAGCAGGTCTTGGGGGTGACGGTTGATGAAAAACTCAACATGACCCAGAGATGTGCACTGGCAGCCCAGAAAGTCAGTGGAATCCTGGGCTGCATCGAAAGGAGCGTGGCCAGCAGGTCAAGGGAGAAGATTCTAGCCCTCTACTCTGCTCTTGTGAGACCCCAGCTGGAGTACTGCAAACAGTTCTGGTATCTCCAACACAAGGACATGGAACTGTTGGAGCAAATCCAGAGAAGTGCCACAAAGCTGACAAGAGGACTGGAGCACCTCCCCTATGAAGACAAGCTGAGAAAGTCAGGGCTGTTCAGCCTGGAAAAGAGAAGGTTGCATGGAGATCTCACAGCCACCTTCCAGTGTCTGAAGGGGCCTAATAGGGAAGCTGTAGAGGGACCCTTTGTCAGGAAGTGCAGTGATAGGACAAGGAGTAATAGGTACAAATTGAAAGAGGGGAGATTTACGTTGCATATTAAGAAGAAAATTTTTACTGTCAGAGTGGTGAGACACTCAGCAGGTTACCCAAGGAGGTTGTGGATGCCCCAACACCAGCAGTGTTCAAAGACAGGCTGGAAAAGGCCTTGAGCAACCTGGTCTAGTGGGAGATGTCCCCGCCCACAGGAGGGGGGATGGAACTAGATGATGTTTAAGGTGCATTCCAACCCCTTAACATTTTATGATTAATTCTCTGCTGTAAGTTAATCTAATATCAATCACACATAATATTTTGTTTTATTGCTGATGTTAATTCTGAATCTATGTTTAACTGAATGCCAATTATTACACATTGTTAATAAATCAATAGACAACTTGAATTGTGACTTGACCTAAGCCACAGTCCAGCAGTACTTTTCCAAAATACTTTATAAAGTTCCAATTTTACTGCCTGTAAGATGCTGTGTTGAGCCTCAGTTTCTGAAAGTAGTAATAACCAAGGCACTCTGTGGTATGCAAAACTTTACAGTTGGAGGAAAAGATAAACTCAATTCAGATTCTTATTTAATTTACAGTGCATAAACCAACTAAACCAGAGTATTTTAATGTATTTGCAAAAATGCAACAAAATATAAAGTTTTCAGATGTTTTGATGCAAAATTCCTTAAATAGAATATTACATTTACAGTTTGGGCTTTATTATTATTGCATTTATCTATGAAATTCCCCTGAATTGGGCTGAAATTATTTCAACAATTTTCAGGGATACTTTTATGGAAAAAGTTTAAGTCACTTTTGTCTGGTATTTCAAATGAAGTGAAAATATTCCTTCTCAGCCTCACAAAAAATTCAAAACCACATGTTTTTTAAAAAAATCTGTTGAACTGATTAGAATGCATAGGCTAATGAGATTATGATCACATGTGAGACTGGGAAGTACCTAAATGTTTTTTCTCTGTTTGAAAAGGTGCATTTCTCTGTTGGCTTTTAAAAAACTGTAATACCCAAATAATATTGTCTCTAGCTAGTTAACAACTGAAAGAAAACTAGTCTAGGTGTACGTTTCCTGCAAGCCCAGGAAATGTCTTATGCATGAGTACTTACATTTTTTTCCAAAGTGAGAGACAGTGTGAAATGCTGCCAGTCCCTTCAGAAATAACACTTTTTTAAATCCATTTCTTAATAAACTCCTTGTATTTGTTGTGACATGACACCATGCTCACAGTTAGAAAGCAATTCTATGCCAACTAACCTTTGGTAAGAGCACGTGACTAGACCCTTTTTTGCAAGAAAAATTAGAAGTATTTTGTATAATTTGCAGTTCAATAGAAGAAGGTCAAAAGTATGCACGTGTTTAATATGCAGTGGTTTGTTTCCTCATGAGACTTGAAACATCTTTAGTTCACTGTAGAACACTTCAATTCCCAGTGTGGACTTGCTGGTGGGTAAACCAGCAGTGTGGCCAATTAACAAAAATAGCCCGTAACGACACTGAAGTGAACTGGTGACAAAAGCAGAATAGATCAGTAGTACAGACGTTTCTACATTCTCTGGGTATAGACTGTGCCACCTGCTTCACAATTCAGATTTGTCTTCCTTGCAGAGAGCAAGTCTGTTAGATCAATATGACTGATTCTGTAAGTACTCCTTTCCCCTGAGGAATGTACCTCCTTGCAGCTTCTGACCAGAGCATTCAACAATAGTAAAAACTGGCAGTTCAACATTCACCTTCCTCTTTCCTCAACTCTAAGAATACACTAAGGTGACATAATTACAGGTACAGCCCTCCCAGAAGTTTATAAAGGTGCTGAAAAACAGAGAAGTGTTTCACACTCCCTAGTCTAAATGTTTATGAACCTTGAAAATCTTGAAGGGACCAAACTGAAAGCAAGTTAAGCATAACAGGCTACTGCAATTTGGCTTGTTTTCACATTTAACATCCTAAGCCTTCACTCTCCACCATCACCCACCTCTACAATGCACAAACCCAAAAATGCAAGACTGCAATTTCTGTGAATGCTAAGGTACTATTGATTAAAATATTTGTATTAAACATGTGGAGTGCCTCTACCGTAGGTGCAGCTTTATTCAGAACAAAATGGATTCTTAATACCAAGTCCTTAATACCATGACATATCTGAGAAACAGGACAAAGAGGTGCATATTGTGACCATATTCTAAGAATGCATAATTAGACTACTATATCACAAAAAAGTGCCATAAAAATAACATTTCTAAATACTATTACAAAAGTCACTAACCTCTCTGGTTTTGGTGCAGAACGGCTCTGCCATTGGAATATGACATACTCCTGGAAGACTGGAATGCTGCCCGTCGTATAAAGTACAATGTCTTTTAGTTGTCCTAGAAAAGCAGCAACATGCTCAGGGAAAAGAATGGAAAGAAAACAGAAGAGAAAGCAAGAAATTTCTACAAATCAAAAAAACACAGCATCCCTGGGAGGTGGGAGGAAAAATCAGTATGATCTTAGTGACCACCTGTAATCTTGTTTTGCCTCTGTACAAACCCTTCAGAACTGAGCTCAAGACTATAAAAGTGTTACTCCAGTAGCGCATTATCAAATAAGTAGAGAAAATCTTTTGTTAACAAGACACTGAAATGCTTATTTGTTTCTCAGCATTTTTGCAATGCTCCTCAGCCATGTTCACCACAATCTTCCAATTCTACCCAAAAACAATCAGCTAATTTATCAGTCAGTCAAATAACCTCCAAAAAAAAAAGCACAGTAAGCTTTCAAGAAGGCAAGGAATAAAGTCTGAATTACCACAAGGTTAGTCAAAATAGAACTTGTTCATATCATTGCATTCCTACATTGAAAGGACGGGAGTTTATAGGAAGAGCTTCCTGCACAAAAGAGGTGTGAATTCAACTAAAAAATCTTGGCAGCAGGTTGTCTTCTTGTTCTCAGAAAGATCACACAAATGCACTGCCAGCTTCCAAGTAGGAGAATCCTTTTTCTCTTTTCTTTCAATTGAGAAATTGTTTCCTTGCATGCAAATGGTCAAACATGCTGCAAAAATTACCATCTGGCATGACATTTTGGAACACATGGAACTGTTGCCCACTATCACTTTACCTTCAAATGCAGTGCCTCAAGCTAATTCAGCCAATTGGATGGCACAAATGCTCTGGAACAAAACTCTGAGACATTCCCTTATTCCTTGCAGTGTTTTACACACTGTACATTACGGGAGAAAACTGAGACAACAGCCAAGTTCAACCCACAGTTAAAATACAAAACATCTGCTGCTACTACTCTTTACAACAGCCCCCCCCCCTTCAAGTTAGCAAATATTTTAAAAAAATGTTTAAAACACAAGTCATATGTTAAAGTAGGTTTGGAAAAAAACAAACCAAACCAAAACAATAGGGTAGCCTTAAAAAAGAGATTATAAAATAGCAAAGATATAAACAAATTAAAAACATACGTAAAATGGGATACACTGTTAAAATCAGTGGAAACACTGATATTACCTTTTTCTTTACAGGACACTGAAAAGGTGCAAATAGAATGTATCTGATTTTTTACACTTTTCTGTAGTGTCTGTTAATAAACTATTTAGAGTTGGAGGAAATGGTAAAAGTCATAATCAATTTCCTGCATTACAGTATTTCAGATGCTGTAAATACTAATAATCGGAACTTTCAGATACCTGTTCTTTGAAGAGAGTGGCCACATCTCTACATGGCCTATAAAGAAACCCTACTACGTTTAGCACCATACATACAAACTGCATGGGAATAAGTAACAACAGTAAGACCTACAGTTGCTCTGAGCAAATGGACCACATGTGTTTGCACTTCAGAGTGTGACAATTTCTCTTCCGCGTGGAAGGTTGCAACTCTGCAAAGGCCACAGCTATTTCGTATGGGCCAGCTGACGTGTCTGTGAGTTGCTAGGCTATGGTAAGAATAAAGGTGGATTTGTACCTATTTCTGACTCCTGCTATATATGAAATAATGGCTAAAAACCTTTTAGCTTCTCCTCCTTTTCCCAGCCCTCCTACTCAAGTCAAGGGTTGACCATCCTGATCTGTCCAACTCATCTGTTGGCAAGGTGCAGAGCAGCAGCACGTAATTTTAACTGCTGCAATACCATTCCCCTGTATCCCTTGCAGAAAAAATTAAGGTCACACAATCACAGATGCTTTCCTTGCCTTACTCTCACAGAGAGACCAAGAGCCAGAAACAAATGATAGTACTTGTCGCTCATTATAGGTGTTTGAAAATGTCCCCATGTACCCTGAGTGACTCCTTATGAAGCCACCAGGAAACAAGAAATAAGGCACTCAACAGTGCCTTAGAAGTGCCAGTCTTTGAAGACAATCTGCTCCTTAGATCCCAACGTTTTAAGTGTGGAGAAGTTTGCATGCCCTCTGTCAGAATAAGGCCTACTTAACAACAAAGCTCAACTGAATGTTATACAACTGCCTGATTGCTTACAATAAAACAAGAATAAGTCACCACGTGCCTGCCTAGAAACTAGCCATGATACTCACAGTAGAAGTGCACAATCCAGAAGGATCAAGCATAGCATAAAGAAAGAGTAGAGATACTCCCAGTGTGGGAAATCAGAAGCAGCACCAGAAGAGAACGGATTGATAACTTTAAACAAGCTGCAAAGAGATGGTGCTGCATTGCTTCTGCTGGTCATCTGACCTATGCGTAGGGCTCTGCGGAGAATGAAGCCTCATGATGCCTCTGTGCCAAACAGGGGATGACCTTGGAGGAGAAAAGGGAATTCTTTCGCTGGGAAAGGGGCACCTATGTTTTTAAGCACAATTGCTTGAGTACCAAGCTCAAGGAAACACTGGTACTCTAAGTGCAAGCAAATCCTTGCACTGTCACACAGTTTTGCCATGCCTTCTTCACCCTTTCTGCTTATTGAAACTCAAAGCTACACACACTGCAATATTGAAGGTGTTCCCAGTTTCCACCCCCCCCGCAGCAACAGTCACACCTTTAATCAGAAAGCAAGGTGCCTTTTGCTCCTTCATTTTGGTTTTATAAGAGTAACACAAGATTTTCTGGCAATTCTGACTATGACTGATTCTAGGATGCAAAATCCAACTCAAATAAATGAACAAACCAACCATTTCTGTCTGTGACAAACAGCTCTCTATCACTTGCATCATCACCTTCCTCCTTCTCCCAATAACACTGAATTATCAAACTATTACTAATAAAAGAACAAAATGCAAATTCACAGCAGCATTGGTTGTATAAAAATCATCCTCAGTCTGCTCTGCATCTTCAGGGACACTGAAAGAAAACTCTCCCTCAAAAAACTTAGAGCGTAACAATACTGAATAATTGTAGTTGTGTATGTGACACAGAGAACTAAAACAATAAAACTGGCAGCTGTTACAGGATTTCTTTTACGAAGCTATTTTTTTCATCTCCCCAACTGAGTTATGTCACTCAAGTAAGTCTTACTCTTCTTTGCCTACCGAATATCAGCAGCAAACCAAAGTATTCAAAAGCCCCTAATCAGTGTGATGTAGTCAGTTGACTAACAATGCTTTAATCAACTAACAGGAGCAAAAGGTATAAAAAAATTTTTTTCCTTTTTTTTTTTTTAAGTAATTGTTACAAAGAAGAAAACAAGTATTGCAGTTCATAGTAGCACCTGTGGTTACTTCTGGATTTGGAAGAAGGGAGAACACAATGTATTTTTGTATTCATTTAACAAAAGGGATCTTTTATTGTTTAAATACACATAATTATAAGCACAAAGAAAGCAGAGATGGAATACCTAGTGTGCCCATGTTCCTCTTGCACTGCGGAGCCTAAGACAGGATACAGTACTCCAGGTGCAGCTCACCAACGCGGAGTAAAGGGGAAGAAGGATCAAGATCCCCAGCTTGCTGGCAACACCCCAACTAATGCAGCCCGAGATACTATTTGCCTCTTTTGAAAGATTGGTGTTGCTGGTGATCTTTAAATGTAACTTTATTTCCCCCAGCTTCGCTTCAATTTTTCTAAACATCAGATAATCATGGAGGGTTAGACTGGCGGGAGGAGACAAACTTTGTAAAAAATGTTGCTTATGATTCTTAGCAAATAAATGCAAGCGTGTATCCTCATTTTAAAACAACCTTGTCTCTTCTGTTACTGTGTTGCATTTACCTCTCTTCTGCAGAACCCTATCATTACATATATATTTTCCTACTATGATTTTTCATCCCTCTCCATCTCACAATTCTTCATAAAACTTCAATGCTCTGTGCTCTTATCCATGTTTCTTACCCACATCTGAGAACAGGAGATTACTTCTGAAGAAGAACACTCTTCTCATGGAGCTGTACTTTAGTTCATTCATGGCCATTCTTGAAAGCCTGGTACCTCTATGCCTGTTAGAAGTGAACTTTTTGTAATTTCATTCCTATTTCCTATCGTATCTCCTAGCATGAGTCTCACTTTTTGACAGAAGAACTGAGGCTATCACCTCATTTCACAAAAACTTGATTTAACACAGACATGTTATTATACTGTTTAGCCTCACTTGTCCACGTTTACCTCTCTGTTACTCACCTGTCAATAAACTGGTCAATTATGACAAGATCACCAGGTTGTATTTCCTCTCGTAAGGAACCACAGGCAGTAGTCACTAATATGTGGGAACAATTTTCTTCTTTCAAAGCCCAGATATTGGCACGGTAATTGACATTCGATGGCATAATTGTATGATGCCTTCCATGTCTGCAAAGGTACATGTTGCAAGAAAGTGACATAAATCGGGCTGAAATAGCCTTCCTTATTCCAGATAAAGAGAATTCTAGGAAACATATTTTCCCTAACACTATTGGAAGCAGAACTGATCATTTCAGCTACTTCCAGTGTAGCTTGTTTTCCTAAACATACTAAGGTCCTCTCAGCATTCAATTTAGAAATAGTGGTGTAATTGTCTTTTTAAGTGTAAAAATTTTTAAGTTCAAGACTGTAATGAAAAGAATCTTAAAAATACAATCCAAATGTACTTCATCAGATTCAAGAGTAAAATAAGCATTTTCCTCTGAATTTTTTATGTCAGTTCCATAGATTCTGAAACAATTTTCCCATACACCACAAGAAATTTCTATGATTTATACACACTTCCAGGAATTTTCTGCCCAGAAGTGCTGCTTGTATTTCCCCACACAGAAAAGAGCAGCATATCACAGAACACTGTGTTCTAACATCTCATCTTTCCAAACCAAGACAGGAAGTACTTAGTCTTTTAAGCAGCGAGCTTTTGTGCTATCTCTGTTTTGGCTAAAGAAGTACATCACTCTCATAATGATTAAACACATTTGAAAATTATTTTCAACCGTGTAGGAGAAAACAAGGAACTTTATTTCCCAACTGATTTTTTCAGAGATAAAAAAGTCCTAAGAATTTGATCATTTGGGAACTGAAAGCTGCACACAACATGACCAAGTACTGTCAGGCAAGAGTCCCATGTTGCCATTAGCATTTCTGGTAAACTACTAGGAATGCAGATTTATTGCTTAACGTTGCAGTAGCTGTCAATCCTCTTCTAGAATACACGTGTCTTTTTTTAATTTGAAATCTGACATTCAGAAACCAAAACACGACATGTTTTGAGGTACCTCAGCCCTAAAAGTAAACTCACAAAGGTAATATATGAATGGTCATAAATCCCAGCGAGGAAGTTAAAACACAGCCAAGTTGTTAGACATCTGTGGCCCAAGGTCTAGTTTGACACAGCACTGCTATGATATCTTGACTTAGCATTTCATTTGAGAAAACGAGAAAAATGTTGTCCAGCTGTAAAAAAATACATGAGCGAAGTCCATAAAAGATAAGAAAAGTAAAACCACAGACAGAAGTGTAGTTGCAGAGATGGTTAGCAGTCAGCAGCTTTAATGGAAAAACACTGGCATGAACAGAATCAGGGCCCTGAGTACACCACTGGGTCCTAACTGCCCTGGCCAGTCTCACCCTGGGCCTCCACCCAAACTTGAGGTGCTCCTGCCTACAAGCTCAGGCCCCATCCTTCACTCCTGGCCCAAGCCATGTCACAGGTGTGCCTGTCCCCAACCCTGTCTCCCAGCTGGCCTTCAGACCTATGTTGTACTTTGTCTGCAGTCCAAGATGGGCTTTAGACACATGCTACAGCCTTCTCTCCCATCTCCTACTGCTCCTGCCTGGACTTCCTGGATGGATCGTGCACTTACTAATCACCTTTACTTGAGTGGGCCTGCTGCTGTCATTAGCACCTGGCTCTGCCCATGCTGTCCAGATGCTGAGAACCATGTCAGCATTCTTATGGTTAATTCAGTAGCATGTTGGTCCAAGACATCCATGGTTATATTAGTGAGAAATTTACATGCACTCATCTGCAGATCCTGCTTCCAGAGTCTCTTCTGAGTATAGTAAGAGATGTCTGAATCATTTAGGGAAAAGCGCAGGGGATGCAACCCCCTAACCAATAACTGTAACAGCCAGAGCACTCAATAACCAAAGGGAATGATTTGGAAGACTCTACAGTAATATCAGAGACACAGTTCATCTGGAAACTGGCATTTTTCTCCATTTCACAAAGGAAATCTGCAAACACAGTGAGCAGATGAATTAATTAGTAAGGTTTTCAGCACCATCTACCTACCACCAGAGCAGATGGCCTTGCAGGCTGCCATTCTCACTAGGGCAATACCTCCACTGGATTTCTCTTTCCTATCCTAGACAGTATTTTTAATATTCTCAGTCCCTGCAACATCAAACTTGCTGAGAAAACAACACAGACTTCTGCTGGCAACCACACAGAGCAAGATGAAGTCACAGTAGAAATTTAGTTCACTAAAGTAAAAAAAAAAAAAAAAACACAACTCCTGAGAAAACTTTGAGACACATAATACAAAACCCATTAAAATGCTCATTTACCTTGCTAAAAGCACACAGTCCACATTTTTGATCTTTCCCAAAATCAAAGCATCTGATGGCTGCAAAACAAGCAAAAAAGAATGAGTTACAGCCTGACAATCATATTAGAAATCTTTGCTACTATCCAAAAACAAGCACAATAGTTACGAGAGGAAATACTGGCTACCACTGTCACTCTCACATTTTCTTGAGCTCAGCTCTGTAATTTGATATGGCAGATTAGTAAAACAGTCTGGTACAGGAAAAACAAACTTCATATCAAAAGGACTATCACAGTTTTCCTGTGTTCATACTAACATTAACACTGCAACCCTTTACTTTAGGGTTTGAAACCATAATACTTTCAAACACATCAAAAGAGCATTTCAAACATAAAAAAGCAGCATGTACATGTTCCTGTTAGACTGATTAGCATGCCTCACTCTTTCCTGTAAACTATGATTGCCTTTTTGCTAAACACGTGCCATTCTCTACTAAAATTCCCTCCCAACGTAAATCACATTTAATCTGTCCCTCTCCATAGCACTTGCCATTCTCTTCTCAGTCTTTCTACCACGGGCCCTTAGCTCTAAATAGGGGCATGTAGAGTTCCAGATTCCTCCAACTCACCCCAGCTTCCTGAAAAAATCACTCTTCCCTGCTGCTGGAAGTCCTGCTTTTGGGAAGTGAACTGTGATACGACAGAGAAATTCTGGTACCTCGGTGGCAGAGGCAGTGGTGTATCTGCTCAGCCCTGGGACCTCTCTCACAGCTACGCAACAGGAAAATGATTCTTCCCAAATACCAACCAGCCAGGATGACAGAGCATTTTCATTTTAGCTGTCCAGCTGGGACATGTACCCAGACTTAGAGACGGGACACAGTGCCCACACAGGGCAGCTGCTGAGTCATCAACCACCATTACAATAAATTAACGGCGCTCTGGGCTTTATTCTCCTCCTGGGCATCAGAGATCTGAAATACAAAATACTTCTATCTTCCGTTTTTGTTAAACAGCTATGAACAAAATTATGCTTTATTTACTGATCACAAGTTTGCAAGTGTCTAGAAGGACTCACACATTTACATCTAGAAATGTTCTGTTGCTGGCTACTGGATAAAATACAAATAAAATTATAATGCTAGCTGCAAGATTTCCATCAGAACTTAGTTTTACTGCTGCCAATTCTATCACACGCTCAAAAATTTGCAGAGTTCTAGAATAAAGTGATATGTGAGTCCCATGCAGCTGCATTTTGAAGATACCAATTTCTAATAAAATCATCACCTTCTACTTCCTATTGCACAGACCTTTTTGCCAAATA
This sequence comes from Myiotriccus ornatus, assembly GCA_036023395.1. Taxonomy (NCBI): domain Eukaryota; kingdom Metazoa; phylum Chordata; class Aves; order Passeriformes; family Tyrannidae; genus Myiotriccus; species Myiotriccus ornatus. The sequence continues at coordinate 26,224,925 of JAYRBT010000093.1, forward strand.
TTCATGTGAAAGCTCTCAAAAACATCTCATCAATGTTTAAATTCTGTCAGAATCATATTTACTCCTTTTTTTTTTTTTTAAGGGAATGTTCCAGAGCATTTATTTTTATAACTGTAGTGTATTTTCACCTCCTTTTACAAGTTTCCATTTAATATTAAACTACTGACATTTAAATTTTTGATCTTTGTTTCACCTTACATATAGTCTTCTGAAGCAATTATGGCTTTAAGAGTGAAATTTCACATAGGACAAAAGCCTTGCTGTCTAGTTGCTAGCTGTGATGTTAAACATTCCATAACAAGGAAGGTTCACAATAATTAGCATTCGGGGTTTTGTTTTGTTTACACACATTTGCTGTGTGATGTAATAAGTACTCCTATAAACTAAAGAGCACTTCCATCCAGGACTTCCTCGTCTCCTACCAAAATCAAAATTAAAGATTAGTAAGTTGCAGACTGGACCCTCTGCTTTAGAAGCGACAGATTCAAATTCATTGCAGGTGGTAGAGTTAAGTTTATATCCCAGGAAAATAAAAATCAAGGAATGCTTGAAATGAAAAGTATCCAGCCTTCATTTAATCTGTGAGCTAGTTTACAAACCAAACAGGAGGCAGAAGAGGTGCGTAAGTATTACATTACAAGGTCTGATTTTTCCTCATGCAAGAACACAAAGCTCAATTGCAAGGTCAAATTGCCTCCTGCTTAGTTTGCCAGAGACACCTACGACCAGAAAAAAGGGGGAGCCCCTAGAATAATTTTCTAGAACAGGAAGGTATTTTGCCCATCTGGGAAAAGGTGACTCAGAACCAAGATCTGTCATCCAGAAAGTGTCGTGGTTTTGCCCACCAGCTCCTGGGGCTGAAGATGGTTTTGTCCAAGTAAATTTCCGAACAAGAAGCCAATCGAAAAGTTCAGTAACGCCTTTGCTAACTACATATTTAAGAAAAACAGAAGAGAATGTTGATTGTGTAGTTGAAATTAAGAGCGGCAGCCATGTAGAAGAAGCGGTGGGCCCGAGGAGGGCCAGGCCCCCTCCTCCCCCAGCCTGGGCTGGGGGCAGGTGTAGCACTGAAGCCTCCCTTCTCTCATGTAAGAGAGTGGAGAAAAAAATAAATTAAAAGACTAATTGCTTGAACAAAGAAACTGCTGTAGAAGAAATTCTTTCAAAGAAATAAGAGAGTGCCTAAGGTCGAAGCTGGCAACTAAAGCTGCTGCAAAAGAAAGAAGAAAGTTCGAAAGAGGGGCTGTTTCGCTCTCTCCCTTCAGCAGGGAAAAAACTAAAAAAAATAAATCCCTGCCACCTGTAAAAGTTTGTTGGGGTGAGAAGACCCCATGTTGTTCGTGGAAGAGCCTACACTAGAGTAAGCTGATGCATGAAGAAGCTGAAACTTCATGAAAGAAGACTGAAGTGAGGCAGAGTCCTGTTGAAGACTTGTAACCCTGAGGAGAACCCACGCTGGAGCGAGACGGCCCAGGTGGGATGTTGAAATCCATGTGTGGAATCCATGCTGCTACTGGAAATTTGTGACCCTGAGAGAGACGTGGCTTACACTGGAGTGAAAATGGTTTGGGATCTCAGTGAGAGATCCATGCTGCTCGTGCAGCTAAATTTGTAACCCTGAAAGACAGCAGAGAATGGAAGGCCTGTTGTCTGAGGGATGAACTCACGTTGGAAAAGTCTATCAAGAACTGTTCTCCCGTGGGGAGGGACCTCCATAGAAAAACAGGGGTAAACTCATAAGCCATTATCCCCTGTAACCCCGTGGAAGAAGATCCATGGTAGGCAAGTGTCCCCTTG
>JAYRBT010000093.1:26258261-26270648 GCA_036023395.1 Myiotriccus ornatus
GTAGAATTTATTTTTTTAAATATTATATGAGATACACTTATTTAACCCTTAAGGTTACACAAAGACAAGGCCATGTGAGAGAGACAAGGTAACCACAAACGACTCCAGACCAGCTTCATTCTCACAAATGAAGTTTTGTTCTGTCTCTCTCACACCTCTTTACGAGGTTTTGAGCCATCCCTCCATCTTGGCGGACTTTCCCACTCTCCTTCCTTTATGCTTACTTGCCTCACAGACTCTCAATTTGTAATACTGAGTTGACTGTCTTATTGTCTGTTTTCTCTTTCTCGAGGATATGGCTATCCCAAATGGCACATTCATTTCTTCAACTCTCCACATCCCACACTTTCATCACAACATTGTCATCCCTGACTCTAGCAAATAGAGGCTTATATCAAACTTTTTCATTTCTTTTTTGCTGCTGCAAAAGATGGCATTCTTATATTGCAGCTTAGATGACCTCACTCTTTTTATGATGACACTGCTTCCCTTTTCTTTCTCACCAAATACAGTTGACTTCTTGTCACTGTCAAGGCTCTTCATGTTCCAGTTTCCACCTCTCTCTTTTTGTATTGATAAGGTGATTGATACTGCAGAGTAGTTCACAGTGCCACAGCTCTCTCTGTTTCATTTTCAGGTGAACATCTTCATATTTTCTCTCTCATTGCCTTTTATGCTCAAAGGAGATCAGCGAATCACATCAGTAAATCACATCAGTGAGATTTGCCATCTCCAGGCTCACTCCAGTAGCATCCGTGTAATTGCCTTAATTTAAGTACTTTGTCAGGTCTTTAAAAGGCTACCATTTCATTACATTTTTGCACAGAGTACAGGGTAACTAAGCTCTGTTAGGCTCCCCAGCAATACAAACTTACATGTCTTGAAACCACTGGTGCCCACAACCACTGGTGATCCCACGTTTACTGTGGCTAGAACAAAACTGAGCGTTTTCACTTCTGGGTATGAATGACTATCTTATGAATTCAGGTCTGCACTGAGATGACACGTTACTCACATCATTAACCTGGAAGTCCTAAGGCACTTATCACAAGCCTAAAGCTGAAGGTCTTTTTAAAAGGTTTCAGAATGTGCCTGTAATCTTTAAAATGGCCACTTCAGTTTAAAAGTGTACTCCAGTTTCATGAAACCTGTTCACATGGAAAAAAATAAAATCTTGCTTCCTCGGTTTAATTCCAACAATAAATGAGTTCTTTTTTAAATATCACTGCAAAGGTTAAAGGAGACCTTTGGGCCAGGGTAAATTGAGCCAAGAGAATATGTGATAAGGAAGTAAGTAAATTTTATCAACAAGGGGGAAAAAAAAGCTTTTTTTTTTTTTCTTGTTGAGCTTTTACATATATTTGTTTTAATAGAAGCCTTTATGTGTGCATATTGTCTCTTCACTGTGAAAAAAAGGCATGAGGACTCTTTGTGATCTAAATTAGGAGGAAGCTGTGAATAAAAAGACTGAGTCTGCGCTACATGAGTTTGGGCAAGTCATTTTACTTCTCTAGGTGTCAGCCTCTCCCACCAGAAAAAGTCAACATTTCCAAAGCACTATGGTCTAGAGAGAATGAGCTGCAGAACACCAGTCAGTATTACTAAGTTTCTGACAAATCAGAACCTCTAAGAAGGCAGAGAAAAATGGTGAATGTATTGTGTCATCTATAACAAGGCTATGACTTCGTGCACAGTCACAGGAGGAAAGAGAGGATACTAAATAACTGATGAAGGGGACAAAGAAAATTACAAAAAACAAGGCATGTGTACATTTTGCATGTGCTGCTGCTGAAACATTAGGGAACAAACTCCAACCAATCTTTCAGGCACTGCAAAAACCTTATGTCAACCTTTCCATGTCCCCCCACACAGTGCCTCTCACTCCTGTGTGGTTTCTGTCCTCCTCCACAAAGCATCAGAAATATCTAATCACCATTATTACCGTCTTCTGTCAACTGTAGTATTAGATCAGTTCAATCAAATGCAGGCAGTGAGGTCAGCATAAAGCATTCACATGATGACAGAAGCAGTTTGCTATGCAGAAAGGAGCTGGTTATTGTATCACTTTTAAATTTATAGGTTTAGTTCATCTTAAGCCAAATATCTGGTTATTTAACAGCTGTTATGAGTCAGCCAGAGAGAGGATTAGTGAAAAAAGTGTGGTGGTAAGAAATGCTTTAATCTTGAGTTACAATAGAAGAACAAGTCTGATCAGGCCATATCTAATAAAGGTGGTTCTCCAGTAGTACTTAGGAGTTTATCATTGGTCATACAAAACAGGAGATGATTTGATACCATTAATCCTGCCATTCTCATATTAACCCTAGAAATTTCAGAGATAGGTGGGGGAGATTTTTTTCAGGGCACGGTGCCATGCTTAAACATATTCAAGTAAGATAATTTTACAAATGGGCACTAAAGTGGTTTGCCCTATGCAGACCCTGTGTATACTTATCATTCTGTTCACGACTCAAAGTTCTTGGGGTTTTCCATTATGGTAATATTTTAATGACTTCTTGCCAGCATGTCTTCATGTCACCTCCCTTGTAAAGGAAATGGAGACATTGAGACATGAAGTCAGTGAGATTTTGTCTGTGTCTTTACATCTAGCTGAGAAGCACAAACAGAATGCAAAGCTGTAAAGCAGTCAGAATGACTACAGAAAGATAGCCCAGTTTCATAGTTTTCCTGTCTAAGGTCTCCACACCATGCTTATTTCGGGTTTAGATTGCCAGGAGAACAGGCATAGAGGAGAGGCATATCCAAGCACTGCTATGCTATTGTTCCTGACATTCAGGTGGTCACTGATGCCACCAAGACATGTTAGAGCAGCTGGATAAGAGTAGCACTGGTAAAATATAAAACCACAGGTATGAAAATGCTGATTTTAACTACTCTCCAGACTAGAAAAATGAGATCAATAACAATGGCCTAGCAAAGTTGTGATGGATAGCTGCTAAATGCCTCTAAGTTATGGGGCAGGGTGTGAAAACCAGCATGGGATCCAAGCTGCTGCAACGCTGAGGATCTGTCAGCCTTAAACCCCTGCAGCCCATAGCAGTATTGCCCCTCAAAAGCTTTTCTGAAAACTAGAAAATCTGCAGAAACACCCTCACATGGAATTGAAGTCCCACTGCCAGGAAAAGGTTAACTCACTGCTACAAACTGGAAGTTAAATAAATAAAACTAAATTGCTAGTCACATTTCTAGGGTTGTATTAAACTGAAACTGTGGATACCTAAGCAATTTCTGACAGTCTAGAGTATACAAATAGTCAAAAACAATCAGAAAAAGGAACTACACATATAAGGCACTAAAACGAAGAGAAACTTCTTGGTAAAGCACTGAAATGGTGTAGTCTTTGTGCAACTTGTTCTTAGCTTTTCTGGTTCCCACATCGGAAACAGGATGGTAGGAATAAACAGCCAAAAAAGTGGTTTGCTTTGGACATGTAAAAAATTTCTGTAACAAAGATTCAACTTCAGTTCAATGTGAGTCCCATTGATTCCCCCTCCCCCTCACTAATACCCCAGGGGCATCATAAAAGATATCCCATAATATCCCTCAGATTTCTGTAATGATAATAATGCTAGAAAAATGAAAAAAAAAAAAAACAAACTAAACCAAAAGAAATGAAAACAAACCAGACTAACAGAAAAAACAGTTAATTAACCATGAGAAACTTCTACTCTTTAAGCAGGAAATCCAGCTCTGTCCTTGAGTAAACGAGAAACCCTGAGGGAAATCCTATAAATCTGTTCTGATAATAGGATTATGGGAGGTTTTTTTACAAGAATGGATGTTTTCTCGCTTATAATTTTTCTTATTATTAAGGATTATGTGCTGCACTCAGCCTGACTTGAAGCCTTGGACGCTTCATGAGGAGTTTTGGTATTGGTCCTTGTGATGTAGTCATCCCTACCATGCAAATCAATATACTTCATGGGGATTCAGGACAGTGCTGGAAGGTGATTTAAAATCTAACATTTTCCAAGGACAAATTCTGTCTTTGTAAATAAGAATATGTTAAATACATTCATCATTTTTAACCAATGAAGTTATCAACTAGTCTTTTGGTGATGGAGCTTCTCAAAAATAGACAGTAGCCACCTCCATTCCCATCAGCACCCAATAAAAAATGATATTTCATTCTTAGTATGGCTGCAGAGACTACCTGCACCAGGAAGAAATAAGGAAAACACCTAAACTGGGTATTCATTAATTTTTAAGACATCATTTTTTCACATAAAAACAAGGAGGGATGGAGGGGAAAGCAAAACGAAAATAGTTGCACAAAATTACAGAAATACATCCTTCAAGTACAACATGGGTTTGTGTCCTCTGACAAGCAGGGACAGAAATGAGGGTGCACTTCAGTACATTGCTGTACTTAACCTAAAGACCACCTCACTCCTGAGAGATGCCTGCAAATGCACAACTTTAAGCATACCCAGTCTTAATATATTCCAAATTAAAAGCCTTTCCTGTTTTTAGTGCATTTCTTTTAAAGACTGTACAGAAAAAGAAGTTATCAACATCTTAACTAAAAAGGTAGTTTAAAAAAAATAGTAATAAGAAGGTACACTCTCAATGATCAGGGAAATTTCCATTATTTCTTTGAGAAGAGCACAACACCAAGCAGTCAAGTGCCTGAAACATTGATTCGGATCACATGATTTAATTAGCACATTACACCTTTGTAGAACTTTTCACAGGATGATAGAGGAAAAGAAAGTAGGTGCTTAATTAGTTATTCTAAATTATCTCTCTATTGGAATTTTTATTTAATGAACAACTCTGATTAAGTTTGTTTTGTTAAATTATGAGATCTGAATCATACTATGAGACCTGTACAGACTTATGAATTTTAAGGGATAAGGAAGTTAGTCCAGTATGTATCAGCTTGACATCTAAATTATTCATCTTTTTTGATACTGTGCTTATGAGTTGCTGGTTTGTTGCTTTAATAAAAACTGTAGTATTGTATGACTGCTCTCCTGTTGTCTTTGTCTGTAGCCTGGTGTTACGAAATAGCAGGTATTTGTAGGACCCTGATTTTTAATCATCTAAATGTACTAACTACCCTTAAGACCAAGTGATTGTCACAAAAAAAGGTTTGAAATATTTATTTATTTTGATGCACATAGAGTTTGGGGGTTTTGTTTGTTTTGGGTTTTTTTCTGATTGTATCTGTTTTGAACAAAGTTACAAGTTATAAAAAAACAGAGAAAATATAATAGTTACATGGTAAGAACCTTCACTGTTGTGACAATCATGATGATATAGGGATGGGGTTTGTGTTTTATTAGTAGAATAGCTGTGGCAATCTAATCTTTATCTCAGTGGAATTCTAGTCACAGTCACATTTCTTTATCTTTCCCATTAGGCATTTAGGCACATTGAAAATTCTTTAAAGATCAGCATTAGACAATTTATATCCAAGGAATTAGAAGAGAAATGTTGCTATGCAGACAATTACATTACATAGCACTATGAGGCCAAAGATAAGAGTTGTAAAGCCAAGGCATTCACAGTAAGCGTGCATCTTGAAGCGTGCAGTTTTTAAAAAGGACCTTGATTCATTGCCGCTCTGAGAGTTTTTCCTTTGTTCATCTTGAGTAATAGTTTATCAATTGAGATTCTTCTACACTAATCCAATGTACAAAATAAGTAAGGATAAAAGAAGGATGAAGTTATGAAGAATGAAGTTACTCAGAGAAATAAATCAGGTTTGCTGTTTCTTTCTTGAAAAGATTTAAAATTTAGCTTCCATATTGTTCTTTTGCTGCAACAGACATTTCTTATACTTAATAGAATTTACACATTATATCATTAGAGTTACCAGAATAAATAGCATTTACTAGAATTCCTAGATTTTACAGAATTATCACTAGAATATGCCCAAACCAGAGGACAGGGAACCTGTTAATTACAAAATAAAATGTCTATAATATTCCAAGTTTGTTTCAGTAAGTGCAAGCTTGGAAAAAAACTACAAACATTAGAAAAAACTAACTGAATATTTCTTCTTTAATTTAAAAATACTTTCCTTACCCAAACAAAAAAGTACCCCTAAATACAAGCAAACCAGAGGATTCTCCATTCGTAACAAGACACTGAATGGTTTTATTCATAAGGTGAATTCATTTTCAGTGTTGTCACTGTCAGCTGCTGCCAAAACAATATCCCAGATTTTCAGTCAAGTTTGGTCCTGTATGGGTAAATAGGTTTGTGTTCCTTTAAATGCCTTCGTGTCACTCATGTAACATTTAATACGACCAGCTTTAAGGGTAGACAAAGAAGTTACAATGACAAAGAAGCCATTTCTTCATCACACGTTACCCAAGAAAATTCTATTCCTGTTAAAATCGCTAGCTTAACTCATCTAGTATTTTATAGAGAAATTTTAACAGCCTGTAAGGTGAAGTATTTTCTATTCCCCCTTGCAAATAGGCTGGTTCTAGTCTTAATTATATTCACAAAAGGTTTCCTAACACACCGTATATTATATAAGCTATTTGGATTTATGATTCATAGTAGTTTCGTATTTTTGCCTCTCAGTTAAAAAAAAAAAAAAAAGGAGGACTTTATATCTACTTTTTAAAATAATTAAATCAATAAAAAACAATTCAAGTTTAATGTCTACTCTGATAAAGAACAATCCATAACAAGGTTACAATTTTACAACAAAACAGCTGAAACTAAACATTTCTTCAGAATTATATTGCCCCATACAAACGTTTCACTAGAGTTCAGTGTATCCCCAGATGCACAAACACCACAGCTTGCAGCAGTGACTTGCTACACCAAAGACTCATCACTGGTTTTATCCCTCGTTTAAGGAACAACGTAAGAGAAATTGGCTGCAGCGCTGCGGCACCTCAACACCTCAGTAAGAGTTAAACTGCCCAATTCCAGGCACGGCCCCAGTGCCAGAGAGGGGAACCACATCAGCCTCTGCAGATGAGGTTCGCACAATCCACTGCAAGTGGAAGCAGCAGAAAAATCACTTCAATTATCCTGGTTTATGTCTAAGAAAACAAAGATCCAGGAAAATAAGGAAAATTAAATGAGGCGTCCTTGATGTAGAAAGGATCTGAACTGGGACTGCTGAAATTTGGGTAGTGTTGGGGTATAACCATGCGACCTCTCTTTTATTACTAAACAAAAGTAAGTGCCTTTCCATGGCAGTGAGCAAGTGTCATCTGTACTGGACTGTAAGGCAGCCCCAGGTCAAACACAAACTGCCACAATACAAGAGGCAGGCAAAGTTTTCCTTCCACTTATCAGAAATTAAGGGCTTCTGGCTAATGCCTCCCAAACTACTCAGCACAGGGTTATAATGGAAATTTCCCTCAGTTTTCACTCTGGATTTATTATTGTAGCTCCACAACTTGTAGCTGCTGCAGGACACATTAAAGTCATACAACAGCTTTTTCCCTGAGTAGGTGTATTCGACTCATTTAATAAAGATTATGAGTGACTGCACCCCCTTTTTGGCTATGACACAACTCAAGGATAGAGAAATTTAATAGCATATTAGTCATCTGCCCAGAGGTGAAGTATTTCATAATGAACTGAAAAGCCAGAAAATTGTGTCTATGTGTGTGTTTTAATATTACTCTGTTCCTACTAATGAAATTTATGCAAAGCACCACAAAAACTGATGAGTGTACATCCATAACGTGACTGAAGATGTTGCAGGTTGCGTTAGGGTGAGGTGTTAAATTATTTATTACATGTCAAGTTTGGTTTTTTCTTTTAATTGCTTTCTTGGTATTTTGAAATTATTCCTGTATTTAGTATTAAGCTATTAGCATAAAGATCAAGGTAAATGTCACATGTTTTTGTTCCTACGGGTACTGTGTGCCTTGCCCAATGAAGAAGGCAAAGGCAGGAGTATCCAAAAACATCTGTGGGCAGTGAACTTTGATTTTTTTTTTCATCTTTTATAAAACAGTAGGCAAGTTAGGTCTGCATGCAAGTGAAAGGGAAGCAAGGAAGGATGTGGTGATTCAGAGGACTCGCAGTAGAATAAAAAATACATGGAAAATTAGTTTTGCTTGCAGGCGTAAGGGTGGGGGATGGCACGGCTGAACTGCTTGCTCACCTTTGGAGCCCGCAGCCCTGAGGTTTGCCCCGTGTACCTCACAGGTGCTGGGCTTGGCTGTGGCTGATGTAGGGGCACCATGACAACTGCTGAGCCGACCCTCGTCCTTGCCCACAGACCACCAGGGTGGCACTGCTAGTGAGCACCAGGAAGCTGGTTTTCCCAAGTTCATTGACTTAGCATAAGTGTCTACACTTCTGTGCTGTCAGCCTGGTGCTGAGGAGAAATAGAAACATGTCTTTTATACACAGCTGGGAGTGGAACTCAGCTCAGGGTCCAGCAAGCCAAGAGGGGCCAGGAGACCTGCAATCCTGATTCTTTCGTGTGAGAGGAAATCCTCCCATTCTACCGAAGTATCCATGATGCATGCTTCTCAAAATCCTCCATAAGAACAGGTCTTGAGAGCCCCATGTCTGGTAACCCCCTAATTCTTCCCATGGAAACAGCTGCTCATTTTGCTGGGGGGGCCTTGAGGAATGAGAGATGGCTCCCTTCGGCTGGAATGCCTCCCCCACTGGAGCATTACTCACAGTGCCTGGGTGCCAGCCAGAATCTGGATGGCAGGGTGCTGCCTTGCAGGTCTTGTGCTCCTCCTGCAAGTATAGATTTGCAATTGCTGGCACATTCCCTGCTGTTCTGAACTGCAATCCACAAGCTGGGTTGCCGAGCGTGCTGGAGACCAAAAATGTCCACCTTCTTCTTCATCCAGCCTTGTGTTGAAGGCATCTGATGCACAGTCAGGGACAAGCTCACAGAATGTCTCTAGAGGCCATCAGTCCCTGTGGCCAGGGAGAGATCAAAAAGGGGGAAAGAAAAAAACAGTCTTCTGTTTTTTCACTAAAGGTTTTTTAAAACTCATTGACAAAGCCTTGGGAAGTGGACAATAAATTGACGCCTCTACATAAAATTTTTTGGATTTTTATTGAATGCTTTTATCAGCATTTTTACCAGTAGATGTATTGTTGCATGAGATCCTTGTGATTATGGAACATTTTAAAACCTTCAGTGATTTTCGGGTTTTCCTCCAGCTATCTCCACGGGAAACTTTATTCTTGTCGTATAAGAAAGGAGAGGGTAACACAGCCTGGAATGGTCTCTTGTTCATCTTAGTGCAAAATGCTTTGTGATTAGCAGCTGTACATTATTTTAAGAAAAAAATAGTAAAAGCTACAGACTCAAACAAATGTGCAAGTAGCTACTGTAGGTAGCTCTGCACATGCTTAGAGCAAAGGTGTGTTTAAATGTATTACTGCACTGAGATAAGACAGTACAAATTATCTCCCTAACACCAAAATTAAGATTGTTAGACCAGCTCAAGTCATGTGTTTGGTGTCTTAAGGCAATGTTATTATAATTTATTAAAATTAAGGTTAAAACCTTATATATATATAATATAAATGTATTTATACATTTATATTTGTGTTTATTAATACAACTTTATTAAAATGGGTCATATACATACAAAAAATACCCTTGCTCTTAATCACCTCCACAGTAGAGCTATCCACTTCTTAATTTTGCAGAATGCACAGTTTTGTAGAACCAGGCTTGGTAGATCTCGAAAACTCTTTTTAGTTGATTTTGAATTTCATTCAAAACCAGCTCTCCTCGTCTTTGTTTTCTTTTGAGTCATGCTTAGCACTGATGATCTTGTAAGGCTGAACACTAATATTTTGCTTTTTTCAGGTTTTGGGGTTTACAGAAAACCTCTTTGCAAAGCTGACAGTCTTGGTCCTGAACGTGTCTCATGCATAAATTCCAGAGTACTTGGAGTTTCTCTGTGCCTAGTGAGGGCAAAGCATATACACTTACTTGTGAGACGACAGAATTCTTTGGCTTGTTGAAAATCACCTTTCTGAGTGCATGCCTGGGCACATGAGCACTATAAACCGTTCTTTCCAGAAAGTAGTGGAAAAATCTCTAATATAAGAAATTAATTTATTTTCATGTTAGCATGATATTTATGGAATTCTAATGCACTTTTTCTGGTTTAGACCAAGTACATACAGTACATTTTACCTAACTGCAAGGAAGATTGCTTTTCTGATTTTTAATTACAGTTCTGTCAAAACAGTCTCAAAGACAAATCCGTGCAGCATCAAAGCACAAAGGGCCTGATCCCGTTATGTATTGACAAACATCAGAGATAAATCTTTCTGACTTCAAACAAAATTGGTATTAGCCCATGCTTCTCCAACTGCTACTTACTAATAAAGCATTGTTAATGAATTATGTTGCTCCTACTTATATAAGCCACTTTCACCTTATGTTATTGATTGTTTTGAAAATCTCTCCGTTGATTTGGCTGGCAGGATGATAGTAGGAAGCTCAGAGACAAAGTTCAAGCCTCTGAATGTTTTTCTTCTGAAATTAAACAGTTATTTTCCTTACATTGCCTAACACAAAAGTGTGGTTCCTAGGGCTTATACTTTGCATGTCAAAACTCAGCTTTTCTGTAATATTCCTCCTGATTTATGGTTTTAGGAATGATTCAAATAAACCCCCTTTCTGTTTTGTGGTTTGTGGTTTTTTTTTCCAAGCAGACATGCAAGCATGTGGTTCCCAATTTTTTCATTCTTGTTTTTTATAATTTGCTTTGTCTTGATTTTTTTCTGTCCCAAAATAGGTCATGATCACAAGGCAGTCAATATGCCTACTTTTCTTCTTTAAAAATTATTTCAACACCTAATAAAAAAATTAATCATCGAGAAAGAGGAACTTAGCCATTCTTACAGAAATCTTCAAAAGCCACATAAGATAACAACCGTACATGATAAAAATAATGTATTAAAAATAAAAGCATATTTCAAGCTTCCAGAGTATTTTACTGACATTAAATACTGAAATTAAAACAGCTGGTGATGTGAGAGTGGGCTATGTAAGCACTATTGTATATGTAGGTCACAGTATTTACACATACAGATTAATGAGAAAGTATGAACAAGCTCCCCAAGAAAGGTCACAGATTTTGCAGGTCTGTATCTCACCACAAGAATAATTTATAAGCAGAAGGGAAGAAAAAGACTTAAGTCATATAACCCAGGTCTGACACAGTCCCAGACGTCACATACCATGACTTCTTTTATAAAGGATCCTACAGCAACTTGAATTACTTCTGAAAAGTCTGTTAATAATGTCTGTAATAAATTAGGTTAAATGTAATGTCAGGTTTTTTAAGCATCAGTATGCTCTTATGAGTCATTCTTACTCATCCAAGCAAACTGTTTTTAGTGTAAAGGGATGGTAGATTGATGCACTGCAATTGTACCTATTTTGATTTTTTTTTTGACAAAATGACCACCTTGCTTACCATGCACCTACTTATTAGGTGAGAAGGAACATGCCTTAAAATGTTATAAATTAGAGCAGGAATATGAACTTCAATCACAGTATTGCATAGTCTTATGGACAATAATGGAGATCTGTCAAACCAAACAACACCCAGTGTTTGCTTATCAGATCTACACAGGAACACTCCCTTTCCCTACAACAAAAGATGTAAAACAATAAATGCTGTACTTCTCTTGATATTGGAAAACGGAGAAAAAAGGAATACCTGGTGGGCAAATGAAAAAATATGCTAAATATGTCAGGAAAAAAGAGAATGCATTTATTTTTCAATGTCTTTGACCTCCTCATAAATGCAATCACCATTCTGCGTTGCTCTGTGCAATTCTGAATAAGCTATACAGAAAAAATTAATAATAATTAAAAAAAAATCCAACAAAAATACCATCCAAACTAAAGTTCTTCCAGAATCCAGTGTCTTGAATTTGGGATAAGAAGAGTAAAAAATCTGCTTCAAATACATCAAATTTATAAGAACATCATATACATGAAAGAAACAGACGAGCAGCTGAGGCACTTCAAAGGAAACACCACAACCTACTATTGGTCAGAAAACACGTGCCCTGTCCTACAGCTCTTTGGGACACAAGATGTGGATCCAAATCAGGAAAGCAGAACTAGCATCCCAAAGATCTGCAGGATAAAAATTTAATCCTGGCTATGACTCCTCCAAACCCAAGAGCCCATGGCGGCTCTGAGACCTGCAGAGCAGGAGCTTTACACGAAGAGCTGCAGGAAACAGGTACGAGCTGGGAACGTTCGTTCCTTACCAGACACTGGCAAGGAGGGTCCGACAGAGCCACAGCCTGCCCCTGAACAGAAGTTTGTTCATGTTGAGGTTCCCTTTCTTACTCTAAATTCTATCTCTGGCTTTGAAGTTTTATATGCTGCCTTTTTTTTTTTTTTTTTTTTTTTTTTTTTGAAATTTG
>JAYRBT010000093.1:26279313-26291797 GCA_036023395.1 Myiotriccus ornatus
GAAATGATATTAGAAAAACATTGATACATACACAGTACTGCTGGGAATTCTTTATATGCCTAATCTGAATAATTTTGAATCTCTGATAGGTAGGACAGAAACCTCTGAATGACAACATATAACACAAAAACAAGTAAGATATAAAGCTAGGCAGTAGGGCAACAAGGTTCAGGATTACCCTGCTAGGTTTAGGGAGATAATCCCATTTCGTCCCTATGGGATGCAATGAATGTGTGCTACTGTGGGTTTCACAGTATCCTTCAGAGTTTACATGTTGCTTTTCTGCATAATTGTGTGTAGAAGTTGAGAAGCACTGTGTTTTTCAGATTACCAAATGCCCCTTTGCAGATTATCACTTTGAAAGTTTATTATTTAAGAATAAATAATCGGAGTGTCTGATCAGAGGACACATCCTACAACCCCTCAATGCAGGCAGCGATCTCAAAAGATTTTGCCCCAGTTTTCCTTTGGAGAGGACACAGTGCTTGCTTACTTTTCTAACAACAACATAACATTAGCTTTGAGCAATATTTGAAAAGAATATGAAAAACTGCACAGAAGAGGAAGCAGTTGAAAAACTGAAATTTCTTATGTGCCTGCTATGAAATTTTATATTATCAGCACTTTCAAGAGCTTCTGTGAAAAGGATCACAGGGCTCTTCACTAAAATGAGTTATCTGAAAAAATATTGTCACAGTTACTTATGAGGATTACAGTACTTTTTTCTCATACCACCTTAAAAGAAAATGGAAACTAATTTTAAAAAAATTCTATGGAGAGCTCAAGTCAGTAACATTTTTACAAAGATTTCTCTATGTGTAGATATAAAAATATGTATATACACATAGATATTGATATATATATATAAAAATAAACACCAGCCTTACCTACAGTGAAAAATCTTGCAGTCATATAAGAATGAGGTGAGATGAAGCCCTTACTCATAATGAGAATCAGATCACAAGAGGAAAGAAAGTGAAATCAGGAAGCTAGTTCCTACTTGAAAAACCACAACTGTAAGGAAGGCTCTAAGTTTGTCTATGAATCAGCCAAACATCTGATCTCTGGGAGCAATTAACTGCCTGAAAATAAATGCATCTGGAACATTTTTGTGGAATAGGAGGTAGGAAAAAATTAGAAGACACATAAATAACAAAGCTCAGGAGCTTTTGGTAGATAACTTCTGTAAAATGTTCAGTAATTCCTCGGTAAAAATTAGAGACTATTGAACACAAAAAAGAAAGTGAAGATCTTAGCAGCAGCCAGTGCTTTTTGATCTACACCAGTAAAGGAAAAATGAATTGCAGAATTACTGAAATTGCAGTGTTGCATTTTTTAAAACAAAAGTGCTCCAATTTAAATTGTTTATACGCTTTTTTAGCGCAGACATAGTGACCAGCTGGAGTGAAGTTTTCCTGCAATACACATATAAGATGGATATTTCCTCACAAACTGACAAGCAGTAGAAAATGCAAATCAAAGCTGAGACAACATTCCTAATTTGCACAACTGCAACAAAAAGATAAGTCCAGGCAAATCTGGTTTTCTTGCCCTCAAAGTCTTCTGTAAATACAATCTAAATGATGATGACAGTGACACTTATACGCAAAAGAAATAGGAAATACGTATGGTCCGAATAAGGCATTTACTTGCCCAGTTTTGTACATGGTAATACCATACTTGTGAATAACAGCTTTATCTTCTGTAGAGTATTTAAAATTGCTTTAATTAACTCAAAATATGAAAAATACTTAGAATTTTTTAGATATTTTAACATCTTTCTGATACATATTACAGGCAGAGTTTAAAAATACTCCCAGAAAGAAATGTTATTTTATTGCAAGAAACTTAATTCCTTCAAACTAAATAAAAGAGCCAAAGCTGCCCAATCCAAAGGATGCATTTTCCTCTAAAACCAAAGGTTTGCAGAGCTGGCTGATTTATTTGCTTACTTCACTCTACAATGTGGATACTCAAATGCTACTTTCAAACTGGGAGGACATTTGCATCCTTTACAAAGATCAGATTCCTGGCAGTGAAGTGACTATTCTTTGACTTTGGAACATTCAATACTGTCCCAAGACACCAAAACTAACTGATAGCTAAAATCACTGTGATGATGATGGTGATGATTCCTCTAGTCAGCAAGTCCCTTTAAGTGTTACAGAAATACAACAACAAAAAAAAGTATTATAAGGAACTAAATTTAAATACTATTTTACCAATTGTATAAAAAGAAAATTAAAATAAATTCTGATCTGCTAGGAATATGAATGCTGTGTTCTGCGGTTTGCTCCTGCTGCTAATAGATTTCAAGGAGAAGGCAGCACCAACTGCCAAGCAGCTACATGTCCCTATCACAGAAACACCTTATTACAGCAGACAGCAGTCACACAGAAACATAGCATAAACTAAGTTGTCACAGTTTCCAAAAAACCCTACAACAGATGACTCTAAGAAGGAAGAATGCAAAAAGTTCTGTGGAGACGGTAAAATAACACATGAAGAAAATCAGGCTCTTTCAAGAGGAGACCATGAATGTAATAGAAAAACATTTTGTTCTGATCTCCCATGCCTTTGACTCTCCCACTGGTTTCAGCCCTGATGGATGCATGTGTTGATGGAAAGCCCTGTGTGCACAGCATTACACAGTGACTTCCCTTGGGCTGCAAGTGAACTCTGAAGGACATCAGTTGAAGCAGCTCTGCAGGAAGACATTTTGGTGTGGAAGTCCTGGGGACTGGAAGTCTCTCTGAAGGTCACTGAGCACAGGGTAGTTACATGATGCCACAGTGGGTTGCTACAGCACAGAGAAGGATTCCTGGATCACCATCAGGACAGAAGTTGGAGGCTTGCATGTCCTGTGGTACAGGGACGGTTTAAGTTTCATGGCGTAGCAGTTCCACAAGACCATGGAAGGAGGAGAGGGTGTCACAGAACTTTGCAGTTGGAAAAATTTCAACAGGATCAGGCCAAAAGATAATGCCAAGGTTTTATTGCACCAACATAGTGTGGAAATTTAGCCCAAGAGAGCAGACTTGACGGAAACAAGCTAAAATCAATTTTGTTGTACTTTTTCCTTGTATAGCATAGTTGGAAATTGGTCCCTCTTCAAGAACAGCTGATGCTGGACAGCAGTGTAGGATGGTAAAGCCATCATAGATTTTTCTTCGGTGGGCACAGGCCAGTCATGACTCCTCTCCTGGCTCTTTGCAGACAGTACCACCTCCTGAATGTGATCTCTCCCTTTAGGCGTTATCCAGTTCATTTTTCATTCATGAAAAAGTTGATTTTCTTTCAGTTCTAATTTAGGTCTTTCTTAGATCAAGCAGATGCTTGCGCTCTCCTACTTCAGTCTACAGCTAAGCTCAAGGTCTGTTGATGTCTTTGACATTCTGATCAGTAGCCTATTAGCTTGACTATAGGTGCAGTTCGTTAAGATATGAAATAAAACCTTCCATTCACCACTTCTGACCACAGGACTTCAGTCCGAATGTGCACAGATCCAGACTCAACTGCATGCAAATCATATAATTTATTATATAATATATTCACCTTCACACAGAGGCCTCAGGTAGAGACATCAGCTGGAGAGGGCAATCCTTAGGGAATGGGAGTGGGGAAAAAAGCTTCCCCGTACACATGATTCAAAATAGGGCAGTCCATCAGAGTAAGGCTGCCAACCACAGACCTTTCCATTCAAACATACAGAGCAGAAATGTTGGCTATTGGGGTACATCTTTCTGTTTTTCAGTCCCTCAATGGCACACAACTTGAGAAAAGCCTCCCATGTCCTCTACTGCGTCCTTTGAGCAGCCCACCCGTTCCTCAGGCACCCCTCGTACATTGCTGCCAACATGGTGCTGACTGTCACCGGTCCCTCATCCGTAAAGAGGTTTGCTCCAACCACACCCTGTTTCAATTACAGCTAGATTGTGGGTTTATTCCTCATCAAAAGGATGGTGCATAGGTGGATCTTGAAAGGCCCTGAGCTCCCCTCTGTTTTGAACAAACTCTGCTTCTGTACACCAGTGCTGAGAGGTGCTCCTGGTACTGACAGTGAAGCCAAATCCCATGCATGGTGATGTGACCTTCTACAAATGCCTGTGGGAGAAGACTGGATTTTATGTGTGCTTTATCAGTAATTCCTTGGACATCTCTCCATCCCTTTTTTTATATCTTCTATGGGCTGGGATTCCATTCTACAATGTCAGCATAGGCCCTGTGAGAATCAACTGGGCCTTCCATGTATTTCTACAGAAGAGAGTAACACACGGTTTTCTGATGGATTTTTTAGAGCTAATTTACCAATTTGTACTAACTGTCTCTTAATTCACATACCAGCATATCTATTTGCTTATAGAGATTCAGATATAACTGGTGGCAGGAAATCTGCATGTATATCACAATTTTATCTAATTTATGAATTTTCTCTCTTATGATCCCTTCACTCCTTAGTACCATCATGATTTCCTTTTCTCCCATTAAAAAGATTTTTATTGATAAGGAGACAAAAATGTCAGTGCAGTGGCAGAGAAAACCTGACATCTGTTCCATTTGGCCTCTCCTGTTAACTTCCCTTAAAAATGCCAAGTTCTTACTGTCTCGTGTTACTGCTGCTGGATTTTGTTGTGATTTGTTTGGAAGGATTTTTGTTTGGTTTTGGTCTTTTGGGGTTTTTGTTTGTTTGTTTGTTTGTTTGTTTTCCCCATAAGGGCCAGCCATTACTAAATGATGGCAGAGAGACAATCCAGATATGCTTTGTATTTACTTATTCCCCTCATCTGATTAGCAGCCGTTCTAGGAAGAAAGTAAGATGGACATTTTGCACATGTTGAAATTTACGGAAGCATATTTATTGTATGAAAATACTTTTGGAGATTTCTTACCTCACTGAAGAGAGAATTGACACAAAACCACAGATAGGATAGATACAGGCAAGAACTGCTTTCCTTGAGTCTGTCTGGTATGTGCTTGGGCTGTCTGGAGGCCATCAGGTTCTCTGAGACAGACCATCCACAAACTGACTGCAAAATTGCTATGTGGAGAGGAAGATCTGAAAAACTTGCTTGTTCCCAGGCTTTTCTCAATCACCTGAGAGTAATGTTACAGCAAAAACTCATCTTTGTCAGCTGAATCTCTCTTGCAGTAGATATTTAGGGTACTCCTTGCTCTCAGACAGGACAGTCACATAACTCTATTTGTAAAAAGCCTGGCAAGCCAGAAAGGGCTTTGTCCAATATGGGAAAGCAACCATGAATACCAGTTTGAAATTTAAATGTAAAGAGCTGGATGTGCTTCAAGTCTCATCCTTCTGTCCCAGGGCATCTACTCATTGCTGACAACTCACAGACCCAGTAACAAAAAGATCTTCTGGTGACTCATATCTGTGAATATTCCTGGCATGTAAGATCTAATGAGTAAATCCTCAAATGAGCTTAGTCATGGTGTCACCAAGGGGAGAGCTCAGAGTCCTGCAGAAGGATGTGTAAGAGACATGAGCAGTGCGTAGCAGTGTGCGGAGAACACATGATATTTTATTCAGTTCCTGCCACAGGACATTAGAAAATCTGTGACTTCTCTTGATTTTTGTAGGTGGACCAACTGTGTGAGGGAAAGCAGTCCAGCTGGAAGCCACAATCCTGTTTGGGTTGGATAGGAAAACCAGCAAATCTTTCACAAAAGAAGGGGGGGCCATAGAAATGGCTCAGGTGTAATAAGTAGCAGACTTATAAGGTTTTAGGGAATGGGATGATGCCATGGTATCTCCAGGGTAGAGATGCAATAGCTAGATGCCTACTGACTACACAAAGGGGAGTTTTTAGTCCTAGGTTATTAAGGCATAGCTTCAAAAACATATACCCTGCACGTATGTGTGAGGCAGGTTGAAGAGGAAAGTTTCAGGCTGGGAGTTTTTCGAGATGCTGCTATTTCATTAGAAAATGACAGCTCATGGAAAGCAAATACTTGCAAGGAAAATTTCCAGAACATTTGGTTTAAGGGTTTGGAAACAAGAATTTTTTTTATAACTCGTAGAAAAGTCTATACTGTAAATAAAACTAAACAGTATTTGTTTAAACTTAATTTCTTTAAGTTAAAAAGTCTTTTTCATGTAAGTGATGAAAGCTGTATGAAGAGTTCCAGTGCTATCAAAACACCTCTAGTAATACAAACCATCATTAGCTTTCAGTGTTTATCTGTAAAATAAATCTATGTGTTTAATTTCTGGGAGGATTTAAGTGTTATTTAGCTCATCTGCAAGCTGTACTCCTGATGCTCTGGTTAGAAAATACTGTGGGTGAGTAGACAGAAATATAACTTCTGTATCATTCAGTTTGAAGGTTAGAGATCTTCTAAAAGAGAAGCCAGGCCTGACTCTTGATTTTATCACTGCTTGTCCACCCCAACGCACAATCAATATGCTGTTTAGACACCTGCCCAGAAAAAAAGAAATAAAAACTAAATACAAATCTAAATCAGATAAAGTGAAGCTTGAAATGGCCGAATTACCAAAGGGTTTGGTAAATAAATAAAAATAAGGAGTACAGTTTCTTTTTTAAGGAGATGGAGGAAGGAGGAGGAGAAAAATCCCAACTGCAAGAAGTATTACCTGAGTCATCATGCAATTAAAATTTGTGGGTTAAGTTTGGGTCTGTTCCACATGCTTTGCACCAGTTCCACTGGTAGTATACAGTTCAAAACCTACCTCAGCTACCCATCAAACAATGCCTTTGGCACAAGGAAATCCCCAGGAGTTAGTCTTTAAACATTCCCTCCTGGGCTTTTTTTGTGAAGGGCAGGGCTAGTGAATGGGAATGTGGTTTGGGACACCCACAGGGTCAAATTAGTCTCACTCCTGGGGTGGTCCCTTGGGGACACAGACAGTGGATGTTAAATTCACTACCCCATGGCTACCTTAATTTACACTGGTAATTGTTATCAGGTAGCATCAAAATATGGCACATAAATATTATGAACCAGAGACTAACCACAGGAAGAGAGCAAGCTTCACTTTGTGCCTGCAGGTAAGACTGTTCATGAATGCAAAACTAATAGACTGATTCTTTTAAAACAAGTCTCTTCCTTAGATATACAAAAGGGGTTGAATTTCAACTGAATCCACTTAACTCGTGCTGAGTTAAGACAACACTCGGGCAAGGAATGTGAAAGGAGAAGAAGAAGAAAAGGATGATGTTGATTCAACAGAATCTTTTTTAAAGATAAGTGATGTTATCCAAAGGGCTTTTTTTTTTTTTTTTTTTTTTTTTTTGTTGTACATGCAACAGCATGAATGGGCAATAAAAGGAAAGGAAACAAGGAGGACAGTTCTGCCTTGCCACCTTCAGGACTTTCTTGCAAATCCAGATTTGCATCCTATCAAAAGCGTTGAAAGATGTATCAGAAGATGTACAGTAGCATACAGTATTGTGAAAGTACCACAAAAACCTAAAGTCCATCTAGGACAAATAGGACATCTTAGAAAGATTCCCAGCAATGCCTCAGAACTTTCTGGTTTTTTAATTTTTGTAGATTTTAGAAGTAGTTGTGTAGTGAACGTAGATTTTAATGTAGCTGTATTATATTGCTTACTCTTAACATAGCACTTACACATACCCAACCCTGTTACCCCATTACCTATCAATCCCTTTAAATTCCACTAGCGTGTTTAGTCTTCTTTTCAAGGTAGAATTGTAGAAAAACGCCCTAAGGCCTGAACCAGGAGATATCACACAGACACAGCGATCTTCAAGCCCAGAACTTTGGAGGAACTCCAAGAACCGGGCGTGCTGCGAAGAAGATGAAGATGAGGAGGAAGGGGTCCCGAAGACTCCAAACCCAGCTCCTGAAGGGGCCTGTCAGGGGTGCAGAACCAGTGGGTGAAGAAACTGGGATTGGATGGACCTCATTATAAAATCATAGAACCCCTGTCTGGGGGGTTGCAAGGGGTATATATTCCTCTAGGCCTAAGGACTCATTAAAGGACCAGCTCTCTTTATCTAATCTCATACACTAAATTGGCCTGGAGTCTTTTTCTCCGTGGTCTCTTAAGGCAACATAGTGAGCCAGAATACTCCTTGAAGCCCAAACTTCGCATAGAGAAAGATGTTCTGTTTCCCTCCCCTGCTTTACCACCAGTACAAAAATTCCCAAAGCCCTGCACTCCACTGTCAGCAAGTACCAAACCATGCCTTTATGAAGAGAGCAAAGCAACTTGCTCCTAGTATTGAAAATTTTACCCAAATAATAACAGAGAAAGATCATCCGAAGGCGGGGGGAAAAATAAAAATAAATAAATTCGGTAATGAAAACTGTATCCCAATTTGCAGCTTTTACTGAAAGTATAACACGTAGGAGCCTGCAACTTAACAGTCATGACTGATATCAGTCAATTTTGTTGATTTCTCACCATATATCCTGATTAATTAATAATCACTAATTGTAAAATATTAGTCACTCATAATCTGACATACATCAGTAATCACTCTGAAACTGCATGTTTTCTCAATTGCTTAATTTGAATATCCACACCAGCTAGCTTAGAAAAGGAAATACAAAAAAATCTTAACATAATGGAAGGATAAATATGTGTGCAAGAGCACACATAATATTTTTATGTGTATATTCACACATGCACAGACACATACCCAAAAATACTTTGCTGAAGTGTAGTGAGTTTTGAAGAGAACTTGGCGTTACTGAAAGATTCATATAAATGAACCTGAGAAATGGTTGTCAAATAATGCATACTAAGGCAAAGAACAACATACACAATACTAAATACTTTGAGCTTACTGAGGTGCTTGCTTGGACTTGCAGGAGAAACCTGAACACTTAGATACAGTCAGTATGAAACAGTACTTAAGAGTATGTGCTTTGTCTCCTATTCATGCATATTTTATCATTTATGTTAATTATGAATTTTAATGATGGGTAATATTCAAAGAAGTATAGGAAAATATCTGAGAGGTTGAATATAAGGAATAGCTTGGGTACAGTCACAAATCAAGGGGTGGGGTGAGGTAGCAAACTTGGCTCTGCAGGACAAACACTTAACTGCATGAGGGGGCTAAATGTGGCAATGAGTCAGAGACAAGGCAGATTTTCTCCTAGGGGAAAGGGAGGGGAAGATCAAGGACTGGTGCAGGGAGGCAATCTGAAAATAAAGAGTTTGTCTGGCATGGAGAAGAAGAAAGATTTAACAGATCTGTGGGTGGTAAAGCAGGGATGCAAAGCCATTGTTGAAATGACTGAAAATTCGGATTTTGAGATCTGCAAGTATAAGTCATTGTCCAGAGGCTTGTATTCCTCACTGTTGTCTGCAGTGTATCGCATAACACCTGTTTCAAGGTTTCAGTTAGGAGCCCAAATGCAACTTGAAAAAAATGAGTTCCAGAAAATGAACATATGAAAAACATGCAGAAAAAAACCGGAAAGATTCTCTTGGACTTTGTCAGTACAACGTGTCTCAGGCTTGACCACTGCTTCTTTGAAAGAAAGCAAGAGAAAAATGCCATCACAAGTCATTACACAAAGTCCTGATGTTTTATAACTGTATACTCTCCTTAAGTAGCATTGCTTAAGTACAGTCCTTGCCCAGTTTCCAACAAACAGATGAGAACAGATTGAAGACATAGTGATAACCTTGTAATAAAAAGGAAAAGCCATTGGTTGTTTACATCCATCCATATCTTGGTCAAAGAGCAGAGCAACACTGGGCCCTTTTAAATGACAGATTGCAACTGGCTCTATGTCAGAAGACAAGAGGCAACAAAGTAAACTCTTTGTCTGAACATGTATTGGTCTTTTGAAATTATCATGGTGTGTGATAACTACAGCAGGGCCCTGCTGCAGTAGCTGGAGGAGGACAGAGAAAGGAATTAGATGCCCTTCATCTCCTTTGCTGTCAGAAATGCTGCTTTTAGCCTGAACCTGTGGGAGTTCTTGTTAGGTATCACCTCCTGCTTCTCCTGCTAAATGTATGAATACTGAGGCAGATGGATATGAACCAGAAACATTAGACAACTTCCCTTCTTACACAATGGAGTGACAATCTGAGATAACTCCATCTCACTTTATGGAAGCTAATTCAGAGCTGAATTTAATTGAACATGGGAGTTTGGATATTCTTCATCTGTTAATATTATGGGTTTCAATTTAATTGACAATTGTATTCAAGCACTATTGGATGACTCATTTGATGAATAAGAGCATCAAATAGGTCACTTAATGATTAGTTCTTCCTGACTTTCAAAGCTCTTGTCATTTTCCATCAATATCAGAAAACCCTCTGACATCATTTTATGCAGAAAATTTGGGGTTCAGAGTGAGAGACACAATAAACCATCACTGTTGTAAAGCATTTTATTTAGTATAATCAACAACTGACTTCTGCAAGTTCCTAAGAAGAGGAAGCCTGGGGGTGTTCCATGGGAAGGCCAAAGCATCCATGAAGCTTCCCCATGAAGAACACTGGACAACCATCATCCCTGCTTTTAACTGGCACTACCCCTCAGTTGTTTCCTAGGATTGCAAAATTAACTACTGATGATTCGGAGGAGTTAGGACAATCCCTGAAATAAACTCCTTTGAACTGATACATTCCAAAATGCAGAAAATAGTACAGTTGTGCAGCAGCCTGGATTATCATATGAACAAAATGCATTTAGAGATAACCACTTTCTATTAAACACAACCCTACAAAAAAAGGAAGAATCTCCAGTTTGCTCCTTGTAGAGCACACATAGAAAAAAATTTTGCACATTAACAGCCCTGAAAGCTCCTTCATACTCTCATTTACCTCATGGAAATATATTTATTTTTTTATGACTAATATAAAACAGCTAAAGAGGACTAGGAAATTGAATTCAAATGCACAGATCTATAGCTTTCCTTGAGCAGATTAGGTAGCATGTGAGAACAGGGATCTCTATTAGGATAGGGAATGCTATGAGTATATTTACACGGCAAGAGCATGCACCAAAATAGTACTGAAAAATTTTCAACCTGGTCAAAAAAATTGGCTTTAAACAAATGAAAAAATAATTCAGGCAGGGCTCAGTGAAAGGGATGACTTCAAAACATTTGAATTTTCTTGGCAAAAATATTCCAGAAAAGCAAATACTAAACTCCAGTGCTGAAATACTATGACTAAAGTACAAGCCTGAGCAGCGTCCAGCATTTCATCTGTGCAATTTACTCTTCTACATACACTTTCAACAAGCAGGTTAACACTAGGCTTGCTCTGCAGAAGGACGAACTTCAAAGATAATGTTGAATTCTGTAGACCATACAAATATTCTTTCCTCAAGGTCTGACTCTCTCCCTCCTTTTGCACTGTACACAATAGCAGTTTACTCTGTAAGTCAGCAAGAAGAAATAACATCACAGCAAGAGAGTGCTCATTATGCTGGCAGGTTACTTGTATGGAAAAAAAGAAAAAAAGGGGTTGCCTGTATTTTAGTAAAGCAAACAAATATTATGCAAGCCAAATGAGCGAATCCTTAGCAAGGGTAATAGTCTGCATATCATAAGGAGTTTGCTAGAGGTGTTGCACTGCATGGTTTTTACTTTTTAAGTCTTAGCATATCATGGGATGAATACCAACTGCTCTCAAATGATGGATACCTGCTTTTATGGGAAGAGAAAAGCCACAAGGTAACTTTATTGTTGTCAAGCTATTAACTTTATTAGGCATAAATATATAACACTAAACAACACAATCACAAGTAAATCCAATCTTACTTTTTTATTTTTGGAAAGCATACTGCATAACACGCAGATTAAAGTGTGCCTAAGCTTAAACATAAGGGAGATATTATTAATGTAACAATATTGGCTTCAGTGAGATTCATCACATGCTTCAGGTAAAGGAAGTACATCAATCTGTGAGTGGTCTGTGATGACCTAGTAATTTTCACTCCAGAGTGTAATTCTTAGACAACTGTGTTGGTGAAGGCCTTGACAATGGTGAGGTCATTGTTTCTTGCATGTGCTAAAAACTCAGAGCACAAATATAAAAGCTTATCCTGGTTTTCACCTTTAAAATGTATTTGTACCTTGCATGAATTCTATTCACAATTTCTATCAACTTCTGCTTTTTATATATATTTCACATGCGTTTCGGCAGCAATTTCTACCATTTAGTCTGTTAAAAATTGGTTTTTCTTACATTCTTTTTTTTTTTCTTTGAGGCACCAAAAAAAAAAAAAAAAAGGATAAATCAACATTCTCCTGTTCTGTGATCCTTTTATTAGGTTAATCAGACTTCATATCAAACCAACAGATAATTACACAAATTTTACAAGCCTAGGACAAGTGAAAATCTCTTTCGTGATTTAAAGCAGAATCCAATTTAAAATCAAATGTTCTCTCAGAGCAATTCAAATAGTGCTACAAATGCATAAAAACCAATGAAGTAAATAATCTAGAAACTGTAGATAAAAATTTAGACTGGATGTCTACATAGTTAAATATCCAAGCTCAG